>CM059797.1:4291117-4366117 GCA_030435695.1 Brachymystax lenok tsinlingensis
AGGTAGTGTAGTGCTGATCTAGGATCAGGTCCACTCTCCTTGATAAAAGGCCTATCAGATTGCAGGGAGGTAGTGTAGTGCTGATCTAGGATCAGGTCCACTCTCCTTGATAAAAGGCCTATCAGATTGCAGGGAGGTAGTGTAGTGCTGATCTAGGATCAGGTCCACTCTCCTTGATAAAAGGCCTATCAGATTGCAGGGAGGTAGTGTAGTGCTGATCTAGGATCAGGTCCACTCTCCTTGATAAAAGGCCTATCAGATTGCAGGGAGGTAGTGTGGTGCTGATCTAGGATCAGGTCCACTCTCCTTGATAAAAGGCCTATCAGATTGCAGGGAGGTAGTGTGGTGCTGATCTAGGATCAGGTCCACTCTCCTTGATAAAAGGCCTATCAGATTGCAAGGAGGTAGTGTAGTGCTGATCTAGGATCAGGTCCACCCTCCTTGATAAAAGGCCTATCAGATTGCAGGGGGTTGTAGTGCTGAAGCCTAGTTCCTGATTCACACTCTAGGGCCAAATGGAGACAAGCAAAACTTTACTGAGCTGTTCTGGAGAGGCATCTGCCGTAGTGTCCGCTAGATAGGACAATCCCAGACAGCACGGTACGGTTCAGGTCAGCCCGATAGTGTGAATCAGCCATAGTTGTGTTTTGAATTGCTGCTCTCAGTAGTCCCGTTTATACCTGCCGCTTACATGCGTCCTTCATCCTGATCTTATCGGTTTACACTTGTAAGATCTGATCAAAATCAGTTCACAATGTATATTTTAATCGTCTACACCTGTCTACAATGTGGTCACAATCAGAATGAGGACAAAGGGCTCATGTTAGAACCAGGTATAAACAGGGCCAGTGTGTGGATATTGCTGAGAGTGAAACTAAATCAATCAATCCAATTTATTTACAAAGCCTTTCTTACATCAGCTGATGTCACAAAGTGCTGTACAGAAACCCAGCCTAAAACCCCCAAAAAGCATGCAATGCAGGTGTAGAAGCACGGTGGCTAGGAAAAAACTCCCTAGAAAGGACAGAACCTAGAAAGAAACTTAGAAAGGAACCAGGCTATGAGGAGTGGCCAGTCCTCTTCTGGATGTGCCGGGTGGAGATTATAACAGAACATGCCCAAGATGTTAAAATGTTCATAGATGACCAGCAGGGTCAAATAATAATAATCACAGTGGTTGTCGAGGGTGCAACAGGTCAGCACCTCAGGAGTAGATGTCAGTTGGCTTTTCATAGCCGAGCATTCAGAGTATCTCTACCGCTCCTGCTGTCTCTAGAGAGTTGAAAACACCAGATCTGGGACAGGTAGCACGTCCGGTAAACAGGTCAGGGTTCCATAGCCGCAGGCAGAACAGTTGACACTGGAGCAGCAGCACAACCAGGTGGACTGGGGACAGCAAGGAGTCATCAGGCCAGGTAGTCCTGAGGCATGGTCCTAGGGCTCAGGTCCTCCGAGAGAGAGAAAGAAAGAAAGAGCATACTTAAATTCACACAGGACAAATAGTCCAGCTATAACAGACTGACCCACCATGTCAGCTTGGGGATTCAATCTTGCAACCTTTCGGTGACTCAGCCCCTGTAATAGGGTTTGAGGCAGAGAATCCCAGTGGAGAGAGGGGAAACGGCCAGGCAGAGACAGCAAGGGCGGTTTGTTGCTCCAGTGCATTTCCATTCATCTTCACACTCCTGGGCCAGACTACACTCAATCCTAGGTCCTACTGAAGAGATGAGTCTTCAATAAAGACTTGGAGAGTCTTGCGTGCCCAAAGTAAAATGCCTGCCACTCAGGCCCAGACACTAGAATATGCACATAATTAGTACTATTGGATAGGAAACACTCTGAAGTTTCTAAAACTGTTCAGGTAATGTCTATGAGTATAACAGAACTGATATGGCAGGCAAAAACCAGAGGAATTTCTGTCCGGAAATCTTTTTTTTGTGACATGCCCTCACTTTCAATGGCTATCTATGGGATTACAGGTAAGTAAAGAAATAAAAACAACAGTAAAAAAAGACAGGCTATATACAGTAGAGAGGCTATATACAGTAGAGAGGCTATATACAGTAGCGAGGCTATATACAGTAGAGAGGCTATATACAGTAGAGAGGCTATATACAGTAGCGAGGCTATATACAGTAGCGAGGCTATATACAGTAGAGAGGCTATATATAGTAGTGAGGCTATATACAGTAGAGAGGCTACATACAGACACCGGTTAGTCAGGCTGATTGAGGTAGTATATGTACATGTAGTTATGGTTAAAGTGACTATGCATATATGATGAACAGAGAGTAGCAGTAGAGAGGCTACATACAGACACCGGTTAGTCAGGCTGATTGAGGTAGTATATGTACATGTAGTTATGGTTAAAGTGACTATGTATATATGATGAACAGAGAGTAGCAGTAGCGAGGCTACATACAGACACCAGTTAGTCAGGCTGATTGAGGTAGTATATGTACATGTAGTTATGGTTAAAGTGACTATGTATATATGATGAACAGAGAGTAGCAGTAGAGAGGCTATATACAGACACCGGTTAGTCAGGCTGATTGAGGTAGTATATGTACATGTAGTTATGGTTAAAGTGACTATGCATATATGATGAACAGAGAGTAGCAGTAGAGAGGCTATATACAGACACCGGTTAGTCAGGCTGATTGAGGTAGTATGTACATGTAGTTATGGTTAAAGTGACTATGCATATATGATGAACAGAGAGTAGCAGTAGAGAGGCTATATACAGACACCGGTTAGTCAGGCTGATTGAGGTAGTATATGTACATGTAGTTATGGTTAAAGTGACTATGCATATATGATGAACAGAGAGTAGCAGTAGAGAGGCTATATACAGACACCGGTTAGTCAGGCTGATTGAGGTAGTATATGTACATGTAGCTATGGTTAAAGTGACTATGTATATATGATGAACAGAGAGTAGCAGTAGAGAGGCTACATACAGACACCGGTTAGTCAGGCTGATTGAGGTAGTATATGTACATGTAGTTATGGTTAAAGTGACTATGTATATATGATGAACAGAGAGTAGCAGTAGCGTAAAAAAAGAGGTTGGCGGGTGGCGGGACACAATGCAGACAGATAGCCCAGTTAGCCAATGTGCGGGAGCACTGGTTGGTCGGGCCAATTGAGGTAGTATGTACATGGATGTACAGTTAAAGTGACTGTGCATATATGATAAACAGAGAGTAGCAGCAGCAGGGGTTGGGGGCACAATGCAAATAGTCCGGGTAGCCATTTAATTACCTGTTCAGGAGTCTTATGGCTTGGGGGTAAAAACTGTTGAGAAGCCTTTTTGTACTAGACTTGGCACTCCGGTACCGCTTGCCATGCGGTAGTAGAGAGAACAGTCTATGACTGGGGTGGCTGGGGTCTTTGACAATTTTTAGGGCCTTCCTCTGACACCGCCTGGAGTAGAGGTCCTGGATGGCAGGCAGCTTAGCCCCAGTGATGTGCTGGTCTAACCAGGAGGTGAGGCCTCATTTAACATAGTAAATTCATCAGGCTCAAGCCATGTTTCAGTCAGGCCAATCACATCAAGATTATGATCAGTGATTAGTTCATTGACTGCATCTCCCTTGGAAGTGAGGGATCTAACATTAAGTAGCCCTATTTTGAGATGTGAGGTATCACAATCTCTTTCAATAATGGCAGCAATGGAGGAGGTCTTTATTCTAGTGAGATTGCTAAGGCGAACACCGCCATGTTTAGTTTTGCCCAACCTAGGTCGAGGCACAGACACAGTCTCAATAGAGATAGCTGAGCTGACTACACTGACTGTGCTAGTGGCAGACTCCACTAAGCTGGAAGGCTGGCTAACAGCTTGCTGCCTGGCCTGCACCCTATCTCATTGTGGAGCTAGGGGAGTTAAGAGCCCTGTCTATGTTTGTAGATAAGATGAGAGCACCCCTCCAGCTAGGATGGAGTCCGTCACTCCTCAACAGGCCAGGCTTGGTCCTGTTTGTGGGTGATTCCCAGAAAGAGGGCCAATTATCTACAAATTCTATCTTTCAGGAGGGGCAGAAAACAGTTTTCAACCAGCGATTGAGTTGTGAGACTCTGCTGTAGAGCTCATCACTCCCCCTAACTGGGAGGGGGCCAGAGACAATTACTCGATGCCGACACATCTTTCTAGCTGATTTACACGCTGAAGCTATGTTGCGCTTGGTGACCTCTGACTGTTTCATCCTAGCATCGTTGGTGCCGACGTGGATAACAATATCTCTATACTCTCTACACTCGCCAGATTTAGCTTTAGCCAGCACCATCTTCAGATTAGCCTTAATGTCGGTAGCCCTGCCCCCTGGTAAACAGTGTATGATCGCTGGATGATTCGATTTTAATTCTAATACTGCGGGTAATGGAGTCGCCAATGACTAGGGTCTTCAATTTGTCAGAGCTAATGGTGGGAGGCTTCGGCCTCTCAGACCCCGTAATGGGAGGAGTAGAGACCAGAGAAGGCTCGGTTTCTGACTCTGACCTGTTGCTTAACTTCTCTAGGAGCAGCAGCAGAGGTGACTGTTTTGGAGAGCCTGGCGTGCCCAAAGTAAAATGCCTCCCATTTAGGCCCAGAAAATAGGATATGCATATATTTAGTACCATTGGATAGGAAACACTCTGAATTTTCCAAAACTGTTAACCATTTGTCTGTGAGTGAATCATAACGCATATAACAGGCAAAACCCTGAGGAATCTCTGTCCTGGAAAAAGGGATTTTGACACATTGCTCATTTGGGAACCCCTCCCTATTGAAAATTACCATATATAGGCATATGAATGCAGTACACGTCGCTTCCTTATGATGTCAACAGCCTCGAGACGGTGTTTCCCTCCATTTTGGATGAATTTAGACCATAGAAAACAGCAAACAATGAAGACCCTCGTTCTGAGAAAAGTTCCGTGGCGCGCACGAGAAGTCACGGAGTGTCTTTAGTAGCCTCGTTATTGATCAGTTTATATTCCGATTGATTTATAATAGTAAATATACGTAAAAGTGTTCCTAAGGATACATTTAAAACTATGTTTGATTGTTCTTGGACAAGTTTATAGTGGACTAGTGGAGGCTGTCGTTTCTGATTATAACGCGCGAACCAAATGGAAGATTTATGGATAAAAGACGTTACTTTTTCTAACAAAAGAACCATGGATTGTCTTCGTTGGACACTTAGGATGACCTCAGCAGAAGTTCTTCAACATGTAATTGATTTGTTTTCGCTGTGAAATGTGTTATGTGTGTGCCATGATGGCTAATCGATACATGGCTATTGGAAAATATGTGAGGTGCTAGCCTCAAACAAATGAATGTGCTGCTTTCGCCGTAAAGCCTTTTTGAACGCAGTGATATTGCCAAGAAACAGAGCTTTTGATGAGTATGGAACACTTGTATATTGATGGATGTTTAATAATTCAACTTTCGGATTTTGAATTTGGCGCTTTACATTGTCGCTGGTAGTGTCGGGATGAGCCCGCTAGCGACCCACTGCTCCTTGACTCGTTAAATTACGCTTGCCTAACGAATGCGTCTGAAGCTGGGCTTGCAGCACAGCTATCCTCGCCGTAAGGCGATCGTTCTCCTGTTCATTATGAGTACAGCGACTGCAATTAGAAGGCATCATGTTAAGAAGTTAATGTTGCTACTTAGCTTTGGCTGGTGGAGGTCCTGACGAAACATGTCCAGATAAAGCATCCGGGGTGAAAAAGTTGAATGAAAGAAGTTGAGCGAGGGAAAAACTACAAATATGAACGGTAATTAAAAAGTTAAACTCTCTGTCCCTCTAAACTACATTTATCCTTCCATGGGAAGGGAACGCATTTCTCCAGTTCCACAACCAGACGAGACCAGACGAGACCAGACAACCTGAAAAGAGCATTCAGATTCACAACATGGTGATAAAGATGGAGAGAGAGATAGAGAGAGGGATGAAGGAGAACGAGGGAGGGAGGCAGAGAGATGATAGAAAGGACAGAGAGAGAGATAAAAGGGACAGAGATACAGACAGAGAGAGATGGGGGGGACAAAGAGAAAGATATATATAGAAAGAGGGGATATAGAGACAGAGATAGGGGGGGAGAGAGAGACAGAGACAGAGAGAGAGGGTTGGAGAGAGAGAGAGAGAGAGAGAGAGGGGACAGAGTGTGACAGAGAGAGAGAGAGGGGGGACAGACAGACATAGAGGGACAGAGAGACAGATAGAGAGAAATGGGACTGAGAGACAGAGAGAGAGAGAGAGACAGAGAGAGAGGTGGGACATAGAGATAGAGAAGGGACAGAGAGACATAGAGGGACAGAGAGACAGATAGAGAGAGATAGGACTGAGAGACAGAGAGAGAGAGAGAGAGAGACATATAGAGAGATGGGACAGGGAGACAGAGAGACAGAGAGAGAGAGAGAGGGAACAGAGGGAGAGAGACAGATAGAGAGACAGAGAGGGGACAGAGAGACAGATAGAGAGAGATGGGACTGAAAGACAGAGAGAGAGAGGGAACAGAGAGACAGAGGGGACATATAGAGAGATGGGACAGAGAGAGAGAGAGGGAACAGAGGGAGAGAGACAGATAGAGCGGAGAGAGACAGAGAGGGGACAGAGAGACAGAGAGAGAAAGGGGACAGAGAGACAGAGAGAGAAAGGGGACAGAGAGACAGAGACAGATAGGGGGGACAGAGAGACAGAGAGAGAAAGGGGACAGAGAGACAGAGAGAGAAAGGGGACAGAGAGACAGAGAGAGAGAGGGGGGACAGAGAGACAGACAGAGAGGGGGGACAGAGAGAAAGAGGGTACAGAGAGACAGAGACAGAAAGACAGAGAGAGAAAGGGGACAGAGACACAGACAGAGAGGGGACAGAGAGACAAAGACAGAGGGGGCAGAGAGACAGAGAGAGAAAGGGGACAGAGAGACAGACAGAGAGGGGGGACAGAGAGACAGAGACAGAGAGGGGACAGAGAGACAGAGACAGAGAGGGGACAGAGAGACAGAGCGAGAAAGGGGGCAGAGAGACAGAGAGAGAAAGGGGACAGAGAGACAGAGAGAGAGAGAGAGGGTACAGAGAGACAGAGACAGAAAGACAGATAGAGAGAAGGGAAAGATAGAGAGAGGGTATAGACTGTGTTGTGATGATTAGAGTAGCCACTGTGGGGAAATATAATTTTTAATATATGACACGTTAATGTCTCTGATGTGTCACCTGGTGAATCAGTAATATTTGTTCTGCTTGCCAAAGTTTGTTTCTGTCTTCTTTCATGTGAGGTGAGATGGACACTGTTCTGGAGGAGAGAGAGAGTGAGGATGGGAAAGATGGAGGGAGCGAGGGAAGGAGGGAGGAAAAGAGGTATATATGTGTGTTTCATCCTTCCAAAGAAAGGAGAGATGTACAGAGAGCCACAGCAGCACCATCAGAAACTGACAGTGGCCCCACAGACAACTCCTATCACACCTACTGCCAAAAGAAAAGAGACAATTACATGACCAGATTTTCAATGAGACTGCATCCATAAATTGGAGGTACTGGTGGTGGAGAGGAGAGAGGGTGATGAATGAAGGGAGAGATTGACAGACAGAGAGAGAGACAGCTGTAACAAGGACCATGGTGTAACAAGGACCATGGTGTAACAAGGACCATGCTGTAACCAGAACCATGGTGTAACAAGGACCATGGTGAAACAGGGACAATGCTGTAACAATGACCATGCTGTAACAAGGACCATGCTGTAACAAGGACCATGGTGTAACAAGGACCAAGGTGTAACAGAGACAACGGTGTAACAGGGACCACAGTGTAACAGGGACCACGGTGTAACAGGGACCACGGTGTAACAGGGACCACAGTGTAACAAGGACCACGGTGTAACAGGGACCATTGTGTAACAAGGACCATGGTGTAACAGGCAGCTGTAACAAGGACCATGGTGTAACAAGGACCACGGTGTAACAGGGACCATTGTGTAACAAGGACCATGGTGTAACAGGCAGCTGTAACAAGGACCATGGTGTAACAAGGACCACGGTGTAACAGGGACCACGGTGTAACAGGGACCACGGTGTTACAAGGGCTACGGTGTTACAAGGACCATGGTGTAACAGGCAGCTGTAACAAGGACCATGGTGTAACAAGGACCATGGTGTAACAAGGACCATGGTGTAACAAGGACCATGGTGTAACAGGGACCACGGTGTAACAGGGACCACGGTGTTACAAGGGCTACGGTGTTACAAGGACCATGGTGTAACAGGCAGCTGTAACAAGGACCATGGTGTAACAGGCAGCTGTAACAAGGACCACGGTGTAACAAGGACCACGGTGTAACAAGGGCCATGGTGTAACAAGGGCCATGGTGTAACAAGGACCATGGTGTAACAGGGGTCATGGTAACAAAGCACAGGAATTTCCATTATTGCTCAAATCCCCCAAACAAATGATAAAACCGAGAGCAACGCATTCCTGCAAGGCAGCTCCTGCCGTGACATGGCGATTGAGTGTGTGGGGGCTGGCAAATTGGAACTGTGCTGTGTAGTTTGAATAATTACACAGTTATTATCACATTGCAATTTTTTCTGATAGGGCTAATACAGGGGAACTGTCTATCAATGATTACAATATTGAAACACCCCTGGACCTGGCTGTATTACGTCCGTCTGGAGTTAGATCCTAGACACAGATCACTGTCAGGCTGAATAAGTAAGCCTTGGACCAGTAAGCCTTGTCGGAACCAGAACGGCCCATACAGGCAGACTGGGAACTCCTTATTCATATAATCATGTTGGTACTATGGAACAGACCGTATAGTGGCACGTAGCTAGGGAGATAAAGACAGATTTTAGAGTCAAAGTAGCGGTGGTTCTAGGATTCGATCACTCGTGGACTTGGTCGATCATATGCGCGCTAAAGGACATTGGTGTCATCCAACTAGACCAAGGGTGTGAAACTCATTCCATGGAGGGCTGCTGGTTTCTGTTATTGTCAGGATCCGTGTGTGTAGCTGGCGCGTGAGAGTCAGGCGCAGGAGAGCAGAGATAGTGAAACGAAAGCACTTTACCGTGGCATAGTATAAACACTGAACATTGTGTTACAAAAGCAAATGCCTACAGGAAAAGGTGGCGGCAGCGCAAAGTACAAAATACCAGTCTGGCGCAAACCACCTGGAAACGTGCCACTGACAATAAACAATCACAAACACAGACAAGGAATGACAACCTGGTGTGTGGGGAAACAAGACAAAACAAATGGAAAATGAAAAGTGGAACGGTGACGGCTAGAAGACCGGTGACGTCGACAAGCCGAACACTGCCCGAACAAGGAGAGGCACCGACTTCGGCGGAAGTCCTGAAAGTTATATCCTTTCCAGTTTTTTCCTAGACAACCAGGTCAGGGGGGAGTTCCTAACTAATCAGTGACCTTAATTAATCCACCATGGAGGAGTGAAAACCCAGAGACACTCCATGGAATGAGTTTGATACATGCCGAACCAGACCATCATCTACTGAGCAATTGCGTTAATTCATTTTGTTCATTTGGGTACAGCGCGTCCCCTTATCTCATGATCTCAGCTGTTGTCAAACACGTGTTTTTGGAAAGACCATTCTCTTCCTCAGAAATGTGCAGCAAATTCTACTTGATGAAAAGTCTAGAAGATTATAACATCTCGGCATTTAAAGCACACACATTTTTCAAAATGTCATATACAATAAAACTAGATATTTCTGCATTCCTAAAATGTCAACCATTTAGAATGCAGGTACAGGTATTGGGACACGGCCATAATCTGTGATTGTTGAGGTATTGGGACAAAGCCATTTTTTGTGATTGCAGTGGTATTGGGAGACGGCCATAGTCTGTGATTGTTGGGGTATTGGGACACGTCCATAGTCTGTGATTGGTGGGGTATTGGGACAAAGCCATTTTTTGTGATTGCAGTGGTATTGGGAGACGGCCATAGTCTGTGATTGTTGGGGTATTGGGACACGTCCATAGTCTGTGATTGGTGGGGTATTGGGACACGTCCATAGTCTGTGATTGGTGGGGTATTGGGACACGTCCATAGTCTGTGATTGGTGGGGTATTGGGACACGTCCATAGTCTGTGATTGGTGGGGTATTGGGACACGTCCATAGTCTGTGATTGGTGGGGTATTGGGACATAGCCATAGTTTGTGATTGTAGAGGTATTGGGACACGGCCACTGTTTGTGATTGTTTGGGTATTGGAACACAGCCATAGTCTGTGATTAAATAATCAACCTTTCCTTATTGCCTCTGGACCGTATTCACAAAGAGTCTCAGAGTGCTGCTATATGGTCTGGTTTGCTTTTTAGATCATAATTATACGGACAGAGGGAACCTGATCCTACAGGGGGAACCTGATCCTACAGGGGGGAACCTGATCCTACAGGGGGAACCTGATCCTAAAGGGGGGAACCTGATCCTAAAGGGGGAACCTGATCCTACAGGGGGAACCTGATCCTACAGGGGGAACCTGATCCTACAGAAGGGAACTAATCCTACAGGGGGAACCTGATCCTAAAGGGGGAACCTGATCCTACAGGGGGAACCTGATCCTACAGGGGGAACCTGATCCTACAGAAGGGAACTGATCCTACAGGGGGACCTGATCCTAAAGGGGGAACCTGATCCTACAGGGGGAACCTGATCCTACAGGGGGAACTGATACTAGATCAGCATTCTTACTCTGAGACGCTGAGTGAATCTGATACCTGGACCAGAAACCATAGAATGAGATGGCTCTCTGATGGAGATAATTTCTAGAATACAACCTTAACCTATACTACCAGAATTATTAAGAAACACTTACTATTACGAATGTGTGCCATTTTAACATGTTATAGATTCTTTGGTGAATGTGTATGTGACTAAGAAAGATTGTAAAAATGAACCTTGAGAAAGCTGTTCTGATGTGTGCTTTTGGTCCAGCTCCAGCTCCTGGTCATTGTGGTCTGTTAACAACGATGTTAAATTTTGTCTGTCTTTCAGTTTCTCTCTCTCTCTCTCTCTCTCTCTCTCTCTCTCTCTCTCGTGCTCTCACTCTCTCTCGTGCTCTCTTTTGTGCTCTCACTCTCTCTCGTGCTCTCTTTTGTGCTCTCTCTCTCACACTCGCTCCACTCTCGCACCCAGGGTACGGTGGTGTTTCTAAACAAATTAGGATTAATGTAAATCCCCTTCCTCTTCCTTGAAATATCTCTCCTCTCCATCCCGCCTACTGCATGAGTCAATCCACAGGAGGAGAGATCCAGTTCACAGGAAAAAAATCAATAACTGACTACTTTAGGAGAGGAAAGGGAAGGAGGGGAGATGGAGAGGAGGGGAAGGGGGAGAGGAGAAGGGAGGAGAGGCTATAAGACCAGGGATCTACTTAATAAGAAATGGGTCTCATGTTGCGTCACTCAGCATTGCAGGGATTTCCCCATACAAGAATAAGACAACAGTCACTGAAAAGAGAAAGGAAGTGAATGAGTCAGAGAGGTGGAGAGAGGAGCGGAGCAAGACGGAGCGATTAGACTTCTTCATCCAGAGAGGAGGCTGCTGAGGAGAGAACGGCTCACGACAATGGCTGGAGTGGAGCAAATGGAATGGCGTCGAACACAGGGAAACCATGTGTTTGATGTATTTGATATCATTCCACTTCTCACACTTCAGCCTTTACCACGAACCCGTCCTGCCCAATCAAGGAGCAACTAACCTTATCCGGGTCTTCAACATACAGTGAGTATCTTCAACATACAGTGAGTATCTTCAACATACAGTGAGTATCTTCAACATACAGTGAGTATCTTCAACATACAGTATTCACACCCCTTGACTTTAAACACAGTTTGTTACCTTATAGACTTATTACATCATCAATGTACACAAAACAGGTTTTAATCTGTGTAGGAGTTCTAGAAAGATGCTTGAGTTGGATGACTGTTCAAATATTTTTTTTCCAGTCTGTTTTTTATTTTATTTTTAGTTGTTTTGAACTCTCTTTTACAATTTGGGTTGGGATTATGGTTCGTTGTTTAGCTAGCTAGCTACATGTCTAAACAAAAGACTCCAGTATGCAGTACACCTTCAGTATCCTGTGCATGTGACAAGTAAACATAGATCTTATTTAATATAGTGTGTGTTTACCAGAGACGGTAAGGTGATGAACAACATAACCTGCACCAGAGTCAGATTAGGATATAGGCCAACGAATAGATTAATGAATAGGTGCATGTTTACCTGGAGTTTTTCCTTACGGTAGGTGGGACTAAGGCTTCAGAGGGTGTGAACGATCTGGAATGGGTGTAGACAAAGAGAAGCTCTCCAGTAGCTGTACCAAAATTATTCATGGGCCATTTTCTCAAAAGTGAGTTTACAAGTTAATCAACTTTCAAAGCAGAATTTTTTTCCTCTTGTTCCTCAACTGTAGCGTATGATATAAAATGTTCTAGCTCTGAGTCTCTGCTTCTTTTCAAAGTAAAAAACACAATTTCAAATGTTTCTACACAGGACCGAATCGAGGTGGTGGGTCACATATATTAATACATTTTTGAGGGCACTAGTATAGTCTGCAGCACCCGGCCTCACCCTACTATACTCTGAAGTCAAATATTTACTTTTAACTGATGATCTAGTGCTTCTGTCCACAACCAAATAGGGCCTACATTGGCACCTAGATCTTCTGCACAGATGCTGTCTTATTTAAAATTGATAAAAAACACTCACATTTCTTTCCACCGGGCCGTGGGGTGAGACAGGGACCCTCTTCAACATATACATCAACGAATTGGCGAGGGCTCTAGAACAGTCTGCAGCACTCGGCCTCAACCCTACTAGAATCTGAAATCAAATGTCTACTGTTTGCTAATGATCTGGTGCTTCTGTCCCCATGCAAGGGCCTACAGCAACACCTAGACATTCTGTACAGATTCTGTCAGACCTGGGCCCTGACAGTAAATCTCACTAAGAGAAAAAATAATGGTGTTCCAAAAAAAGGTCAAGTTGCCATGACCACAAATACAAATTCCACCTAGACAATGTTGCCCCTAGAGCACACAAAAAAAAGCTCAGCACCACAGGTAACTTCCACAAAGCTGTGAACGATCTGAGAGACAAGGCAAGAAGGGCCTTCTACGTCATCAAAAGGAACAGAAAATGTGACATTCCAAGTTGTATCCGGCTTAAAATACTTTAATCAGCTATAGAACTCATTGCCCTTCATGGTTGTGAGGTCTGGGGTCCGCTCACCAACCAAGAATTCATCAAATGGGACAACCACCAAATTGAGACAGCATCCAGAATTCTGCAAAAACATAATCTATGTATAACGTAAAACACCAGATAATGCATGCAGAGAAGAATTAGGACTTATTAAAATCCAGAAAACAGCAATTCATTTCTACAACCACTTAAAAATAAGTGATTCTCAAACCTTCCATATGAAAGTCCTCACCTACAGAGAGATGACCCTGGAGAAGAGTCCCCTCTGCCAGCTGGTCCTAGGACTCTGCTCACAAATACAAACAAACCACAAAGAGCCCCAGAACAGCAACCCAATTAGACCCAACCAAATGATGAAAAAACTAAGAGATAATTACTTGACCCATTGGAAAGTATCAACAAAAGACAGGAATGTTATTTGACAATAAACAGAGAGTGTACACAGTGGCAGAATACCTGACCACTGTGACTGACCCAAAATTAAGGAAATATTTGACTATGTGCAGACCTGGTTCTCAAGAGAAGATGTGCACACTGCCCACAAAATAAGGTGGAAACCGAGCTGCATTTCCTAACCTCTGCCAAATGTATGACCATGTACTGTATGACCCGGTCAACAGCCCTCAGGTCAACACCCAACATCAACTTGCCCAAGCCTCTCCTATTTCAACTTCACCCAAATCCAGATATCTGATGTTCTGAAAAGAGCTGCAAAATCTCGACCCTTACAAATCAGTTGGGCTAGACAATCTGGACCCTCTCTTTCTAAAATGATCCACCGCAATTGTTGCAACCGCTATTCCTAGCCTGTTCAACCTCTCTTTCGTATTGTCTGAGATCCCCAAACATTGGAAAGCTGCAGTCTTCCCCCTCTTCAAAGGGGGAGACACTCTAGACCCAAACTGTTACACACCTATATCTATCCTACCCTGCCTATCAAAGGCCTTCGAAAGCCAAGTAAAAAAAACAGATCACCAACCAACTCAAATCTCACCGTACCTTCTCCGCTATGCAATCTGGTCATGGGTGGACCTCAGTCACACTCAATGTCCTAAACAATATCATAACCGCCATCGATAGTACTGTGACAGTACTGTGCAGCCGTATTCATCGATCTGGCCAAGGCTTTCGACTCTGTCAATCACCACATTCTTACCGGCAAACTCAACAGCCTTGGTTTCTCAAATGATTGCCTCGCCTGGTTCACCAACTACTGCTCAGACAGAGTTCAGTGTGTCAAATCGGAGGGCCTGTTGTCCGGACCTGTGGCAGTCTCTATGGGGGTGCCACAGGGTTCAATTCACGGGACAACTTTTTTCTCTGTGTACATAAATTATGTCACTCTTGCTGCTGGTGATTCTCTGATCCACCTCTACGCACTTGACACCGTTCTGTATACTTCTTGCCCTTCTTTGGACACTGTGTTATTAACTTGTTAGGGAGTGGTGGGGCGCTAGCGATGAAATGCAAGGCAAAATCCAAAAGTTGAATTATTAAACTTGCACCAATATACAAGTGTTTCATACAAGTGTTTCAATATCACAGCGTTGTCGGATTTCAAAAAGACTTTACGGCAAAAGCACTACATTTGATTGTTTGAGGGTAGCACCTTCAATATTTTCCATAACCATGAAATCTTTAGCCAGCGTGATCGATAGAAAATGCATTTCACAGGGAAAACCTGTGCCTTACCTTTTGTAGAACTTCTGCAGAGGTCTTTCTAAGTGTCCAACGAAGACAATCCATGGGTATTTGGTTAGAAAAAGTAATTTATTATATCAATAAATCTCTGTTTGGTTGGCGCCTTGTGTTCAGAAAATCCAACGTGAAGAGAACGCGTTCAACTAAACCTATAAACGTTTCCTCAACAAATCAAAATCCAATTAAAATGCATCCTTAGCTTATCTTTTATGAATAAAAGTGATTATATTTCACTTGGATGGTCACCTAAACGTTATATAAGTCAAATAAAGTGGACCGCTCAGCCAAACGTGCGCCCAAAAACGTGCAACTGAAAAAGAGCTCCTGTCACCAAAACCCCTACCTATTGAACACATTGGTTCCGATTGCCATGAAACTTTACACTGCTGACATCCAGTGGAAGCAATAGGTACTACATTCAGTGTCCTGGTATAAATACTTCAATAGGCAGTCTCTCTAAGTGAGCCATCAGAATGACATTTCCGGATGGAATTTTCTCTGGTTTTTGCCTGCCAAATGAGTTCTGTTACACTCACAGACAAAATGTTAACACTTTTGGAAACCTCAGAGTGTTTCCTATCCAATAGTACTAATTATGTGCATATCCTATTTTATGAGCCTGAGTGGCAAGCATTTTACTTTGGGCACGCCAGACTCTCCAAAACCGACCCCTCAGCTGCCGCTCCCTAACAAGTTAACTAACCCTCGTAAAACTGACTATCCTACCGATCCTCGACTTCGGCGATGTCATTTACAAAACAGCCTCCAACACTCTACTCAGCAAATTGGATGGTCTATCACAGTACCATCCGTTTTGTCCCCAAAGCCCCATATCCTACCCACCACTGCAACCTGTACACTCTCGTTGGCTGGCCCTCGATTCATATTCGTTGGCAACCCACTGGCTCCAGGTCATCTATAAGCCTTTGCTAGGTAAAGCCCCGCCTTATCTCAGCTCACTGGTCACCATAGCAGCACCCACCCTTAGCACACGCTCAAGCAGGTATATTTCACTAGTCACCCCCAAAGCCAATTCCTCCTTTGGCCACCTTTCCTTCAAGTTCTCTGCTGCCAATGACTGGAACGAATTGCAAAAATCACTGAAGCTGGAGACTCATATCTCCCTCACCAACTTTAAGCATCAGCTGTCAGAGCAGCTTACAGATCATTGCACCTGTACACAGCCCACCTGAAAATAGCCCATCCAAATATCTCATCCCCATATTGTTATTTATTTTCTCTGCTCCTTTGCACCCCAGTATCTCTACTTGCACATTCATCTTCTGCACATCTATCACTCCAGTGTTTAATTGCTATTGTAATTACTTCGCCACCATGGCCTATTTATTGCCTTACCTCCCTTATCTTACCTCATTTGCACTCACTGTATATAGACTTTTCCATTGTGTTATTGACTGTACGTTTGTTTATTCCAGGTGTAACTCTGTGTTCTTGTATGTGTCTCACTGTTTTGCTTTATCTTGGCCAGGTCGCAGTTGTAAATGTGAACTTGTTCTCAACTGGCCTACCTGGTTAAATAAAGGTGAAATAAAAAATAGATAAAATAGAAGATACAGAGAGGTAGAGACAGACATACTGCAGACATACATATATATATATTCTGATTCATACATGTGATCCCAGTCCCACAGAGATTTAAATTCCCTTCTATATGTCATAAATCTTACTTTGCACTCAAAACCTGATATTGATGCTGACGTCCATCGTGGTTTTCAGTGCAGCAGTAAAAATGAGTAGACTAGACAGTGGAGACTTCAAAATTGCTGATATTCTTCCCTCCTATTGTCTGTGTAGAAATGAAGGATGGATTCTCTCTCTAACCCCCCATGGAACTGTGTGTGTCTGTGTGTGTCCAGCCTGCAGCTGCTGAATACTCACATTCACCAGTTTGAGGACCAGACATGAAATTGGTTTATTATTTGAGGAAATGGAATATCCTTGAAGACCTAAGTAAAAAGGAGTAAGAAGGTGGAGAAGGAGGGGTGCAATGCGAAACAGAGAGGAGGACATTTTACATTTTGGTCAGATTTAAGGGGGGGGGTTATACCAAGGATCATTTGGCTATTTGAATTTTAACACCCCTTGAAGTTTAAATATATATATTTATATATATATATATATATATATATCAATAATTATCTTATAGAAAAAAAGGTGCTATTAGCTATTAGCCCATACAAACGCATTGAACAACAGATTCACTACATGGAACAACAGATAGTCCTTACTACTATTAGCCCATTGAAACACATTGTATAACAGATTCACTACATGGAACAACAGATGGTCCTTACTGCTATTAGCCCATAGAAACACATTGAATAACAGATAGTTATTAGTTAGTTAGTTGCCCTTGCCCTCTGTCCTGCTAGCTAACGTTCAATCGCTGGAAAATAAATAGGACAAACTGAAAGCACGTATATCCTACCAACGGGATATTAAAAACTGTAGTATCTTATGTTTCACCGAGTCGTACATACACCTTAGACAAATATATTTAAACTCAGTTTTTCACAATTCCTGACATTTAATCCTAAAAACAAATCCTATCTTGGGTCAGTTAGGATCACCACTTTATTTTAAGAATGTGAAATGTCAGAATAATATTAAAGATAATGATTTATTTCAGCTTTCATTTCTTTCATCACATTCCCCAGTGGGTCAGAGGTTTACATACACTAAAATCATATTTTGCAGCATTGCCTTTAAATTGTTTAACTTGGGTCAAATGTTTCAGGTAGCCTTCCACAAGCTTCCCACAAGCAGTTGGGGGAATTTTGGCCCATTCCTCCTGACAGAGCTGGAGTAACTGAGTCAGGTTTGTAGGCCTCCTTGCTCGCACACGCCTTTTCAGTTCTGCCCACAAATTCTCTATAGGATTGAGGTCAGGGCTTTGTGATGACCACTCCAATACCTTGACATTGTTGTCCTTAAGCCATTTTGCCACAACTTTGGAAGTATGCTTTGGGTCATTGTCCATTTGGAAGACTCATTTGCGACCAAGCGTTAACTTTCTGACTGATGTCTGAGATGTTGCTTCAATATATCCACATAATTTCCCTTCCTCATGAAGCCATCTATTTTGTGAAGTGCACCAGTCCCTCCTGCAGCAAAGCACCCCACCAACATGATGCTGCCACCCCCGTGCTTCACATTTCTCCAAAAAGTACGATCTTTGTCCTTATCTTTAGTTGCAAACGGTTTGTTTGTTTTGTTCGTGACGTCAGGGGTGGATTCCGCCGCCGATGGAACCGGGAGTGCCTCAGTCAGCCCGTCGGGCTCTCACGCTCCTGCCGGTTCGTTGGGTTTTCACGCCCCAACCGGCTTGTCCAGCGCCCATGTCTCAGCCGGTTCGCCCAGGTGGGACGCCGGGTGGAGTCCCAAGAGGGAGGGGTACTGTCACGTCTGCTCCCTCTCTTCTCTTCCCCTGGCGCTTGAGGGCGCCAGATTACCCTGCATCACACGCTCCTGCCATCATCGCTCACACCTGCCCTCCCTCGTCACTCGCATCAGCCGTTATTGGACTCACCTGGACTCACTTATCATATGTTCATTTCCTGTCTGCTGCTGCATTACTTTTTTTTTTGTCTTTAGTTTTAGTTTTCTGACGCTGTTCCTGTCTCGTTCCATGTCCGTTATTTGTTAAATGTTTACTCCCCGTACCTGCTTTGTCTTTCCAGCGTCATCCCATGTGACAATTGCACTCCACACTGCCATTTTACACCTGGACAAAAGGAACACCTATGTGAGAAAGCTATTCATTGACTACAGCTCAGCGTTCAACACCATAGTGCCCTCAAAACTCATCACTAAGCTAAGGACCCTGGGACTAAACACCTCCCTCTGCAACTGGATTCTGGACTTCCTGACGGGCCACCCCCAGGTGGTAAGGGTAGGTCACAATACATCCGCCACGCTGATCCTCAACACGGGGGGCACCTCAAGGGGTGCGTTCTCGGTCCCCTCCTGTACTCCCTGTTCACTCATGTTCACGACTCCAACATCATTAAGTTTGCTGATGACACAACATTGGTAGGCCTGATAGACAGTCCATAGGGAGGAGATCAGAGACCTGACCATGTGGTGCAAGGACAACAACCTCTCCCTCAACGTGATCAAGACAGGAGACGATTGTGGACTACAGGAATAGGAGGACCGAGCACGCCCCCATCCTCATCGACGGGGGTGTAGTTGAGCAAGTCGAGAGCTTCAAGTTCCTTGGAATCCACATCACCAAAACACTAACATGGTCCCCCTCAGGAGACTGAAAATATTTTGCATGGGGTCCTCAGATGCTCAAAAGGTTCTACAGCTGAACCATCGAGAGCATCCTGACGGGTTGCGCTGATCACTAAGAAGTTAAGAAGTTAATAACTCTACCTACATGTACATATTACCTCAGTTACTTCGACACTGGAGCTGACACATTGACTCTGTACCTGTACCCCCTGTATATAGCCCCGCTATTGTTATATACTACTGCTCTATAAGGGCTTGTAAGTAAGCATTTCACTGTAAGTCACATGTGTCAAATACAATTTGATTTGATTTGGATGGAGGAAATCCTCATGGAGAAGGATGAGCCGGCATTAGTGGTGAAGGCAGACATGGTGACCAAGTTGTTGTCGGGAAAAGGCAGGTGACAGATGGTATGGAAGTCCAGTATGAGGACAGTGTACTTGGTGCTGATTGGTGCCATGGCTGATAGGATGGACTGGGAGGCGAAGGAGTGGCTTGTTTACGGGGAAGGTCATCAAGGAGGGATTTGGAGTTGGTAGGGGTTTTTTACTACGGTGGCCCAAGCACCTGAATCTAACGGAAGGTGCCGGAATGGATGAGTGTGGCCCTTCTGGACCATTCAGCGAGTGGAACTGCTCATACAGGGCGAAGGAGGGGGCTGCAGGAGAGGAGGCAAGTTCGGGAGGCTATCTGGCAGCAATCCACCGACCGCTGTAGAAACCCCCGTACCCCATATGGAAGGTGCAGCATCAGTGAACAGCTGAAAGTCTTCAGGACAAGAGACACATTCATCATAGAAAAAAGGTCATGCTGTTTCAATGACTGAAGAGAAGGTGCCAGGCCTGAGCTCTGAGACATCAGGAGTTAAACCACCCTTCCCAGCAGACTCAGAAGACTCAGAAGAGATGCCATCTGTGAATATATATTTTAATATTCTGATTCATGCATGTGTTCCCAGTCCCACAGAGTTGTGTGTGTTTCTATCTGTGTGGGTGTGTGCGTGTGTGTGCGAGTGTGTGTCTCTCTGTGTGTGTGTGTGTGTCTTTGTGTCTGCAGCTGCTGAATATTCACAGAATGGTACAATTACCCAGCATGCCCCAGCAGCCACCGCCCCACTCTACTGCTCCACCTGATTACCAGGTTAATACCAATATTCCACATTTAGCCTCCTCTACCCTACAGAACTGTGTTCAAATTGTATTTGCAGTCTTTCAAACACTTTAGCTGTGCTTGAAGTAGATTGCCTGATGCAATATAAATAATGGAATAGTCCCAAAAAGTGAAACATTCAAACCTGTCCTATCTTGCACTCCGTTGAACCCATCTCTGTTTCCGTCAAATATATGAAGCTAGAGCAAGATACAGTGTATCTGTGTCCCTGCTACTCTGTCCTCTAATGTACATCGTTGAAGCTCTCTCTCTCACTCTCTCTCTCTCTCTCTCTCTCTCTCTCTATCCCTCACTCTCCTTCCTCTCATGTGCCCAGGGGAAAATGTCCTCCTCATTGACGTGCCATGGGATGAGAGAGAGAATATTGCCTCTGCTACACATCACTTCACAATATAATGACTTCTCTTTCTGTCCTTTCCTTTTTTTCTAGCTGCTTTCTTGTCATGGGGCCAGTTTTCACACCTGTCTGGTTAAGGTGATGTGGTCTGTACCTTTTTTAATGACAGCCATACCCACTACCGCTCCCCACTCTTAGACAGTTTTTTTTTGTTTGTTTTATCGCTTTGGTACTATTTTCACAAGTATGTGGTGAATTTTCAAACAACTCGTTTCAAAACTCTAAACTGGTAACACAGCAAGTCTTACATTCAATTATCTTTCATTGTGTATTCATCTTTCACCCAACCATTAATTAGAAAATAGAAGTTTACTGTGAAATATGAGTACGTTGGTTTAATCACCAAAACACAACGTAGTTATACTGTATTGATCTCCGTATTGTTTGGTTTAGAGCAAGAAAGGCATTACATTGTACATGTGATCGTGACACGTGAACTTGAAAAAAAAGACCACAGAAACTTCATTTTGGATACGTGTTTACTGTATTTATGCGGGGTTCTCCAACTGGCGGCCAACAGGCCGGAGGAAATGGGACATGGAGAGACAAGGGACAAACAATGTGACGTACCATCAGGATCATTTTAACTATCACAGTGGTTGTCAATTACCTAACTCACACTGAGGGTGTGTTCACCATGTCTGTTCATTATTTTGTTGGGGAAAACTTATGTTTGTCTCTATCTGTAAGTCTTTCCACTGTAGTCCTCTGATCCACTGGGCTGGGAAACTGCACTGTATCAATGGTCCCTGAACAGAGAGGTCCTGGGTTTTACCACTGTAGTCCTCTGATCCACTGGGCTGGGAAACTGCCATGTATCAATGGTCCCTGAACAGTGAGGTCATGGATTTTACCACTGGTCAAAACTAGCTTCAATCCCCATAAAAATATGTAAATTTAATCTAGATACATATTCACAGATGCCAAAGAAATCCAGTTTTTTTTGTACATATATATATATATAACAATTTATATTTCGTCTTTCTGTGTTTTCTTAATATTCTGTCAACTCACAGGGGCTGAATCTCACTGGAAAAATCCTCCAATTGAGGGAAGCACTGCCCTTCTGTCTAGGTATGTGTAGACCATGTATCTGATGCTGTCTGGAACAAAAAAGTATGACATGCTGCTGCCGTAGCATATAATTTGAATTCCAGCAAGCATTTGGCCTCCTTGAATAAATAAATTGTAAAATAATTAGCCAATCAACATTGACCTGAGCTCAACAGTGGGCTGTCCTGGTGCAGCAAAATGCCCCCCCCAAGTGAGGCCAGTAGTGAGGCCATGTTGTTAAAATGTTAGATATTACTGCACTGTTGGGAGCTAGAAACACAAGCATTTCGCTACACCCGCAATTACATCATTTGAGTTTGGATTTGGCTTCACACCAATCAAATCACATCCTAAGCAAAACTTCATACTCGTCAGACGAACGTGTCTGTTTCTGGTCTGCTTGTACGGACGTCCTGCAGTAGCTAGCTTTCTAAATCAGCCCTTTCCTAAGCCATGGATGGAGATGAGGATTTGGACTTGTGGCTTTGACAATTTTATTTTATTTTAATTTAACCTTTAACCTTTAACTGTTCAAATAAACCTACCCTTAAAATTATAGACTGATCATTTCTTTGTCAGTGGGCAAACGCACAAAATCAGCAGGGGAACAAATACTTTTTTCCCTCACTGTATGTACACATGTCGATCAGGAGCTCCAATGTACTTACAAAGAAAGTAATATTGGCATGATTGTTCTTATTTATTATAATTTTTTTTATTTATCATTAACGTTTGCTATCATTCATTTGACAGACCAATAACTCACGAGGCTTCTTCTCTCCAAGCTGAGACCTTGAAACTGAAATATCGTTCTCAAAACAAAGCTCTGGCCATACTGCCAAACTGGCTTCCCAGGACCAGGATACACTGTCACCCAGTACATTCGGGTTAAAACTGGCTTCCCAGGTCCAGGATACACTGTCACCCAGTTAGAGTTAGGGTTAACACTGGCTACGCCCAGGACCAGGATACACTGTCACCCAGTTAGAGTTAGGGTTAACACTGGCTACGCCCAGGACCAGGATACACTGTCACCCAGTTAGAGTTAGGGTTAACACTGGCTACGCCCAGGACCAGGATACACTGTCACCCAGTTAGAGTTAGGGTTAACACTGGCTACGCCCAGGACCAGGATTGGGAAACAATGCTGTTTAAAAGACCTGGGTCTCTATTCAATCTAGATCGCTGAATCCTTACAGATCGCTGAAACCTTACAGATCGCTGAATCCTTACAGATCGCTGAATCCTTACAGATCGCTGAAACCTTACAGATCGCTGAATCCTTACAGATCGCTGAATCCTTACAGATCGCTGAAACCTTACAGATCGCTGAATCCTTACAGATTGCTGAATCCTTACAGATCGCTGAATCCTTACAGATCGCTGAATCCTTACAGATCGCTGAAACCTTACAGATCGCTGAATCCTTACAGATCGCTGAATCCTTACAGATCGCTGAAACCTTACAGATCGCTGAATCCTTACAGATCGCTGAAACCTTACAGATCGCTGAAGGGTTACAGATCGCTGAAACCTTACAGATCGCTGAAACCTTACAGATCGCTGAAACCTTACAGATCGCTGAAGGGTTACAGATCGCTGAATCCTTACAGATCACTGAATCCTTACATATCGCTGAAACCTTACAGATCGCTGAAACCTTACAGATCGCTGAATCCTTACAGATCGCTGAAACCTTACAGATCGCTGAATCCTTACAGATCGCTGAATCCTTACAGATCGCTGAAACCTTACAGATCGCTGAATCCTTACAGATCGCTGAAACCTTACAGATCGCTGAAGGGTTACAGATCGCTGAAGGGTTACAGATCGCTGAAACCTTACAGATCGCTGAAACCTTACAGATCGCTGAAACCTTACAGATCGCTGAAACCTTACAGATCGCTGAAACCTTACAGATCACTGAAGGGTTACAGATCGCTGAATCCTTACAGATCACTGAATCCTTACATATCGCTGAAACCTTACAGATCGCTGAATCCTTACAGATCGCTGAATCCTTACAGATCGCTGAAACCTTACAGATCGCTGAATCCTTACAGATCGCTGAAACCTTACAGATCGCTGAAGGGTTACAGATCGCTGAAACCTTACAGATCGCTGAAACCTTACAGATCGCTGAAACCTTACAGATCGCTGAAGGGTTACAGATCGCTGAATCCTTACAGATCACTGAATCCTTACATATCGCTGAAACCTTACAGATCGCTGAAACCTTACAGATCGCTGAATCCTTACAGATCGCTGAAACCTTACAGATCGCTGAATCCTTACAGATCGCTGAATCCTTACAGATCGCTGAAACCTTACAGATCGCTGAATCCTTACAGATCGCTGAAACCTTACAGATCGCTGAAGGGTTACAGATCGCTGAAACCTTACAGATCGCTGAAACCTTACAGATCGCTGAAACCTTACAGATCGCTGAAGGGTTACAGATCGCTGAATCCTTACAGATCACTGAATCCTTACATATCGCTGAAACCTTACAGATCGCTGAAACCTTACAGATCGCTGAAGGGTTACAGATCGCTGAAACCTTACAGATCGCTGAATCCTTACAGATCGCTGAATCCTTACAGATCGCTGAATCCTTACAGATCGCTGTATGGGTTACAGATCGCTGAATCCTTACAGATCGCTGAATCCTTACAGATCGCTGAAACCTTACAGATCGCTGAAGGGTTACAGATCGCTGAATCCTTACAGATCGCTGAATCCTTACAGATCGCTGAATCCTTACAGATCGCTGAAGGGTTACAGATCGCTGAATCCTTACAGATCGCTGAAGGGTTACAGATCGCTGAATCCTTACAGATCGCTGAAACCTTACAGATCGCTGAATCCTTACAGATCGCTGAATCCTTACAGATCGCTGAATCCTTACAGATCGCTGAATCCTTACAGATTACGCGACAGAAATGTACATGTAATTTCCCATTGAGCCGACATATGCAGCATTTACGGTGAATGGAGTCTCTGCTAACACAGGAACATTGCCTTTACATTTCATTCACGCTGTAACGCTGTACTTCCTCGATACGGATTGTATAGAGCCCGTGGTTTCTTGATTTTGCATTTTAATTTATGTTTAAGAAACTGAGTCTAAATGTTTGAGTTGATTTTAGTG
Source organism: Brachymystax lenok tsinlingensis (assembly GCA_030435695.1). NCBI lineage: Eukaryota > Metazoa > Chordata > Actinopteri > Salmoniformes > Salmonidae > Brachymystax > Brachymystax lenok. Next base: position 4,316,061 of record CM059797.1, read on the forward strand.
GGGGTTTTTTTTTTTTCATTCTGTATGCCGTCTGATTCATTTTTGAATGCACATTACTTTTGACAACTTTGCCCTGCCTTGTCTCTATAAGACGAGTGACGCTAAATAACAAAGTCAGTGGTATTCATTTGTATTCATCTATACCAACAGGTGTGTGTGTGTGTGTGCTTGTGTGTGTGCTTGTGCGTGGGTGGTTATGTGCCTGTGTGCGTGCTGTGTGTGTGTGTGTGTGTGTGTGTTAGTATGTCTGTGAGGAGCGTGCAGTAATCAAGGGACAACCTGTGTGCGACCCTGAAGATCAGCAGTGAAGCACTTAGAAAAGCCAGCAAGCAACCAGACAGCTAGGGCGCAAGCTACGTCCCTGGTCCTGTTAAATTATACAAAGGCAAAATCTGCACCTGAAACTAAACAGCCTAATTGATTACACACAGCATGTGCTCTGCATGCCTGAGGCCTAATGTATTCACGGTGTTAAAATCGGGTCTGCGTACCAGAAATAGCACACTATTCCCTACATGGTGCACTAATTTAGACCAGGGTCCATCTAATGTAGTGCACCACATAGGGAATAGACTAGCATTTGGGATGCATCCCGCGGTGTTAACGCTGACTTACACCTCATGAATAGAACATGCGTTTAGTGTGGAGCCTGAGATGGGATGGGAGGGAATAGTCATTCTGAAATTCCTTCAGCATTATGCGTGTCATGTACTGTGAAAATAGCTACAAAAAAAATAATAGTTCCACGAGGTTGATTGTTTTTGACATCTTCTATTGTAGTCTTTATTTTATTGTAACTAGGGAAGTCAGTTAAGAACAAATTTTTATTTACAATGACAGCCTACACCGGCCCTAACCCAGACAATGCTGGGCCAATTGTGCGCCACCCTATGCGACTCCCAATTACAGCCAGATGTGATACAGCCTGGAATTGAACCAGGGACTGTAGTGACACCTCTGTGCATTGAGATGCAGTGCCTTAGACCGCTGCGCCACCCGAGAGCCCTTTGATACGCCGTTCCATCCTCTTAATGGGTTAATGGGTTAAAGGTCACATCCTCACATCCTAGAATAAGACAGAGACAAGATGACAGGTAACATATTCAGTTTATGATAGTTTATGGGTCTGTCATGAATACACCATCTATTTGTAGGTAGCCTGCTATATTCATAAGTCCAACATCTTGTTTTCCAAACATGCTTCAGTCCTTTCATCTGGCTCCCCAGATCTAAACAGGATACACTGGAGGATTCCTTATTTTCACCTTTTCTCGCTGTTGTTAATACCTGCCCAAATCGAATTGAGTTGTTTCTTCAATGTCAAACCTTGTAGGAAGATGCTTTTGGTACGGAGGTAATACATATCATATTTCTCCATCCAGCAGACCTGATCGATTGCAGAGGAGTGGAGAATAAAGTAGAGGAGGGGATAAAAGGAAGAGAGGAGAGGAGAAGAGGAAGAGTGGAGAGGTGAGGAGGAGAAGAGGAAGAGAGAAGAGTAGAGGAGAGGTGAGGACAGGATATAGTTGAGGAGGAGGAGAGGAAGAGAGGAGCGGAGAGGTGAGGAGAGGAAGAGAGGAGAGGAGAGTTAGAGAGGAGAGGAGGCGAGGGGACAAGGGAGGGGAGAAGAGGTGGATTACAAGACAGAGGAGAGAGGGAAGGAAAATCCTGAGAAGAGAAGAGAGAAAAAACAGGTTGAAGATAAACAAGAGGAGAGGAAGATAGATTCTCATAGATCTCGTGTTTTAAATCAGCAGGCGTACTGCACCCTAAGATAAAATGGCGCCGGGAGAAATGGCAGCAGTTTTACGGGCGCCCAACCAATTGTGCTACGTGTTTTTTTTCACGTTATTTCTAACTTATTTTGTACATAATGTTTCTGCAACCGTATCTTACGGCAAAAAAGAGCTGCTGGATATCAGGACAGCGATCACTCACCTCGGATTAGACAAAGATTTTTTCTTCAACAAGCAGGAAGCGCAAGACATTCTCCAAACACCCGACAGGGTCGACATCCCCGTTATTGGCAAGAGGAAGCGACGCAGGTACAGAGGACACAGAGCCGGATGCCTCGTGAGGACCCGCAGAAGGCCAGTGGGAAAGCTGCCGTTACCGTCAATTTTACCCGCCAACGTGCAATCATTGGACAATAAATTAGACGAGGTACGATCACGAATATCCTACCAACGGGACATCAAAAACTGTAATATCCTATGTTTCACGGAATCGTGGCTGAATGACGACATGGCTATTCAGCCAGCGGGATATACGCTGCACCGGCAAGATAGAACAGCACACTCCGGTAAGACGAGGGGGGGAGGTCTGTGCATATTTGTAAACAACAGCTGGTGCACGAAATCTAAAGAAGTCTCTAGATTTTGCTCGCCTGAAGTAGAGTATATTGTGATAAATTGCAGGCCACCACTTGCCTAGAGAGTTTTCAGCTATACTTTTCGTGGCTGTTAATTTACCACCACAGACGGATGCTGGCACTAAGACCGCACTCAGTCAGCTGTATAAGGAAATAAGCAAACAGGAAACCGCTCACCCAGAGGCGGCACTCCTAGTGGCCGGAGACTTTAATGCAGGGAAACTTAAATCAGTTCTACCAAATTTCTATCAACATTAAATGTGCAACCCGAGGGAAAAAAATTCTAGATCACCTGTACTCCACACACAGAGACGATTACAAAGCTCTCCCTCGCCCTCCGTTTGGTAAATCCGACCACAACTCTATCCTTATGATTCCTGCTTACAAGCAAAAATTAAAGCAGGAAGCACCAGTGTCTCGGTCTATAAAAAAGTGGTCAGATGAAGCAAATGCTAAACTACAGGACTGTTTTGCTATCACAGACTGGAATGTATTCCGGGATTCTTCCGATGGCATTGAGGAGTACACCACATCAGTCACTGGCTTCATCAATAAGTGTATTGAGGACGTCGTCCCCACAGTGATTGTACGTAAATACCCCAAACAGAAGCCATGGATTACAGACAACATTCACACTGAGCTAAAGGGTAGAGCTGCCGCTTCAAGGTGCGGGACTCTAACCCGGAAGCTTAAAATAAATCCTGCTATGCCCTGCGACAAACCATCAAACAGGGTAAGTGTCAATACAGGGCTAAGATTGAATCATACTACACCGGCTCCGACGCTTGTCGGATGTGGCAGGGCTTGCAAACTATTACAGACTACAAAGGGAAGCACAGCCGCGAGCTGCCCAGTGACACGAGCCTACCAGACGAGCTAAATTACTTCAATGCTTCTATGCCTGACCAACTGGCAGGTGCCTTCACTGACATTTTTAACATGTCCCTGATTGAGTCTGAAAATACCAACATGTTTCAAGGGAGGCAGTTGTTGATGTGTGCAGAGGGTCCCTGGTTCGAGCCCAGGTAGGCACAGATCTGTGCCTAGACACAATCCTATCTCGGAGCTCTATGGACAATTCTTTGACGTCATGGCTTGGTTTTTGCTCTGACATGCACAGTCAACTATGGGACTATAGACAGGTGTGTGCCTTTTCAAATCATGTCCAGTCATTTTGAATTTACCACAGGTGAACTCCCATTCAGTTGTAGAAACATCTCAAGGATTATCAAAGGAAACAGGATGCACCTGAGCTCAACTTCGAGTCTCATAGCAAAGGGTCTGAATACTTATGTAAATAAGGCATTTCTACATTCTTTTTTTCACGACATTTGCAAAAATGTCTAAAAAGCCTTTTTTCGCCTTGTTGTTATTGGGTATTGTGTGTAGATTGCAGATTTTTTTCATATTTTTAATCCATTTTAGAATAAGGCTGTAATGTAACAAAATGTGGAAAAAGTCAAGGGGTCTGAATACTTTCCCAAGGCACTGTATAAATATTAGGACGAGCAATGTTGGAGTGGCATTTACAAAAAAAATAGTAGAATTGAATCTAGTATATACAGTACATAAACTCAGCAAAAAAAAATGTCCCCTTTTCAGGACCCTGTCTTTCAAATATAATTTGAATAACTTCACAGATCTTCATTGGAAAGGGTTTAAACACTGTTTCCCGTGCTTGTTCAATGAACCATAAACAATTAATGAACATGCACCTGTGGAAGACACTAACAGCTTACAGACGGTAGGCAATTAAGGTCACAGTTTTGAAAACGCCCAGGGTCCCTGCTCATCTGCGTGAACGTGCCTCAGGCATGCTGCAAGGAGGCATGAGGACTGCAGATGTGGCCAGGGCAATAAATTGCAATGTCTGTACTGTGAGATGCCTAACCTGTTAGGGGACCGGGGTGTTCGGAGGTTCGGAGAGTCTGGCGTGCCCAAAGTAAAACGCCTGTTACTCAGGCCCAGAAACTAGGATATGCACATAATTAGTAGTATTGGATAGAAAACACTCTGAACTTTCTAAAGCTGTTAAAATAATGTCTGTGAGAATAACAAAACTGATTTAGCAGGAAAACAACTGAGAAAAATGTAATTTTGTGATGTGACAGTTTTCCCTTTGCCAAGCTATTCAGTCAAGGGGGATTTAGCCCCAGATTGCAGTTCCTATGGCTTCCACTAGATGTCAAAAGTCTTTAGACAAGGTTTCATGCTTGCTTTTGAAAAACCAACGAGTAATAGCTGTTTTTCCCAGTGGAATATGGAGTGGACTGTACTCTTTGGCGCGCGCTTCGGTTTTTTCCTTTTCTATTGAGCAGGTTATTTTCCGTCTGAAATATTATAGTTTATTTACATATTAGGGTACCTTTGGATTGATTAGAAACGTTGTTTGAGTTGTTTGGACAAAGTTTATAGGTATCTTTTTTCAGTTTCATTTGTATGTATGTTGACTTGAGTGGACCTGTGGATTACTGAACAAAACACGCCAACCAAACGGAGCTTTTGGGATATAAAGAGGGACATTATCGAACAAAAGGACAATTTATTGTGTAGCTGGGACCCTTTGGATTGCCATCAGAGGAAGATCTTCAAAGGGAAGCAATTTATTTTATCACTATTTTAGAGTTTTGTGACACCTGTGCTGGTTATTATAGTATGCTAATGGTAGAAGTATGTGGGGCGCTGTCCTCAGACAATCAAATGCTATGCTTTCGCCATGAAGCCTTTTTGAAATCTGACAACGCTGTGAGATTACCAAGATTCTAAGCTTTTGAATGGTGTGCAAAACATATTTTCGTGAATGAGATGAGTAAAGCAGTATGTAAACATTATTAAAGTGACAAATGTTCCATTTTTAAAGTGGCGAGTAATTCCATGTCTACTAAAGAGCAGCAGCAACTAAGGTGCAGGGTAGAGTAACCGGGTGGTCGCCGGCTAGTGATGGCTATTTAAGTCTGATGGGCTTGAGATAGAAACTGTTTTTCACTCTCTCTGTCCCAGCTTTGATGCCCCTGTACTGACCTCGCCTTCTGGATGATAGTTGGGTGAACAGGCCGTGGCTCGGGTGGTTAATGTCCTTTATGATCTTTTTGGCCTTCTTGTGACATTGGTTGCCGTAGGTGTCCTGGAGGGCAGGTAGTTTTCCCCCGGTGATGCGTTTGGCAGACCGCCACCCTCTGGAGAGCCCTGTGGTTGCGGGCGGTGCAGTTTATGTACCATGCTGTGATACAGCCGGACAGGGCTTCTTCACCACATTGTATGTGTGGGTGGACCATTTCAGATTGTCAGTGATGTGTACTCCAAGTAACTTGAACCTTTCCACCTTCTCCACTGCGGTTGCGTGGAGGACCCAGTTGCACAGTGCAGGGTTTAGACCCAGAGCCACGAGCTTACTGATGAGCTTGTAGGGTACTATGAGGTTAAAGGCTGAGCTATAGTCAATTAACAACATTCTTCCATAGGTATTCCTCTTGTCCAGATGGGATAGGGCAGTGTTCAGTGCGATTGCATCGTCTGTGGAGTTTTTGGGGCGGTAAGCAAATTGGAGTGTGTCTAGGGTGTCAGGTAAGGTAGAGGTGATATGACCCTTAACTACTTACGGAGTGGTGCGCTGGCGCCTGAAATGAAAGGCGCCAAATTCAAAATCCAAATTATTAAACATTCATCAATATACAAGTGTTGCATAGTCATCAAAAGCTCTGCTTCTTGGAAATATCACAGCGTTGTCAGATTTCAAAAAGGCTTTACCGTGAAAGCACAACATTTGATTGTTTGAGGGTAGCACCTCCAATATTTTTTCATTAGCATAAATTCATAAACCATCGCGGTTCACACAAAACACATTTTACAGTGAAAACAAATCCCTTATCTTTTGAAGAACTTCTGCTGAGGGCTTCCCAAGTGTCCAACGAAGATATCCAATACCTTACACTTGTCCAAGAACAATCAAACATCATTGATAATGTATCCTTAGGAACACTTTTATGTATGTTTACTATAATATTTCAACCGGATTATAAACTGGACGATAGGAAAGGAAGAAACCACAGCGTGCACAAGCCCGTGAACGCGCATCCTCTTCTGTTTCCATCCGATGACCAGTTCAAAATTCTTCTTCTATTACCATCCAGAGCAACTATAACATCACTAAACACTGTCTAGAGACTGTTGACATCCAGTGGAAGCAATAGGTACTGCAATCTTACTCCCAGAAATTGAAGTTTTCAATAGGGAGGGGTTCAAAATGAGGCAATGTGTCAAAAACACTTTTTCCAGGACAGAAATTCCTCTGGTGTAGATCTGTCTGTAGATCTGTCTGTAGATATGTCTGTAGATCTGTCTGTAGATATGTCTGTCGATCTGTCTGTCGATCTGTCTGTCGATCTGTCTGTATATCTGTCTGTATATCTGTCTGTAGATCTGTCTGTATATCTGTCTGTATATCTGTCTGTAGATCTGTCTGTAGATCTGTCTGTCGATCTGTCTGTCGATCTGTCTGTAGATCTGTCTGTATATCTGTCTGTATATCTGTCTGTAGATCTGTCTGTAGGTCTGTCTGTAGATCTGTCTGTAGGTCTGTCTGTAGATCTGTCTGTATATCTGTCTGTAGATCTGTCTGGATATCTGTCTGGATATCTGTCTGGATATCTGTCTGTAGATTTGTCTGTATATCTATCTGGATATCTGTCTGTAGTTCTGTCTGTAGATCTGTCTGTAGATCTGTCTGTATATCTGTCTGTATATATGTCTGTAGGTCTGTCCATGCTAACACATGACAGGAGAGAGTTGGGAGGTCAAACACAACACACTTGGTACCATGCTGGTCAGCGTTGCTCAAGTGAGCCAACACAACTGGAAACTAAGGGGTTTGTGGATCATAAATGATTTGACGGATGGATCCTAAATGATAAAAAGGTTGTATCCTAAATGATAGAAGGATGGATCATAAAACTATATGGAAGAAAGGTCCTTCAGAGTGGAAGGATGCAATAGAATTAGCCAATCTGTACAACAGTGTCTGCCTGTATATCTGTGTCTGTCTGTATATCTGTGTCTGTCTGTATATCTGTGTCTGTCTGCATATCTGTGTCTGTCTGCATATCTGTGTCTGTCTGTATTTCTGTGTCTGTCTGTATATCTGTGTCTGTCTGCATATCTGTGTCTGTCTGTTTATCTGTGTCTGTCTGTATTTCTGTGTCTGTCTGTATTTCTGTGTCTGTCTGTATATCTGTGTCTGTCTGTATATCTGTGTCTGTCTGTATAACTGTGTCTGTCTGTATATATGTGTCTGTCTGTATAACTGTGTCTGTTTGTATATCTGTGTCTGTCTGTATATATGTGTCTGTCTGTATAACTGTGTCTGTTTGTATATCTGTGTATGTCTGTATATCTGTGTCGGTCTGTATAACTGTGTCTGTCTGTTAATCTGTGTCTGTCTATATATCTATGTCTGTCTGTATATCTGTGTTTGTCTGTGGGCAAATCTGTGTCTGTCTGTGGGCAAATCTGTGTCTGTCTGCATATCTGTGTCTGTCTGCATATCTGTGTCTGTCTGCATATCTGTGTCTGTCTGTATATCTGTGTCTGTCTGCATATCTGTGTCTGTCTGTATATCTGTTTATGTCCGTATATATGGGTATGTCTGTATATCTGTGTCTGTCTGTATATATGTGTCTTTCTGTATATATGTGTAATTCTCTATATCTGTGTCTGTCTGCATATCTGTGTCAGTCTGCATATCTGTGTCTGTCTGCGTATCTGTGTCAGTCTGCGTATCTGGGTCTGTCTGCATATCTGTGTCTGTCTCTATATATGTGTCTGTCTGCATATCTGTGTCTCTGTGTATCTGTGTCTGTCTGTATATATGTGTCTGTCTGTTTATCTGTGTCTGTTTGTATATATGTGTCTGTCTGTATATCTGTGTCTGTGTGTATATCTGTGTCTGTCTGTATATATGTGTCTGTCTGTATATCTGTGTCTGTTTGTATATATGTGTCTGTCTGTATATATGTGTCTGTCTGTATATCTGTGTCTGTGTGTATATCTGTGTCTGTGTGTATATCTGTGTCTGTGTGTATATCTGTGTCTGTCTGTATATCTGTGTCTGTCTGTATACCTGTGTCTGTCTGTATATCTGTGTCTGTCTGTATACCTGTGTCTGTCTGTATATCTGTGTCTGTCTGTATACCTGTGTCTGTCTGTATACCTGTGTCTGTCTGCATACCTGTGTCTGTCTGCATTGCAAATGATAACAAATTATATACATCCTGTGAGATATCATGCGATTCGTTCTGAACACAGGAAATGAATGCATAGATAAAACAGTTTGAAGGCACCTGAGAAACAATGTTATTCAGATGTAGCTATATAGGTTGCGTCCCAAATAGCAGCCTATTCCCTACGTATTCCCTATGGGGCCTGGTCTAAAGTAGTGTACTATATAGGGAATAGGGTGCCATTTGTGATGCACACATAGCGAGGGTAGCAGACGTCTCGTCTTGACAAAGTAAAACTGCAATTTGGTTCAATGAAAGCACTAATGAGATCTGCTTTGGCTTTGGGTTTGATGGATGAATCCTTTCTATCATTGATTGGTTTTCTCACTGCAACACTGGGTTTAGCATCCCAAATGGCATCCTATTCCCTTATATAGTGCACTACTTTTAGACCAGTGTCCATAAGTGCTCTAGTCAAAAGTAGTGCACTGTGAATGGAATAGGGTGCCGTCTGTGACGCAACCCTAGGCGTCGCTAGCTACAGCTACAGACACATATCGCTGGCTGTTATGGCATCAGCTCTTCTTGTCGTTGATAGCTAGCTGTCTATATATTTTAATACATATATAAAATCAGCTGGAATAAGATTACATTCATGTACTGTGAAATACCAGATTTTTTAACAGTAATGGTTGACTGGTTTGCATAGTTCTCTCTCTCTCTCTCTCTCTCTCTCTCTCTCTCTCTCTCTCTCTCTCTCTCTCTCTCTCTCTCTCTCTCTCTCTCTCTCTCTCTCTCTCCATCTCCCTATCACACTCCATCACCCTCTCTCTCCCTCTCTCCCCTCTCCTTTTTTTTAATCTCTCTCTCTTTCCCTTTCTCTCCACACTTCTCCCTCCTTGTATCTGTCCTAAGTGACTGTAATGCGTTTAATGTTCTTGTTCTCTGCGTGAGTGCAGCTCCAGCTAGGTCCTCTGACTGTGAAAGAGGAACTGTGTGTGTGTGTGTGTGTGTGTGTGTTTAGCAGAACTACAGGAAACGGGACATGCTGTTGTCACAGCAGCCGTAGAGGGCACTGCTGGGCTGATACCTACATGGCACATGGGGCAAGAGAAATCAAGTTGTCAGCCCAAAGACACATATTGTTAGGATACCAACATGTAGTAGGGTAACCCAGATACCTAGCAACCAGTAAGGTAACCTCATTACCTAGTAACCAATAAGGTAACCTAGATACCTAGCAACCAGTAAGGTAACCTCATTACCTAGTAACCAATAAGGTAACCTAGATACCTAGCAACCAGTAAGGCACCAGACTCACCCAGAGCCCCCTGTTGCTCACATGTTTGTGTTTATAGAGTTTTCCCCACATTCCAGCATAAGGCGCTCATAGATTCAGGCACTGCTGGGAACTTTATTGACCGTTCATTTGCCCATAGTTTAGGGATCCCCATTGTTCCTGTTGATATCGCCTTCCCTGTGCATGCCTTAGATAGTCAACCATTAGAGTCGGGGCTGATTGGGGAGGCCACCGCTCCACTAAGCATGGTTACACAGGAGGGTCATTAGGAGAGAATCAGTCTCTACCTTATGGATTCTCCTTCGTTTCAAGTGGTGCTGGGCCTACCCTGGTTGGCCTATCATGATCCCAATATTTCGTGGCAACAGAGGGCTCCCAAAAGATGGTCACGAAAGTGCTCGGGTAGGTGTTTCCATCTGTGCGACTACGGTGGAAAGTCCAGACCAAGTCCCCACCGTGCACATCCCCCTCAGAATATGTTGATTTGTCTCTCGCCTTCTGTAAGAAGAAGGCGACTCAATTACCACCATTGACGGGGGGATTGTGCGATAAATCTCCTGGTAGAAGCCGCACTTCCCAGGAGTCACGTATATCCTCACAGGAGGAGACGGTGGCTATGGAAACATATGTCTCTGAATCCCTGGGACAGGGATACATTCGGCCCTCCACTTCACCTGCTTCCTCAAGTTTCATTTTTGTGAAGAAGAAGGATGGGGGACTGCGCCCGTGTATTGACTATCGAGGTATCAATCAGATCACTGTGAGGTACAGCTATCCGCTGCCTCTCATAGCCAGTGCGATCGAGTCAATGCACGGGGCGCGCTTCTTAACAAAATTAGATCTCAGGAGCGCTTACAATCTGGTGCGTATCCGGGAGGGAGACGAGTGGAAGGCGGCATTTAGTACCACCTCAGGGCACTATGAGTACCTCGTCATGCCGTACGGGTTGATAAATGCTCCATCAGTCTTCCAAGCATTTGTAGACAAGATTTTCCGGGACTTGCACGGGCAGGATGTAGTGGTGTATATCGACGACATTCTGATTTACTCCGCTACACGCGCCGAGCATGTGTCTCTGGTGCGCAAGGTGCTTGGTCGACTGTTGGAGCATGACCTGTACATCAAGGCTGATAAATGTCTGTCCTTCCAACAGTCTGTCTCCTTCCTAGGGTACCGCATTTCCACATCAGGGGTGGAGATGGAGAGTGACCACATTTCAGCCGTGCGTATTTGGCCGACTCCCACCACGGTAAAAGAAGTGCAGTGGTTTTTAGAGTTTGCCAACTACTACCGGAGGTTTATCTGGGGCTTTGGTCAGGTAGCGGCTCCCATTACCTCACTGCTGAAGGGGGTACCAGTGCGACTGCAGATGTCAGCTGAGGCGGACAGGGATTTTGGTCACCTGAAGGCTCTTTTTACCTCGGCTGTTTACCTCGGCATCCGGATCCCTCTTTGGCATTTATAGTGGATGTGGACGCGTCTGAGGTTGAGATAGGAGCTGTGCTGTCTCAGCGCTCGGGTATGCCACCTAAACTCTGCCCCTGTGCCTTCTTTTCGAAGAAGCTCAGCTCGGCGGAGCAAAACTATGATGTGGGGGACCGGGAGCTGTTGGCTGTCGTAAAGGCTCCGAAGGCGTAGAGACATTGGCTTGAGGGGGCAAAACACCCTTTTCTCATCTGGACTGACCACCGCAATCTGGAGTACATCCGGGCGGCGAGGAGACTGAAACCTTGCCAGGCAAGGTGGGTCATGTTCTTCGCCCGTTTTGTTTTCACCCTATCCTACCGACCAGGTTCCCAAAACACTAAGGCAGACACACTGTCCCGGATGTTTGACACAGAGGAGCGGTCCATAGATCCCACTCCCATACTTCCGCCCTTTTGCCTGGTGGCACCGGTGGTGTGGGAGCTGGACACGGATATCGAGCGGGCGTTACGTACAGAGCCCACTCCAACTAAGTTTTGTCTGCTGTCCGCGACTGTTTGATCTATTGGGGCCACACGTCACCCTCCTCTGGTCATCCTGGCATCGGGCGGACAGTGCGCTGTCTTAGTGGGAAGTACTGGTGGTCCACCTTGGCCAAGGACGTGAGGGTTTATGTTTCCTCCTGCTCGGTGTGCGCCCAGTGCAAGGCCCCTAGGCACCTGCCCAGAGGGAAATTACAACCTCTACCCGTTCCACAATGGCCATGGTCGCACCTGTTGGCGGATCTTCCTCCGTCACAGAGAAACACCACGATCCTGGTCATTGTGGATAGGTTTTCTAATTCCTGCCGTCTCCTTCCTTTGCCCGGTCTCCCTATGGCCCTACAGACTGCGGAGGCTCTGTTCACCAACGTCTTCCAGCACTACAGGGTGCCTGAGGACATAGTCTCTGATCGGGGTCCCCAGTTCACATCCAGGGTCTGGAAGGCATTCATGGAATGTCTGGGGGTCTCGGTCAGACTCACCTCAGGTTTTCACCCCAAGAGTAACGGGCAGGTGGAGAGAGTTAACCAGGATGTGGGTATGTTTCTGCGGTCATATTGCCAGGACCGGCCGGGGGAGTGGGCGGCTTTCATCCCCTGGGCAGAGATGGCCCAAAACTCACTCTGCCACTCCTCCACTAACCTCTCTCCCTTCCAGTGCGTACTAGGGTATCAGCCGGTTCTGGCACCGTGACATCAGAGACAGATCGAGGCTCCTTGCAGTGGATGAATGGTTTAGGTGCTCGGAGGAGACCTGGGACGCCGCCCATGTGCACCTGCAACGGGCCATGAGGCGGCAGAAGGAAAGCGCCGACCGCCACCGCCGTGAGGAAGCTGGGTCCGTGGTATGTGGGGCCATTCAATGTCCTGAGGAGACTGAACGAGGTTTGCTATAGGTTCCAGGCCGGTGGTGGTTGGTCCACTCCAGGAGTCTGAGGTGCGGGAGGTTCCTCCGCCCCCTCTGGACCTCGAGGCGGCCCGGCGTATACTGTTCGAGCCATCTTGGACTCGAGGTGTCGGGCGAAGGGTCTTCAGTACCTCGTCCGGAGGAGAGATGCTGGGTGCCGGTGGAGGACATCCTGGACCCTTCATTGCTGCGGGAGATTCACCGTCCGGATCGTCCTGCACATCGTCCTCCGGGTCATCACCGAGGCCGGTGTCGGCGTGCGGCTGGGGCCGCGCGTCAAGGAGGGGGTACTGTCACGACTTCCACAGAAGTTGGTCCCTCTCCTTGTTCGGGCGGCGTTCGGCATTCGACGTCACCGGTCTTCTAGCCGCCACAGATCCATCTTTCACTTTCCGTTGGTTTTTGTCTTCATTTTTTACACACCTGGTTTCCATTCCCATAATTACATGTTCCTTATTTAACCCTCTGTTTCCCCCATGTTTTTGTGCGTGATTATTCGTTGTAATCTTGGTCCGTTGTTTGGTGTGATTGTTTATCACTACGTGTATTGTATTCTTATTGAGTAAAGTTTATGAATCCTCATCTTTCTTGTCCTGCGCCTGACTCCGCTGTACCTGCATCACCGAGACCCATTACAAGTATGGTAACCCAGAGACCTAGTTACCAGGAAGGTAATCCAGATGCCTAGCAACCAGTAAGGTAAACCAGATGCCTAGCAACCAGTAAGGTAATCCAGATGCCTAGTAACCAGTAAGGTAATCTAGATACCTAACAACCTGTAAGGTAACCTAGATACCTAGTAACCAGTAAGGTAAACTATTTACCTAGTAACTAGTAAGGTAATCCAGATGCCTAGTAACCAGTAAGGTAACCTAGATACCTAGTAACCAGTAAGGTAAACTATTTACCTAGTAACTAGTAAGGTAAACCAGATACCCAGTAACCAGTAAGGTAACCCAGGTAAACCAGATATAGGCCGGAATAAGCAGCAGAAATTAGGTCTGTTTCTGTGATTAATCAATTGATTCCTGTTTTCCTTCCTCGCAAGCCTGATGAATGACATTAACCTAATCAATACCAAGTTAGTAGCTACACCCTCAAATACAATCTTCAGTTTAACGAGGCGTTTGTAAAAATACATTCAACCCAATACAATAACTAGGTCTAGCCCTATTCTTTCAATCCCGAACTCAATGCTCTGGCCTTACCTAAGACATTACATATTACACTCACAGCAACTGACCCTATTCACTCACTTCTGATATCATGAAGTGCTTTGAGAGGCTGGTCAAGGACCATATCACCTCCACCTTGTCCGACACCATAGACCCACTACATCGCCCTGTTCCACCTGGACATGAGGAACACCTATGTGAGAATGCTGTTCATTGACTACAGCTCTGCTTTCAACGCCATATTGCCCTCCAAGCTCATCCTAGACTTCCTGATGGACCACCCCAAGGCGGTGAGGGTAGGTAAAAACGTCACTAACACACTTATCCATAACATGGGGCCACCCAGGGGTGTATTCTCAGCCCCCTCCTGTACTCCCTGTTAACCCATGACTGCGTGGCTACGCATGACTCCAACTCAATCATCAAGTTTGCTGACGACACGACAAGGGTAGGCCTGATCGTGGAATAAAGGAGACAGAGGAGGGAGCATCGACAGGGCCATCAGAATGTTGAACAGCTTCTATTACCATCAGACTGCACACACACAGATTCACTCACTCACACACACACACACACACACACACACAAACATACATACACACACACACACACACACACACAAACACACACACACCTCCTGCACTCACATACACTCACACACAAAAGCCCATACTCAGAAACACATGCAGTATATACCCACTCACACACAACACACCCATGCAGTATATACACACACACACACAACACACACAAGCAGTATATACACACTCACACACAACACACACAAGCAGTATATACACACTCACACACAACACACACAAGCAGCCAATGATGCTGTCCCATAGAAAGTCTACACCCCCTAGAACATTTTTCTAAATGTTCTGTCTTAAAAAGGGATTAATTAATCATTTTTCCCCTGCAGATCTAGACAACCTATTCCACATTTTCAAAATGAAAGAAAGTTATGGAAATTAAGAAAAAATTACAAAACTGAAATATTATAATTGGACAAGTCTTCGCCCCACCCTGAGTTAATACTTGGTGGAAGAACCATAAGTCTCCTTTCCCCTGAGTTAATACTCGGTGGAAGCACCATAAGTCTCCATTCCCCTGAGTTAGTACTTGGTGGAAGCACCATAAGTCTCCATTCCCCTGAGTTAATACAGAGACTGGACATTGGCAAGTAAAATACTCGGGAGAGGTGCACGATGCGCCCGTCTACGTAGCTTCACCAGAAGACCGCCGCGTTTCCCCCTTCTCCGGCGCCACTGTTGTTTTGAGTCGCCGGCTGGGATCCAGTCTATAGTCCTGGTTGGTGGGCCAAACAGAGGATCCGCTTCGGGAAAGTCGTATTAATGGTCGTAATGTTGGTAAGTTGACGTTTCTCTAATATCCAATAGTTCCTCCCGGTTGTATGTAATAAAACTTAATATTCCCCGGGGTAACAATGTAAGAAGTAATACATAAAAAAACTAAATACTGCATAGTTTCCTGAGAACGTGAAGCGAGGCGGCCATCTCTGTCGACGCCGGAAGCTCATTCCCATGAGTTAATACTTGGTGGAAGCATCATAAGTCTCCATTCCCATGAGTTAATACTTGGTGGAAGCATCATAAGTCTCGATTCCCCTGAGTTAGTACTTGGTGGAAGCATCATAAGTCTCGATTCCCCTGAGTTAATACTTGGTGGAAGCATCATAAGTCTCCATTCCCCTGAGTTAGTACTTGGTGGAAGCATCATAAGTCTCCATTCCCCTGAGTTAATACTTGGTGGAAGCATCATAAGTCTCCATTCCCCTGAGTTAGTACTTGGTGGAAGCGTCATAAGTCTCCATTCCCCTGAGTTAATACTTGGTGGAAGCATCATAAGTCTCCATTCCCCTGAGTTAGTACTTGGTGGAAGCATCATAAGTCTCCATTCCCCTGAGTTAATACTTGGTGGAAGCACGATAAGTCTCCATTCCCTGAGTTAGTACTTGGTGGAAGGTCATAAGTCTCCATTCCCCTGAGTTAATACTTGGTGGAAGCATCATAAGTCTCCATTCCCCTGAGTTAGTACTTGGTGGAAGCATCATAAGTCTCCATTCCCCTGAGTTAATACTTGGTGGAAGCACGATAAGTCTCCATTCCCCTGAGTTAGTACTTGGTGGAAGCACTATAAGTCTCCATTCCCCTGAGTTAATACTTGGTGGAAGCATCATAAGTCTCCATTTGGCATCCATTACCACTGTGAATCATTTGGACTAAGGTTCTAACAACTTTGCTCAACTCTAAGGGAAACATATGTCAATTGTTTTTTTTGTCAAAGTTGCTCATTCAGTTCTGCAAATAAGAATTTCAAATGGACAGTGTACACCATGTGTATCCTGTACATACGACTAATACAACTTGAAACTTTAATTTAAACTTTGAGAAGACATACATGTTTGTTTCTGAGTTGTTCAAAGGGAGAAATACCCCAAAACGCGTGTTGTGTGTTTTGTGGCTGGTGCTTAGCGGTATACAGTTTATCCTAGATGCTCAGCCCCTTCTCTCTGTTCTGCTCCTCTCTCACACCGGTTGCCATTGTGAGGCTGGCTCGATGACCTTGTTAGCTGATAACAGTGGACTAGCTGCTGCATCCCAAACAGTACCTTATTCCCTACATAGTGCACTACTCTTGTCCAGGGTATAATAGGGAATAGGGTAGCATTTGATTCACAGCCTGAGGGACACACGACACAGACACACACACCTTGCCTGTCTCACTTCTGAGGCCTGAAAACCAACCTCAGACCAGTCTAATTGGACCATTGACTGGTGACATGTTTGATGTGAGCCGCCCTGACAAGACAAACAAAGGAGAGAGACCGCAACACAGCCCCTCTTCCCATCACCCCCTCATCTCCTCTTCTCCTCATCCCCTCTTCCCCTCTACTTATAATCCCCTCTTCCCCTCATCTCATCTACCCCTCATCTCCTCTTCCCCTCTTCTCCTCATCCCTCTTCTCTTCTACCCCTCATCCCCCTCTTCCCCTTTTCACAATTCAATATCCAGTTTGTCTACAAATGAAAGATAGCACTAAATCAAATACAACATTAAATGCACTTCAAATAAGGTCTGATTTGATTTAGCCTTATTCATCAACTTAGATTTTGGGGTAAGATGGAGACGTGAATCCAACATGTTAATGACTTGTAGATTCACTTTGAAATCAACCGACCATCCTTCATATACAGGACAGTATCCAAAGGTAAAAGTTATATATTAATGTACTCAACAAATATATAAGTGCAACATGCAATAATTTCAGAGTTACAGTTTATATAAGGAAATCAGTCAATTGAAATTAATTCATTAGGCCCTAATCTATGGATTTCACATGACTGAGCAGGGGTGCAGCCATGCGTAGACATAAGGCCACCCACTGGGTAGCCAGGCCCAGCCAATCAGAAATACTTTTTCACCACAAAAGGGCTTTATTACAGACAGAAATACCCCTCATACTCCCCAACCTCACTCCAAATTTACAGTACCGGTCAAAAGTTAGGACACACCTAATCATTCAAGCGTTTTTTTTTCCTACATTTTTTCTACAATCTTCTACATTGTCGAATAACAGTGAAGACATCAAAACTACATGTGGAATCACATCGTAAGCAAAAAAGTCAAATCAAAATGTATTTTATATTTGAGATTCTTCAAAGTAGCCACCTATTGCCTTGATGACAGCTTTGCACACTTTCGGCATTCTCTCAACCAGCTTCATGTGATAGTCACCTGGAACGTATTTCAATTATCAGGTGTGGCTTGTTAAAAGTTAATTTGTGGAATTCCTTTCCGTCTTAATGCATTTGAGCCAGTCAGTTGTGTTGTGACAAGGAAGGGGTGGTATACAGAAGATAGCCCTATTTGTTGAAAGACAAAGTCCATATTATGGCAAGAACAGCTCAAATAAGCAAAGATAAATGACAGTCCATCATTACTTTAAGACATGAAGGTCAGTCAATACGGAATATTTCAAGAACTTTGAAAGTTTCTTCAAGTGCTGTCGCAAAAACCATCAAGCGCTATGATGAAACAAGCTCTCATAAGGACTGCCACAGGAAAGGAAGACCCAGAGTTGCCTATGCTGCAGAGGATACGTTCATTAGAGTTACCAGCCTCAGAAATTGCAGCCAAAATAAATTCTAGTTCAAGTAACCGACACATCTCAACATCAATTGTTCAGAGACTGAGTGAATCAGGCCTTCATGGTCGAATTGCTGCAGAGAAACCACTACTAAAGGACACCAATAATAATAAGAGACTTGCTTGGGCCAAGAAACACGAGCAATGGACATTAGACCGGTGGACTATCCTTTGGTTCCAACTGCCATGTCTTTGTGAGACGCAGAGTAGGTGAACGGATGATCTCCGCATGTGTGGTTCCCACCCTGAAGTATGGAGGAGGAGGTGTTATGTTGTGGGGGTGCTTTGCTGGTGACACTGTTGGTGATTTATTTAGAATTCAAGGCATACTTAACCAGCATGGCTGCCACAGCATTCTGCAGCGATTCGCCGTCCATTCTGGTTTCAACAGGACAATGACCCAACATACCTACAGGCTGTGTAAGGGCTATGTGACCAAGAAGGAGAGTGATGGAGTGCTGCATCAGATGACCTGGCCTCCACAATCACCCGACCTCATCCCATTGAGATGCTTTGGGATGAGTTGGACGGCAGAGTGAAGGAAAAGCAGCCAGCAATTGCTCAGCATATGTGGGATCTCCTTCAAGACTGTTGGAAAAGTATTCTAGGTGAAGCTGGTTGAGAGAATGCCAAGAGTGTGCAAAGCTGTTATCAAGGCATAGTGTTTAACACTTTGTTTTGTTACTAAATGATTCCATATTTTTTATTTAATAGTTTACGTACAATGTAGAAAATAGTAAAAATACAGAAAAACCCTTGAATGAGTAGTGTCCAAACCTTTAACTGATACTGTTTGTGAAATCAGATGAAAATTATATGGTGCACTGAATTCAAGTGCATATTGAACACAGCTCTTCTTTCCCTGAAAATTCTCTGTTCTAGTACACCTACCCACATGGTAGTGTTTTCTGACTGTAACAAAACAGACAACCCTAAATATCTCTGCTCTGCTGCTGCGAGGCTAGCTGGGGCTGTACATAACATCATCTATGTAGATGGGACCATCGTCTGATTCTGAGCCCAGGAGAGAAGTGGGCGACGCAAAAAAGCAACATATTTTTTTTGAATTGTTTTGAATTTCAAATGTATCCGTCTGGTTGGTTGATCATGAGTCGACTGTTTCGACTGCAGAGTTCCAGAGCTTTGAAGTGACATGCTGGAACGTTAGCATTTCTGAAGCGTGTCACTGTGTTCCGTATCTCTCCCAGAGCTTTAGCTTTGAACACTCTGTAATCGAAGTCTATGCTTGGCTTGGCAGTGGAAGGAAGAACAAGTACTGGTAGTGTCCTTAACTTAACCCCAAATCTTCAAAAAAGGGTTCTCTGAGGGGACATATAAAACAATCCAGGTGACAATATCGTTCACTCTAATTAAAATACATTAAAATGACAAACTCAAATCGCCCTTCTCTCATGCAAGACAACTCTCTCTCTTTCGCCTTTTTATTCCTGTTTTAGCTGCATCATCTGCATTCATTATTTAGAGTCTACGACATTGTGGGGGTTGCTAAGCTAACATGTGGAATTGTTTTAGGAAGGTCATACTAAAGATCATTTAGCTATTTGATTTGGAGTTTTAAGACCACTTTAGATATAAAAAAAATATAGAAAAAAATGAAAGCCCTTACAGTAGAATGAATAACACATTCACGAATGGAAAAAAGGACAGTCAAAAAATAACTAATAAGAAAGTGTCTGTCTTAAATCTAAGAGATATTAAAAAACATATTTAACCCCTTTTCTGGGTAGGCACAAAACTACCTTCATACTTCCATTTTTTTTTTTAAACCAGTACAGGTTGCCTTCAGACGTGTCCTGTGACAGCAAAACAGAGAACACCATCATGTCCGTGAGAGTCTCATCTTTACATAGAAGGGGTTGTAATAGTTAGGTCAAATCCGTTCGGAGGCTACAGATGTTTTCGTGAGAATTTTCGGGATGCCTCATGGTCTGACAAACACCGCTGTAGCTCTGCAACCTTTCACTGCAGATGCGGAAGTGCGACAGGCCAGCATCTTGGAGTCACCTCTTCACTGTTGACGCTGAGACTGTAGTTTTGCGGGTTCTATTTAATGAAGTTGCCAGTTGAGGACTTTCTCAAACTAGACACTCTAATGTACTTGTCCTCATGCTCAGTTGAGCACCGGGGCCTCCCACTCCTCTTTCTAATCTGGTTAGAGCCAGTTTGCGCTGTTCTGTGAAGGGAGTAGTACACAGCGTTGTACCAGATTTTCTCGGATTTCTTGCAATTCTCGCATGGAATAGCCTTCATTTCTCAGAACAAGATAGACTGACTGACGAGTTTTAGAAGAAAGGTCTTTGTTTCTGGCCATTTTGAGCCTGTAATCGAACCCACAAATGCTGATGCTCCAGATACTCAACTAGTCTAAAGAAGGACAGTTTTATTGCTTCATTAATCAGAACAACAGTTTTCAGCTGTGCTAACATGATTGCAAAAGGGTTTTCTAGCTAACACAATGTGCCATGGGAACACAGGAGTGATGGTTGCTGATAATGGGCCCCTGTACACCTATGCGTTTCCAGCTACAGTAGTAATTTACAACATGAACAATGTCTGGTGGACACACCAAATATGGATTTGATTTAGATTTTTCTTCTGTTCATTCACTTTGCATTGAGTTCATTTCTAAATATAATCTATTAACATGCCTATTTCTGAAAGCATTCTTACTTTACAGCACTTTTTCACACCTACCTAAAACTTTTGCACTGCACTGTACTGTATAGCCTATATATCTATATAGCCAATAAATATGGCCTATAGATATACAGTTGAAGTCGGAAGTTTACATACACCATCCCAACCGCAAAGAACGGGGGTGGCAGCATCATGTTGTGGGGATGCTTTGCTGCAGGAGGGACTGGTGCACTTCACAAAATAGATGGCATCATGAGGAGGAAAATTATGTGGATATTTTGAAGCCAGACATCAGTCAGGCATTTAAAGCTTGGTCGCAAATGGGTCTTCCAAATGGACAATAACCCCAAACATTCTTCCAAAGCATTTGTGAGCAAGGAGGCCTACAAATTGACTCAATTACACCAGCTCTGTCAGGAGGAATTCACCCAACTTATTGTGGGAAGCTTGTGGAAGGCTACCCGATATGTTTGACCCAAGTTAAACAATTTAAAGTCAATGCTACCAAATACTAATTGAGTGTATGTAAACTTCTGACCCACTGGGAATGTGATGAAAGAAATAAAGCTGAAATAAATCATTCTCTCTACTATTATTCTGACATTTCACATTCTTCAAATAAAGTGGTGATCCTAACTGACCAATGACAGGGAATTCTTACTAGGATTAAATGTCAGGAATTGTGAAAAGATGGGTTTAAATGTATTTGACTAAATGTGTATGTAAACTTCCGACTTCCACTGTATACAGTGCATTCGGAAAGAATTCAGATGTCTCAACTTTTTCCACATTTTGTAGCATTTTCATGGGGAATTTTGTTGTTATGTAACTTAGATTGACGCGCCGGCGCATCAATCGACTCTCGTGGGTTATGAGTTCCAAATGGCATTCTATTCCGTACACAGTGAACAACTTTTGACCAGAGTTCTATAGGCCCTGGTCTAGAAGTAGTGCACTTTAATTAAAAGGAACAGGGTGCCATTTGGGACACAACCCTAGGAGAAAGAAAGGGCCTCATCATGCCTCGCTATGACAGGGTTATAGCGGTAATGAATGAATGGAGCGCCGAACACTCTACATTTCTCTGATACTTTAATTGAACATTTCATTTCAGCCAGAATAAATGGTCAGAGGAGAGGAGAGCAGGGGAGAGGAGATGAGAGGGGAGGAGAGGAGAGGGGAAGGGAGGGGAGAAAAGGGGAGAGGAGAGAGAGAAATTAAGGTAGAGAGAGACAGACAGAAAGACAGATATACAGACAGAAGGAGAGAGAACAGAATATGCTGCTTTGATGGTCATTGTAAATATTTTTTAAATGTCCTCTATTTCTGTATGTTGTTTGTTATTAACAAGGCTTTCTGCTTTGAGACGTTGAAGGCTCTCTGCTTTGAGACGCTGAAGGCTCTCTGCTTTGAGACGCTGAAGGATCTCTGCTTTGAGACGCTGAGGGGATGTTTTTTCCCTCGTCTCTACACCGATTCTTCTCTGCGTTCGTTTGATGTACAGATTTCTATATCTGTAAAGAAATGTTCTGTCTGTGTCTGCAAGTGTGTGTGCATGTGTGCGCTCTGTGTATGTGTCTATGCTATATGACTAAGCTGCTGACAGAGATAAATAAATTGTAGGAAAACAAAATCACTCTAAGACGATAGGAATAACTTTTTATTAATTCATATCTTCCCTGCTAGCCGAGAGTTAAGGTTACTACAAGCTTCCCTCCTCTATCAGGGAAGATATCAATTAGTAAATTACATTCCTATCGTCTTACACTCAAAGACAGATATACAGACAGATATGAAGACAAATACACAGACAGATATACAGACAGATCGACAGACTGATATACAGACAGATCTACAGACAGATCTACAGACAGATCTACAGACAGACATACAGCCAGATCTACAGACAGATCTACAGACAGACATACAGACAGACATACAGACAGATCTACAGACAGATCTACAGACAGATATACAGACAGACATACAGATCTACAGACAGATATACAGACATATCTAAAGACAGATCTACAGACAGATATAGAGACATATCTACAGACAGATCTACAGACAGATCTACAGACAGATCTACAGACAGCTATACAGACAGATATACAGACAGATCCACAGACAGATTTACAGACAGACCTACAGACAGACCTACAGACAGATATACAGACAGATCGACAGACAAATCGACAGACAGATCGACAGACAGATCGACAGACAGATCTACAGACAGATCGACAGACAGATCTACAGACAGATCTACAGACATATATACAGACATATCCACAGACAGAATCACAGACAGATCTACAGACAGATCTACAGACAGATCTACAGACAGGTCGACAGACAGATCTACAGACAGACCTACAGACAGACCTACAGACAGACATACAGACAGGCATACAGTCAGATCTACAGACAGATCTACAGACAGACATACAGACAGATCTACAGACAGATCGACAGACAGATCTACAGACATATCTACAGACAGCTATACAGACAGATCTACAGACAGATCTACATACATATATACAGACAGATCTTAATTGGTATTTTTCAGAATATCTATGGCCATTAAACATTCCAGAGGGAGAGCCAGAAATAATGTTGCAGCCTATATGTGCTCTGGGTCATTAGACAAGCACCTGTATGCGGTATGTCACCTAGTGGTTATCTCCAAATTTGATGAACCAAATAAATATTGGGTAGCTTTTGAGTTCAATGGAATGCATGCAAAATATTGGGGAAATAAAAGGTTTTGAGGGTTGCAACAGTGAAAATGTAGTATAGTAATTGGTGTGTGTGTGACCAATTGCAGAGGGAGATGTGTGTGCTTCGTGTGTCTTGACTGGCTAAAGTTGAGTAGGGTTATTCGTCTGATTTGTTTGGGCTGTTCATCTGACCAGTTTGTTCAGTCTGTTTTGAGTTGTGACTGTGTTGTCTGATTCAGTTTGTCTGGACTTGTTTGAGTTTGCGCACAAAACGCAGGCCATTCATCTTATTCAGTCAGTCTGAGTCAGGTGGGTCGTTCAATTAATCTGGCTCGCTCAGTTGCTCAGCTGGGGTGTTCAGTCTATCCTGTCTGCCCTGTTGACTGTTCTGTTCAATCTAGTTTGGAGTGACAACTGTCTATCTGCATGGTTGAATATAATAAAATATAAATCCTGTAAGATTGCTTATCGTGTTGACGAAGTGTATCAATATTGTTAATTAAATAGGTGAAAATCCTGTATAACGTTGCCTTTTCTGTGTCAAAGAAGTGAATCAGAAGAGTACTGTATAATCAGGTTGCTTAGGAAAAGTGTGAAAAGTGTATAAAAGTGAGTGTGAAAGGTTCTCTGCTGTTGTGGGATAAAAAGGTTTTGTGCGCTTCTCCTGAACCGTCACTTGACTGTAATCTGCCGGAGGGGACGCATCCAGTCCTGCACTAGGGGAGGTGAATGTGATTGGTACATAACTACCCAGTGAAGGAATATTGTACTAAAAGTTTGAGCAGTTAAGATAAATTGTAAAATACATAAACATTATAGTAACTTCTTAACGAATGTCAAGACGACATCAGCGATTGCCTGGTAAGGCCATTGAAAATTGCATATGTTACTGCAAGGTGGAAGACACTACAGTATATAGAAATTGGTAAGTAAGAATAGACTCAAAAATAGAGAACAATTATTAAAAACCTAGAAACAGGGGCAATGACCAATAGACCAAGTACAACAATCAGAGAAAGAAAAATAATGTGGATATAAATAGGAGAGAATAGGGTGTGGTCAAAGTCTTTAGGGCTTGAACAGACCGTTAAAGATTTTTAGCCCTGGATCTGTAGGGAGTAATAAAGGAATAAGATGAAGTGGTTTTAATGAAGGGAATAGCACAACAAAACAAAACTAGGGAGCAAAGAATAAATATGAATATCACAGGAAAATAGGGAGAGGCTTGGAAAATAGTTATTTTAATAAATCCATGGAGTCGCTGAAAGAAGTGCACGGAAAATTCTACCAATTCGGCTCGAATATGAAAGAGCAAAATAATATTGGGCAACATTTCCCTGCTAACGGAGAATTCAAATCAAATGAAGAATTCAGGGATACAATTATGAATTGGAAACAATCACATAAAACCATAATAAGAAGCTCAATATACTAGCCTATTGAAGTTAGCGTTCTATCAGCGTCATTGCACTAACAGGACTATTTTGAGAATGGATGTAAACCTGGGTACTTGGTAAAGTCGTTCAGGCTATTTTGTTTGGGATTTCAAAGCACTAGTTTGGATGTACCAGAGTGCAGAATAACTGATGAGTTTACAAACGCTCAAAGTCGGATTGAATATTGCCGGTGTCAGTAAACATCAGGGAAATAACGTCATTTAAATTATTGCCAGCAGGACAGTTAGTCACCCACATTTTTTACAAAAAAGTAAAGAGCCAAACCAGCTCTGTGAGTAGAATAGAGAGTGACTGTCACGACCGTCGACAGAAGTGGACCAAGGTGCAGCGAGGTATCCAGTATACATAATTTTGTTTAAATGTAACTGGTGAAAACAAAGAACAAACCGACCGTGTCGCACATACAGGTGCTCACACAATACACAACAATGACCCACACCGCAAGTGGGGGGAAAAGAACAGACATATATATGGTCCCCAATTAGAGGTAACGACACTCAGCTGCCTCTGGTGGGAACCATCCACAAAACCAAACATAGAAAATAAAACATAGAACAAAAACCACCCCTGCTCACGTCCTGACCAAAACCACCATTGAGCAGCCAAAAGGGCTATCTATGGCCAGGACGTGACAGTGAAGATATATTCTCTTGTTTATATCTGGAAGTAGCGTTAGCTAAAATTAGCTAGCCAACTTTAGCCAGTTAGCTTAGGTGCTTGACTGCCTTGTGTGAAAAAATATTAGGTATTATGATTCAGAAAGTTTGGATCAACCCTGTACTTAGCGGATTTTTGGGATGAATAATCCTTGTGAGAATCAAGGACAGTGGATATTAGGAAACATATTAAAATGGGCAGTATATATGGGCGAGAGCACGAATGAAGTTTATGAATAGTCTAACTTTGTATCACGACCGCATTCAAACAATCGCTAAAGGGTTTAGATTTGGGGATTCTATGTTGATGCAATATGTATACTATGTGGTAGATCAGGAACACAATGAATTATAGCTATGGTAAAGTACTACTGGCGTAACGAGAACCATTGCGACTCAAGAAGAAAATCCTAGTAGTTTGAAACTGGTGAGTCTTTGTTTTGTTATTCTAAATAGATTTATTGAATTGATGTAAGGGAGGAGGAGATAATAGTAATTAAAGTGGCCTCCCTGTAAAAAGTAGAATTGGGTTTGTTTTGACTATAATTGAAATACAAAGTAACATAAATGTTAGCGAAAAGAGAGGTGTTATGGTTGAGATTTTAGAGAGCTTTCTGAGTTTAAGGGAATAGATGTGGTAGGTAACAAAAACGAGTTAATCAATTGGAAAGTATGAATTTCGAATTTGAATTGTTTGGATCGATTAAGAATTTGCGGATGTATTTTCTACATTTTGCGCATTGCAGGTTAATCTTGGAATGGTGGATGTTTAATTAGTGTGAAGAAGTGGTTAGTGATAAAAATATAATCGTATTGATAAGGAGGCTTGATGTAAAAGTAATGACTGTTGACAGCATGTGAATGGTAATATATTATTAGTGTCTTTTTATAACACTCTAATGATGCGATATTTTATTAATTTGAAAAGTTTCAATACAAGGTTATACAGTGGGGAAAAAAAGTATTTAGTCAGCCACCAATTGTGCAAGTTCTCCAACTTAAAAAGATGAGAGAGGCCTGTAATTTTCATCATAGGTACACTTCAACTATGACAGACGAAATGAGAAAAAGAAATCCAGAAAATCACATTGTAGGATTTTTTATTTATTTATTTGCAAATTATGGTGGAAAATAAGTATTTGGTCAATAACAAAAGTTTATCTCAATACTTTGTTATATACCCTTTGTTGGCAATGACAGAGGTCAAACGTTTTCTGTAAGTCTTCACAAGGTTTTCACACACTGTTGCTGGTATTTTGGCCCATTCCTCCATGCAGATCTCCTCTAGAGCAGTGATGTTTTGGGGCTGTCGCTGGGCAACACGGACTTTCAACTCCCTCCAAAGATTTTCTATGGGGTTGAGATCTGGAGACTGGCTAGGCCACTCCAGGACCTTGAAATGCTTCTTCTGAAGCCACTCGCTTCGTTGCCCGGGCGGTGTGTTTGGGATCATTGTCATGCTGAAAGACCCAGCCACATTTCATCTACAATGCCCTTGCTGATGGAAGGAGGTTTTCACTCAAAATCTCACGATACATGGCCCCATTCATTCTTTCCTTTACACGGAGCAGTCGTCCTGGTCCCTTTGCAGAAAAACAGCCCCAAAGCATGATGTTTCCACCCCCATGCTTCACAGTAGGTATGGTGTTCTTTGGATGCAACTCAGCATTCTTTGTCCTCCAAACACGACGAGTTGAGTTTTTACCAAAAAGTTATATTTTGGTTTCATCTGACCATATGACATTCTCCCAATCCTCATCTGGATCATCCAAATGCTCTTCAGACAGGCCTGAACATGTACTGGCTTAAGCAGGGGGACACGTCTGGCACTGCAGGATTTGAGTCCCTGGCGGCGTAGTGTGTTACTGATGGTAGGCTTTGTTACTTTGGTCCCAGCTCTCTGTAGGTCATTCACTAGGTCCCCGTGTGGTTCTGGGATTTTTGCTCACCGTTCTTGTGATCATTTTGACCCCACGGGTGAGATCTGCGTGGAGCCCCAGATCGAGGAAGATTATCAGTGGTCTTGTATGTCTTCCATTTCCTAATAATTGCTCCCACAGTTGATTTCTTCAAACCAAGCTGCTTACCTATTGCAGATTCAGTCTTCCCAACCTGGTGCAGGTCTACAATCATAGCCTCATAGTAAGCACTAAGGACTGTCATTCTGAATTTTGGTAGGATCATTTCTATTATGTTGTACTTTTGATTCGGATGTAAAAAGAGAGAGAGAGTTGCTTTCGAACAGTGAGGGCTCTGCTCGAAGTGTCCTCCGACAGGTAGGTTGTTAGAGTACTCACTGCATGATAGCTCGGGTTTAACCATGAGGTTTTTTTGTTTCTCTTTTGTTTTAAAATGTATTCAGACTTTTATGTTGATTGTGTTATTTCCAGAGACTACGTATATTGTTACAGGAGACAGCTCATAGGAGATGGAGGACAGCTAGCTGTGTAAAATATAGGGACAATTCAAAGTCAATTGAACATTACACATATCTAGATTATTGGTGAGAGGAAAAGAGACAGGGGCGGCCTTTTAGACACTCTAAAACGTAAACGGTAAACGGTTAAGACGGTAAACGTCTAAGAAACTCGTATGACTTATGACCTTCCAGCTGCATTCTGGACACTTTTCAAACAAACAAACATGTTTTGAGCTCTAATTCTACGTAGCATAGTTCAGAGACAGAACAGTACAGAACTTCTTTGAGGAAAAGATCATGATCATTGGAAAGCAAATTACGGACTCCTCTTTAAATCTGCGTATTCCTCCAAAGCTCAGTTGTCCTGAGTATGCACAACTTTGCCAGGACATAGAATCAAGGGAGACACGTTTTTTAGTACCATATCTCTTGACACATTGATGAAAGTAATCATGGCCTCTTAACCTTCAAGCTGCATACTGGACCCTATTCCAACAAAACTACCGAAAGAGCTGCTTCCTGTGCTTGGCCCTCCTATGTTGAACATAATAAACGGCTCTCTATCCACCGGATGTGTACCAAACTCACAAAAAGTTGCAGTAATGAAGCCTCTCTTGAAAAACCAAACCTTGACCAAGAAAATATAAAAAAACTATCGGCCTATATCGATTCTTCCATTTCTCAAAAAACAAATAGAAAAAGCTGTTGTAAATTACCTTTTAAGCGTCTGTCCTCGTGCTCCTAGACCATAGTGCTGCTTTTGATACCATCGATCACCACATTCTTTTGGAGAGATTGGAAACCCAAATTGGTCTACACTGACAAGTTCTGGCCTGGTTTAGATCTTATCTGTCGGAAAGATATCAGTTTGTCTCTGTGGATGGTTTGTCCTCTGACAAATCAACTGTAAATTTCAGTGTTCCTCAAGGCTCTGTTTTGGGACCACTATTGTTTTCACTATATATTTTACCACTTGGTGATGTCATTCGGAAACATAATGTTAACTTTCACTGCTATGCGGATGACACACAGCTGTACATTTCGATGAAACATGGTGAAGCCCCAAAATTGCCCTCCTGGAAGCCTGTGTTTCAGACATAAGGAAGTGGATGGCGGCAAATGTTCTACTTTTAAACTCTGACAAAACAGAGATGCTTGTTCTAGGTCCCAAGAAACAAAGAGATCTTCTGTTGAATCTGACAATTCATCTTGATGGTTGTACAGTCGTCTCAAATAAAACTGTGAAGGACCTCGGCGTTACTCTGGACCTTGACCTCTCTTTTGACGAACGTATCAAGAATGTTTCAAGGACAGCTTTTTTCCATCTACGTAACACAAAATCTGAAACTTTCTGTCCAAAAATTATGCAGAAAAATGTATCCATGCTTTTGTCACTTCTAGGTTAGACTACTGCAATGCTCTACTTTCCAGCTACTCAGATAAAGCACTAAATAAACTTCAGTTAATGCTTAACACGGCTGCTAGAATCTTGACTAGAACCAAAAATGTGATCATATTATTCCAGTGCTAGCCTCTCTACACTGGCTTTCTGTTAAGCAAACAGCTGGAGGCAGGGCTTTCTCCTATAGAGCAAAATTTTTATGGAATGGTCTGCCTTTCCATGTGAGAGACGCGGACTCGGTCTCAACCTTTACGTCTTTATTGAAGACTCATCTCTTCAGTAGGTCCTATGATTGAGTGTAGTCTGGCCCAGGAATGTGAAGGTGAACGGAAAGGCACTGGAGCAACGAACTGCCCTTGCTGTCTCTGCCTGGCCGGTTCCCCTCTCCACTGGGATTCTCTGCCTCTAACCCTATTACAGGGGCTGAGTCACTGGCCTACTGGTGCTCTTCCATGCCGTCCCTGTGGGGGAAGGGGTGGGTGGGTGCGTTGCTTGAGTGGGTTGAGTCACTGACGTGATCTTCCTGTCTGGGTTGGCATCCCCCCTTGGGTTGTGCGGTGGCGGAGATCTTTGTGGGCTATACTCGGCCTTGTCTCAGGATGGTAAGTTGGTGGTTGGAGATATCCCTCTAGTGGTGTGGGGGCTGTGCTTCGGCAGAGTGGGTGGGGTTATAATCCTGCCTGTTTTGCCCTGTCCGGGGGTATCGTCGGACAGGGCTGAATGATAAATTATGTTAGACCTTCTGAATTTCAGTTTGCTTAGACTTGTAAGTTACATAGGGTTTTCTGGTTACAAGAGTCCACAGAACATGCCCTTAATCCTCTAACAGGTTTTTTCACTTATGACCAAACAGTGGTTAGAGAGGTGTCTGTGAGGGTGTTTAGGTGTCATATTGAGAACAACGTTATAAGGGTTTCTGAGGTTTAGTTTCATAGTTTTGATGTTTCTGATGTTTTTATTTTCTCATACATAACTAAAAACCCCTGGCAAGGCTAAGAAATGCATGTATATGCTTTTACACTGTATGTTGAAGGATAATTGGCTTGAGGAGGGATCTTATTCTTCTTTCTAGCTATGTGAGGGGATATGTTTGGTCCTGCCTCCTCCATACGAATGGGAAAAGGGGGGGCTGAGGTGCTTCCCTTCTCACTTGTGCTGGGTTGAATTTTGATGCGTGTGGCTTTTTAGCCCCAGAGGAAGGATATATTGAGATCCTTCCAGAACATATGTGGCAATTATTTATTTCAGAAGGAGACCAGCAAAACTAATGCTCTCTATATGTGCTCTGGATCATTAGACACCGTTAGGCATGCACCTATCTGGGGTGTGGACACGACTGGTTATTCCTCTAACTGTGTTATGGCCTGATATGTACTGTTGCTATGGTTACACCTATTGGGTCTTTTCCAGAACATGGGGTGTTCCTTTCAGAGGAGTTAGCAGGATGACATGTCTGGTTAGTTCTGTAAAGTGCCAAGGACTGTTGCTACGGTACTACATGCATGAACCTGGCTTAAGGCGAGTACATGTCTGTATTTTTGAACCTATTTCTGTGGCTCTACGGGTTCCATGCCCTAATATGAAACCAAACTAAACTTAGGGCAAGGCAATAAGATAACGGTGGCTAAATGCCAGAGGAGATGAGCCATTAAGAGGAGTTACTATGGGTGTTACGTAAGGTGAAAAAATGTCTAAGAAGTATGTGCCAAGACTGGAAAAGAGTTGCTTCATGGAACCAGCTCGGCTTTTATCATGCTGTAAAAAAAAGTATATTTGAACTCACAGGCTACGGTATTTGAAAAATATGTTTGACTGAATATTTCCATGACAATCTGAAGAAATATCAATAGACAGATCTACAGACAGATCTACAGACAGATCTACAGACCGATCTACAGACGGATCTACAGACGGATCTACAGACGGATATACAGACGGATCTACAGACAGATCTACAGACATATCTACAGACAGATCTACTGACCGATCTACAGACGGATCTACAGACGGATCTGCAGACGGATCTGCAGACGGATCTACAGACGGATCTACAGACGGATCTACAGACGGATCTACAGACAGATCTACAGACAGATCTACAGACCGATCTACAGACGGATCTACAGACGGATATACAGACGGATCTACAGACGGATATACAGACGGATATACAGACAGATCTACAGACAGATCACCCCCAAAGCATAATGTTTCCACCTCCATGTTTGACGGTGGGGATGGTGTTCTTGGGGTCATAGGCAGCATTCCTCCTCCTCCAAACACAGCGAGTTGAGTTGATGCCAAAGAGCTCCATTTTGGTCTCATCTGACCACAACACTTTCACCCAGATGTCCACTGAACCATTCAGATGTTCATTGGCAAACTTCAGACTGGCATGTATATGTGCTTGCTTGAGCAGTGACATCCTTGCGAGCGCAGCAGGGTTTCAGTCCTTCATAGTGTAGTGTGTTACCAATTGTTTTCTTGGTGACTATGGTCCCAGCTGGCTTGAGATCATTGACAAGATCCTCCCGTGTAGTTCTGGGCTGATTCCTCACCGTTCTCATGATCATTGCAACTCCACGAGGTGAGATCTTGCATGGAGCCCCAGGCCAAGAGAGATTGACAGTTATTTTGTGTTTCTTCCGTTTGCGAATAATCGCACCAACTGTTGTCACCTTCTCACCAAGTTGCTTGCCGATGGTCTTGTAGCCAATTCCAGCCTTGTGTAGGTCTACAATCTTGTCCCTTACATCCTTGGGGAGCTCTTTGGTCTTGGCCATGGTGGAGAGTTTGGAATCTGATTGATTGATTGCTTCTGTGGACAGGTGTCTTTTATACAGATAACAAGCTGAGATTAGGAGAACTGCCTTTAAGAGTGTGGTCCTAATCTCAGCCTGTTACCTGTATAAAAGACATCTGGGAGCCAAAAATCTTTCTGATTGAGAGGGGGTCAAATACTTATTTCCCT
Source organism: Brachymystax lenok tsinlingensis (assembly GCA_030435695.1). Classification (NCBI taxonomy): domain Eukaryota; kingdom Metazoa; phylum Chordata; class Actinopteri; order Salmoniformes; family Salmonidae; genus Brachymystax; species Brachymystax lenok. The sequence goes on from CM059797.1 coordinate 4,348,454, forward strand.
CATTAAAATGCCAATCAATTTATAACATTTTTCAAATGCGTTTTTCTGGATTTTTTTGTTGTTATTCTGTCTCTCACTGTTCAAATAAACCTACCATTAAAATTATAGACTGATAATTTCTTTGTCAGTGGTCAAAAGTACAAAATCAGCAGGGGATCAAATACTTTTTTCCCTCACTGTATACAGACTGATATACAGACAGATCTACAGACAGATCTACATTAAATATAAAGACAGACCTACAGACAGATATACAGACAGATACACAGACAGATCTACATACAGATATACAGACAGATATGCAAACAGATATACAGACAGATCTGGGGCGGCAGGTAGCCTAGTGGTTAGAGCGTTGGACTTGTAACCGGAGGGTTGCAAGTTCGAATCACCGAGCTGACAAGGTAAAATCTGTCGTTCTGCCCTGAACAAGGCAGTTAACCCACTGTTCCCCGGCGCCAAGACGTGGATGTCGATTAAGGCAGCCCCCGCACCTCTCTGATTCAGAGGGGTTGGGTTAAATGCGGAAGACACATTTCGGTTGAAGGCATTCGGTTGTACAACTGACTAATAATGGTGACTTTTTTGACTTTGACTTTGATCTACAGTAAAATATAGAGACAGATCTACAGACAGATATACAGACAGATATAAAGACAGATCTACAGACAGATCTACAGTAAAATATACAGACAGATATACAGACAGATCTACAGACAGATATACAGACAGATCTACAGTAAAATATACAGACAGATATACAGACAGATCTACAGACAGATATACAGACAGATCTACAGTAAAATATACAGACAGATATACAGACGGATATACGGACAGATATACGGACAGATCTACAGACATATCTACAGACAGATATACAGACAGATCTACAGACAGATCCACAGACAGATATACAGACAGATCTACAGACAGATGTGCAGACAGATGTACAGACAGATCTACAGTAAAATATAAAGACAGATATACGGACAGATCTACGGACAGATATACGGACAGATCTACAGACAGATCCACAGACAGATGTACAGACAGATCTACAGACAGATGTGCAGACAGATGTACAGACAGATCTGCAGACAGATGTGCAGACAGATGTACAGACAGATCTACAGACATATCTACAGACAGATCTACAGACAGATCTACAGACAGATCTACAGACATATATACAGACAGATCTACAGTAAACTATACAGACAGATCTACAGACAGATCTACAGACATATATACAGACAGATCTACAGACAGATCTACAGACAGATATACAGACAGATATACAGACAGATCTACAGACAGATCTACAGATAGATCTACACTATGAACATCTTTACTGTCTCTGTCTTTATCTCGCTCACTTTCTCTCACTCTGTCTGTGTCTCGCAATGCTTTCTCCTGTTCAGTTCCGCTCCCTCGCTGCTCTCCTGGCGCGATGCACTGCACACCTCACGAAATGCTGCACAACAGTGTTTACGCCAGCCAGTCAGCCATCTGTCTACAGAGAGCAGAGTTGCTAGCTCCTTATCCACCAGCACAATTAAATCTAGAGTCCTTCATTGAAACAATAGCAAAGCGCGCAACCCACCTCAGATTTGGAGAAATGTAACCACTCTCAAATTCATAGACAGAGCCATGAACACAAGGACTAAGCATCCATGATATTGACGTTGTAGTTGTATCCTTTTTTTTTGCTGTTTTTTGTTTACATTTACATTGTTAACAAACATTTGAGTATCTTGGCTTCTGATGGGGAACAAGAGAAGGAACGCAATTCATGAATCATTTATAAGTTATAGTGTTCAACGATTCAGTGGGTATACCGTATATCAAGTCGAAAAAATAGATTTAGCAACTAAGGATTCTAGCTTTGATCCTTTACAACACAACACGAGCCTCCTCAAACTCCCACAATAAACTGTCATTAAACTTTTACAAATGAATTAAGAACGATTGGAAGGAGGGATAGTTGGAGGGAGAAACCTGTAGGTGAACAAACTGCGTAGTAGCTGGAGGAGAGACAACTCAAGACATCCTATACTGGAGCCATCCCAGTACATACAGATTAATACCAACCCCAATACTGGAGCCATCCCAGTACATACAGATTAATACCAACCCCAATACTGGAACCATCCCAGTGCATACAGATTAATACCAGCCCCAATACTGGAGCCATCCCAGTACATACAGATTAATACCAGCCCCAATACTGGAGCCATCCCAGTACATACAGATTAATACCAGCCCCCAAACTGGAACCATCCCAGTACAGACAGATTAATACCAGCCCCCAAACTGGAACCATCCCAGTACATACAGATGAATACCAGCCCTCATACTGGAGCCATCCCAGTACATACAGATTAATACCAGCCCCCATACTGGAGCCATCCCAGTACATACAGAATAATACCAGCCCCCATACTGGAGCCATCCCAGTACAGACAGATTAATACCAGCCCCCATACTGGAGCCATCCCAGTACAGACAGACTAAAACCAGCCCCCATACTGGAACCATCCCAGTAAAGACAGATTAATACCAGCCCCCATACTGGAGCCATCCCAGTACATACAGATTAATACCAGCCCCCAAACTGGAGCCATCCCAGTACATACAGATTAATACCAGCCCCCATACTGGAGCCATCCCAGTACAGACAGATTAATACCAGCCCCCAAACTGGAACCATCCCAGTACATACAGATTAATACCAGCCCCCAAACTGGAGCCATCCCAGTACATACAGATTAATACCAGCCCCCATACTGGAGCCATCCCAGTACAGACAGATTAATACCAGCCCCCATACTGGAGCCATCCCAGTACATACAGATTAATACCAGCCCCCGTACTGGAGCCATCCCAATACAGACAGATTAATACCAGTCCGCATACTGAGGGGAGAGAAGGAGTGGGATATGTATGGGGTTCAGAGACCACACTTATGCTGTAATATCCAGGGGAATGACCACCTGAGATGAACAGAAGATTGCAGAAGTTATTACTAATGTCTGTTTTATGGACAACAACAAAACAATACAGCCAGTGTGTGTCCTTTATTGACACCATATTCCCTATATAGTGCACAACTTCTATATGGCTCTGGTCAAAAGTAGTGCACTATGCAATGAATCCGGTGCTTTTTGAGACACAGCTCAAGACAATACAATCATATCAGTGGGTAATGGCTCTGTTTAGAATCCCTAAACAGTTCTTTATGAGAGTCATAGATCATTGTAAAAAATGAACCAACTAGACAACATAACACACAGCTAGCTGTAAAAGAGATGAAGAAAAAAATTATTTGACAATCTGAAATATTTGAAAAGTACATTAAATTGTGATATACTCCCCACTGAGAGTCAATGACTACATAATAAAATGGTTTGTATTCCTGTGTGTGTCTGTTTTATAGATCGTATTTGTTTTCAAAGAATGTTTGAAATATTTTTTCAATATACTTTGTTTGGGGGTGGGGGGTTATTCCAGATTATTCCATCATAACTAATATGTATAATGGTGTGGGTAGCTGGAAGGACCAGATCACAAATACAGTCGGAAGGAGTTTAGCATAATGTTGATTTTCCAAATAGCCCAACAATAAAATATGACACTTCCACTCCACCTGTTCTCACCTCTCACTCGTAGCGCTCATTTAACCTGGATACCTTTTGAATTGGTCACATTGATCTGGATATCTGTTGATTTGGTCTCATTGATCTGTATACCTGTTGATTTGGTCACATTGATCTGGATACCGGTTGATTTGATCACATTGACTTGGATACCTGTTTATTTGGTCTCATTGATCTGGATACCTGTTGATTTGGTCTCATTGACCTGGAAATCTATTGATTTGGTCTCATTGATCTGGATACCGGTTGATTTGGTCAGATTAACCTGGATACCTGTTGATTTGGTCTCATTGACCTGGATACCTGTTGATTTGGTCTCATTGATCTGGATACTTGTTGATTTGGTCCCATTGATCTGGATACCGTAGATTTTTTCTCTCATCAAATAAAATAAAATAAATAAAATTGTATATACTCCGAATGGGCTCCCGAGTGGCTCAGCGGTCTAAGGCACTGCATCTCACTACAGACCCTGGTTCAATTTCAGGCTGTATCACAACCGGCTGTTGTTGGGTGTCCCATAGGGTGGTGCATAATTGGCCCAGCGTAGTTAGCATTTGGCCGGGGTAATAATAATTTTTTTCCTAAATGACTTGCATAGTTAAATAAAGGTTAAATAATTATATAGATTTTTAAATACAATAGGTGTAGACCATACTGTGAAATGCTTACAAGCCCTCAACTAACAATGCAGTTCAAGAAAGAGTTAAGAAAATATTAAATAAATAATTTAAAGTAAAAATGGTAACATAAAAGTAAAAAAGTAACACAATAAAATAACAATAACGACGCAATATACAGGGTACCGGTACCGAGTCAATGTGTACAGGTTAGTTGAGTTATTTTGTGCATGTAGGTAGGGGTGAAGTGACTATGTGTAGATAATAAACAGCGAGTAGTTCAGCAGTCTTATGGCATGGGTGTAGAAGCTGTTAAGGAGCCTTTTGGTCCTAGACTTGGAGCTCCATTACCACTTGCCTTGAGGTAGCAGAGAGAACAGTCTATGACTTGGGTGACTGGGGTTTTTGACAATTTTTTGGGCCTTCCTCTGACATTGTATATAGGTCCTGGATGGTAGGAAGCTTTGCCCAAGTGATGTACTGCGCCGTACGCATTACCCTCTGTAGCGCCTTACGCTACAAGGCGGTGATGCAACCATTCAGGATGCTCTCGATGGTGCAGCTGTAGACATTTTTGAGGATCTGGGGACCCATGCCAAATATTTTCAGTCTCCTAAGGTGGAAAAGGTGTTGTCACGCACTCTTCCCAACTGTCTTGGAGTGGTTGGACCATGATAGTTCGTTGGTGATGTGGACACCAAGGAACTTGAAACTCTCAACCTGCTCCACTACTGCCCCGTCGATGTTAATGGGGGCCTGTTCGGCCCGTCTTTTCCTGTAGTCCACAATCAGCTCCTTGGTCTTGCTCACGTTGAGGGAGAGGTTGTTGTCCTGGCACCACACTGCCAAGTCTCTGACCTCCTCCCTATAGGCTGTTTCATTATTGTCGGTGATCAGGCCTACCACTGTTGTGTCGTCAGAAAACGTAATGATGGTGTTGGAGTTGTGTTTTGCCACGCAGTCGTGGGTGAACAGGGAATACAGGAGGGGACTAAGTACCCACCCCTGAGGGGCCCCAGTGTTGAGGATCAGTGTGGCAGATGTGTTGTTGCCTACCCTTACCACCTGGGGGCGGCTCATCAGGAAGTCCATGATCACAGTGGGGATTTTTGATGAAGCCGGTGACTGAGGAACATATTCCAGTCTGTGCTAGCAAAACAGTCCTGTAGCATAGCTTCCACTTCATCTGACTGGGTGTAGCAGGACTAAGGAGGAATGAATTATTGTCAGATTTGCCAAATGGAGGGCGAGGGAGAGCTTTGTGTGTGTCTCTATGTGTGGAGTAAAGGTGGTCTAGAGTTTTTTTTCACTCTGGTTGCATATGTGACATGCTGGTCGAAATTTGGTAAACGGATTTAAGTCCAGAAATGCTACGCGCTTCAGCACTCGGTGGTCCAGTTCTATGAGCTTGTGTGGCCTACCACTTCGCGGCTGAGCTGTTGTTGCTCCAATACGTTTCCACTTCACAATATCAGCACTTACAGTTGACCGAGGCAGCTCTAGCAGGGAAAGAAATAGACACTGTTGGATAGGTAGTATCCTATGACGGTGCCACGTTGAACGTCACTGAGCTTTTCAGTAAGGCCATTCTACTGTCAATGTTTGTCTATGGAGATTGCATGGCGGTGTGCTCAATTTGAGTGAGGCTGAAATAGCCAAATCCACTAATTTGAAGGGGTGTCCACATACTTTTGTATATATAGTGTAGTTCACTACCATAGTACGCTACTTTTGACCAGAGTACTATTCGAGGGCCTAATTGGTGTCATTGAAAAATGTTTCTTGTTCAATATGATGAACTTTTGCACAGTAGTGTAATACGCTGGATACTAAATTACAGATTCCTAAAATCATAAGCTGGTACCATTCTTAATTTTCTTAAAGAGAAAGTGCCACCCTATTCACAGTGTAACTTTTAATACTTCAGGGTTGGTAGGTCCCCTGCGGACTGTTGAGCTAATGTAGGCTAATGCGATTAGCATGAGGTTGTAAGTAACTAGAACATTTCCCAGGACATAGACAATATGTATATATATAATTTTTTTACTAGGCAAGTCAGTTAAGAACAAATTCTTATTTTCAATGATGGACTAGAAACAGTGTGTTAACAGCATGTTCAGGGGCAGAACAACAGATTTGTATCTTGTCAGCTCAGGGATTTGAACTTGCAACCTTTTGGTTACTAGTCCAACACTAGTAACCAAACACTAGGCTACCCTGCCGATATTGGCACAAAGCTACATTCTTGATATGATATTGTTTGATGAGTGCACAGTTTTGAAAATGAAAAGTTATTAATAAACAAATTAGGCACATGTGGGCAGTCCTGATACAACATTTTGAACAGAAATGTAGTGGTTCATTGGATCAGACTAAAACTTTGCAAATACACTGATGCCATCTAGTGGCCAATATCTAAATTGCACCTGGGCTGGAATAATACATTATGGCCTTTCTCTTGCATTTCAAAGATGATGATACAAAGAAAATACAAAAGAAAGGTTTTTTTTTTTTCTTTGTATTATCTTTTACCAGATCTATTGTGTTATATTCCATTACATTCCTTTCACATTTCCATAAACTGCAAAGTGTTTCCTTTCAAATGATACCAAGAAAATGCATATCCTTGCTTCAGGGCCTGAGCTACAGGCTGTTAGATTCGGGTATGTCGTTTCAGGAAAAAAATTGAAAACAAGGGTCCGATCCTTAAGTTAGCAAGAGCCTGATGGGCCCTGGACTCAATTTCACCTGTGAAGTGCTCCCAAAACACATGACATCATGTGAAAAGACGTGAAATCATGTGATTTTCCTATTGTAGGGAATAGGGTGCAATTTGGGATTTTTTTAAATATTTTTTTTATTTCTCATTTATTTAACCATGTAGGCCAGTTGAGAACAAGTTCTCATTTACAACTGCAACCTGGCCAGGAAATGCAAAGAAGTGCAACACAAACAACAACACAGAGTTACACATTGGAATAAACAAACGTACAGTCAATAACACACAAAAAATATCTATATACAGTGTGTGCAAATGAGGTAAGATTATGGGGGTCAGGCAATAAATAGGCCGTGGTGGAGAAGCAATTACAATTTAGCAATTATGTGTGCAGAAGATGAATGTGCAAAGTAGAGATACTGGGGTACAAAGGAGCAAAAAAAACAAATAACAATATGGGGATGAGGTAGTTGGATGGGCTATTTACAGATGGGCTACGTACAGGTGCAGTGATCTGTGAGCTTCTCTGACAACTGATGCTCAAAGTTAGTGAGGGAGATATGCGTCTCCAGCTTCAGTGATTTTTGCAATAGGTTCCAGTCATTGGCAGCAGAGAACTGGAAGGAAAGGCGGCCAAAGGAGGAATTGTGTCACGATCTTCAGTACGGACAGACCAAGGCGCAGCGAGGCATCCAGTATACATGTTTATTTAAACAACGATACTGGGCAAAACAACAAACAAAACTAACGAAGATTTTAACTAAACATAGACTAACAATACAAAACAAAGCTATGCAGCAACAATAACCCACAAACCCCAAGTGAAAACTACAAACATATATAGGGTTCCCAATTAGAGACAACGACACTCAGCTGCCTCTAATTGGGAACCATTAACCCAACATAGAAATATATAACCTAGAACAGAAAACCCCTACACCAAAAACAAAACTAAACACTCCAGCCTGTCTTCTCAGGCCTGGACGTGACAAATTGGCTTTGGGGGTGACCAGTGAAATATACCTGCTGGAGCGCGTGCTACAGGTGGGTACTGCTATGGTTACCAGCGAGCTGAGATAAGGCGGGGCTTTACCTAGCAAAGACTTATAGATGACCTGGAGCCAGTGGGTTTGGCGACGAATATGAAGCGAGGGCAAGCCAACAAGAGCATACAGTTCACAGTGGTGGGTAGTATATGGGGCTTTGGTGACAAAACGGATGGCACTGTGATAGACTGCATCCAATTTGCCGAGTAGAGTGTTGGAGGCTATTTTGTTAATGACATCACCGAAGTCAAGGATCGGTAGGATAGTCAGTTTTATGAGGGTATGTTTGGCAGCATGACTGAAGGATGCTTTGTTGCGAAATAGGAAGACAATTCTAGATTTAATTTTGGATTGGAGATGCTTAATGTGTGTCTGGAAGAAGAGTTTAAAGTCTAACCAGACACCTTGGTATTTGTAGTTGTCCACATACAGTGGGGCAAAAAAGTATTTAGTCAGCCACCAATTGTGCAAGTTCTCTCACTTAAAAAGATGACAGAGGCCTGTAATTTTCATCATAGGTACACTATGACAGACAAAATGAGGAAAAAAAATCCAGAAAATCACATTGTAGGATTTTTAATTATGGTGGAAAATAAGTATTTGGTCACATACAAACAAGCAAGATTTCTGGCTCTCACAGACCTGTAACTTCTTCTTTAAGAGGCTCCTCTGTCCTCTACTCGTTACCTGTATTAATGGCACCTGTTTGAACTTGTTATCAGTATAAAAGACACCTGTCCACAACATCAAACAGTCACACTCCAAACTCCACTATGGCCAAGACCAAAGAGCTGTCAAAGGACACCAGAAACAAAACTGTAGACCTGCACCAGGTTGGGAAGACTGAATCTGCAATAGGTAAGCAGCTTGGTTTGAAGAAATCAACTGTGGGAGCAATTATTAGGAAATGGAAGACATACAAGACCACTGATAATCTTCCTCGATCTGGGGCTCCACGCAAGATCTCACCTCGTGGGGTCAAAATGATCACAAGAACGGTGAGCAAAAATCCCAGAACCACACGGGGGGACCTAGTGAATGACCTGCAGAGAGCTGGGACCAAAGTAACAAAGCCTACCATCAGTAACACACTACGCCGCCAGGGACTCAAATCCTGCAGTGCCAGACGTGTCCCCTGCTTAAGCCAGTACATGTTCAGGCCCGTCTGAAGTTTGCTAGAGAGCATTTGGATGATCCAGATGAGGATTGGGAGAATGTCATATGGTCAGATGAAACCAAAATAGAACTTTTTGGTAAAAACTCAACTCGTCGTGTTTGGAGGACAAAGAATGCTGAGTTGCATCCAAAGAACACCATACCTACTGTGAAGCATGGGGGTGGAAACATCATGCTTTGGGGCTGTTTTTCTGCAAAGGGACCAGGACGACTGATCCGTGTAAAGGAAAGAATGACTGGGGCCATGTATCGTGAGATTTTGAGTGAAAACCTCCTTCCAAAACCTTGTGAAGACTTACAGAAAATGTTTGACCTCTGTCATTGCCAACAAAGGGTATATAACAAAGTATTGAGATAAACTTTTGTTATTGACCAAATACTTATTTTCCACCATAATTTGCAAATAAATACATTAAAAATCCTACAATGTGATTTTCTGGATTTCTTTTTCTCATTTCGTCTGTCATAGTTGAAGTGTACCTATGATGAAAATTACAGGCCTCTCTCATCTTTTTAAGTTGGAGAACTTGCACAATTGGTGGCTGACTAAATACTTTTTTTCCCCACTGTAAGTCAGAACCATCCAGAGTAGTGATGCTGGACGGGTGGGAAGGTGCAGCGAATGGTTGAAGAGCATGCATTTAATTTTACTTGCATTTTAGAGCAGTTGGAGGCCACGGAGGGAGAGTAGTATGGCATTAAAGCTCGTCTGGAGGTTAGTTCACTACTTAGCATGAATTCATAAACCAGCGCGGTACACACAACACCCATTTCACAGCGAAAACAAATCACTTACCTTTTGAAGAACTTCTGCTGAGGGCTTCCCAAGTGTCCAACGAAGACATCCAATGGTTCTTTTGTTAGAAAAAGTCATTTATTATATCCATAAATCTCCGCTTGGTTGGCGCGTTATGTTCAGAAAATCCAACGTTGAATCACCCATTGAAACGTGAAGAGAACGCGTTCAAATATACCTATAAACCTTTCCTAAACAAATCAAATACCAGTTATAATGCATCCTTAGCTATCCTTTTATGAATATTAGCGATAATATTTCACTCTGATGGTCACCTAAACGTTATGAAAGGAAAATACATTGGGGCGCGCATTCAGTCTCGCGCCCGAGAAAACTTGTTGACATTTCAGGTCCCCTGACCATTTCCTGTTCCTATCCGTTCCTCTTACTCCATTCACCCCCAGTCTTTGTATATAGACTGTTGACATCTAGTGGAAGCCATAGGCACTGCAATCCAGGTGCTGGATTGCCTTGAAGTCAATGGGGAGAGTGTCAAACAGAGCAAAGGTCACCAAAAACTGCATTTCCGGATGGATTTGCCTCTGGTTTTCGCCTGCTATATCAGTTCTGTTATACTCACAGACATTATGTTAACACTTTTAGAAACTTCAGAGTGTTTCCTATCCAATAGTACTAATTATGTGCATATCCTATTTTCTGAGCCTGAGTGGCAGGAATTTCACTTTGGGCACGCCAGACTCTCCAAAACCGTCACCTCTGCTTCCGCTCCCTAAGAAGTTAACACAGTGTCCAAAGAAGGGCCAGAAGTATACAGAGTAGTGTCCACTGCGTGGAGGTGGATCAGAGAATCACCAGCAGCAAGAGCGACATCATTGATGTATACAGAGAAAAGAGATGGAGAAATGAGAAATGAGAAATGAACCCTGTGGCACCCCCATTTAGACTGCCAGAGGTCCGGACAACAGGCCCGCCAATTTGACACACTGAACTCTGTTTTAGAAGTAGTTGGTGAACCAGGCGAGGCAGTCATTTGAGAAACCAAGGCTGTTAAGTCTGCCGATATGAATGTGTTGATTGACAGAGTCGAAAGCCTTGGCCAGGTCGATGAATACGGCGGCACAGTAATGTCTCTTATCGATGGTGATTATGATATCGTTTAGGACCTTGAGCGTGGCTGAGCTGCACCCATGACCAGCTCGGAAACCAGATTACATAGCGGAGAAGGTACGGTGGGGTTCGAAAAGGTCATGATCTGTTTGTTAACTTGGCTTTCGAAGACCTTAGAAAGGCAAGGTAGGATAGATATTGGTCTGTAACAGTTTGGGTCAAGAGTGTCTCCCCCTTTGAAGAGGGGGAGACACAATCTTTGGGGATCTCAGACAATACAAAAGAGAGGTTGAACAGGCTAGTAATAGGGGTTGCAACAATTCCGGCTGATAATTTTATAAAGAGAGGGTCCAGATTGTCTAGCTTGACTGATTTGTAGGGGTCCAGATTGGGGGAGGCTTGGGCAAGTAGCTGTGGGGGGTGCAGGGCTGTTGGAAAGCATGGCCAGCCGTAGAAAAATGCTTATTGAAATGATCGTATATCGTGGATTTATCTGTGGGGAAAGTGTTTCCTAGCCTAGTGCAGTGGGCAGCTGGGAGGAGGTGCTCTTATTCTCCATGAACTTTCTGGAGTTTGTGCTATACTGTGACATCACTAACTCAGTCTGGCTTCCCTGGAAGAAAAGGGAAAAAGACATGGAGAGAAGACAAGAGAAGTATCTCAAAGTATCTAAGCCGTGAAATTCTTCAGCTTCTATTACACGGTCCAGAGATCTCAAACCCGACTAACCTCTTTTAAAGAAAGCCCTCAGAGATACAGGATCAATCAGGTTTAAGTCCAAAATCGCACCCTATCCCCCTATAAAGCACATTACTTCTGACCAGGGCCTGGTCGAAAATACTGCACTATATAGGGAATAGGATTGTGTCCGTTTGAGAAGCAGACAGGACTGCAAAACCAGCTTGGTAGCACAGAGCTGCAAGCCTTTGTGTTCGGCAAAGGCTTAACTTTAAATCCTGTAGATTGGCATTATCATTCGAATGAAGTGATGTCAGTAGATTACCCATCAATAATGATGATCGGAGCTGTTATTACCCACCAATAATAATGATCCGAGCTGTTATTACCCACCAATAATGATGATCAGAGCCGTTATTACCCACCAATAATGATGATCAGAGCTGTTATTACCCACCAGTAATGATGATCAGAGCCGTCATTACCCACCAATAATAATGATCAGAGCCGTTATTACCCACCAATAATGATGATCAGAGCTGTTATTACCCACCAGTAATGATGATCAGAGCCGTTATTACCCACCAATAATAATGATCAGAGCCGTTATTACCCACCAATAATGATGATCAGAGCTGTTATTACCCACCAATAATGATGATCAGAGCCGTTATTACCCACCAATAATGATGATCAGAGCTGTTATTACCCACCAATAATGATGATCCGAGCTGTTATTACCCACCAATAATGATGATCAGAGCTGTTATTACCCACCAATAATAATGATCAGAGCCGTTATTACCCACCAATAATGATGATCAGAGCTGTTATTACCCACCAATAATGATGATCAGAGCCGTTATTACCCACCAATAATGATGATCAGAGCTGTTATTACCCACCAATAATGATGATCAGAGCCGTTATTACCCACCAATAATGATGATCAGAGCTGTTATTACCCACCAATAATGATGATCCGAGCTGTTATTACCCACCAATAATGATGATCAGAGCCGTTATTACCCACCAATAATGATGATCAGAGCCGTTATTACCCACCAATAATGATGATCAGAGCCGTTATTACCCACCAATAATGATGATCAGAGCCGTTATTACCCACCAATAATGATGATCAGAGCCGTTATTACCCACCAATAATGATGATCAGAGCCGTTATTACCCACCAATAATGATGATCAGAGCTGTTATTACCCACCAATAATGATGATCAGAGCCGTTATTACCCACCAATAATGATGATCAGAGCCGTTATTACCCACCAATAATGATGATCAGAGCCGTATTACCCACCAATAATGATGATCAGAGCCGTTATTACCCACCAATAATGATGATCAGAGCTGTTATTACCCACCAATAATGATGATCAGAGCCGTTATTACCCACCAATAATGATGATCAGAGCCGTTATTACCCACCAATAATGATGATCAGAGCCGTTATTACCCACCAATAATGATGATCAGAGCTGTTATTACCCACCAATAATGATGATCAGAGCCGTTATTACCCACCAATAATGATGATCAGAGCCGTTATTACCCACCAATAATGATGATCAGAGCCGTTATTACCCACCAATAATGATGATCAGAGCTGTTATTACCCACCAATAATGATGATCAGAGCCGTTATTACCCACCAATAATGATGATCAGAGCCGTTATTACCCACCAATAATGATGATCAGAGCCGTTATTACCCACCAATAATGATGATCAGAGCTGTTATTACCCACCAATAATGATGATCAGAGCCGTTATTACCCACCAATAATGATGATCAGAGCTGTTATTACCCACCAATAATGATGATCAGAGCTGTTATTACCCACCAATAATGATGATCAGAGCTGTTATTACCCACCAATAATGATGATCAGAGCCGTTGTTACCCACCAATAATGATGATCAGAGCCGTTATTACCCACCAATAATGATGATCAGAGCCGTTTATTACCCACCAATAATGATGATCAGAGCCGTTATTACCCACCAATAATGATGATCCGAGCCGTTATTACCCACCAATAATGATGATCCGAGCCGTTATTACCCACCAATAATAATGATCAGAGCCGTTATTACCCACCAATAATGATGATCAGAGCCGTTATTACCCACCAATAATGATGATCAGAGCCGTTATTACCCACCAATAATGATGATCAGAGCTGTTATTACCCACCAATAATGATGATCAGAGCCGTTATTACCCACCAATAATGATGATCAGAGCTGTTATTACCCACCAATAATGATGATCAGAGCTGTTATTACCCACCAATAATGATGATCAGAGCTGTTATTACCCACCAATAATGATGATCAGAGCCGTTGTTACCCACCAATAATGATGATCAGAGCCGTTATTACCCACCAATAATGATGATCAGAGCCGTTATTACCCACCAATAATGATGATCAGAGCCGTTATTACCCACCAATAATGATGATCAGAGCCGTTATTACCCACCAATAATGATGATCAGAGCCGTTATTACCCACCAATAATGATGATCAGAGCTGTTATTACCCACCAATAATGATGATCAGAGCTGTTATTACCCACCAATAATGATGATCAGAGCTGTTATTACCCACCAATAATGATGATCAGAGCTGTTATTACCCACCAATAATGATGATCAGAGCCGTTATTACCCACCAATAATGATGATCAGAGCCGTTATTACCCACCAATAATGATGATCAGAGCCGTTATTACCCACCAATAATGATGATCAGAGCCGTTATTACCCACCAATAATGATGATCAGAGCCGTTATTACCCACCAATAATGATGATCAGAGCCGTTATTACCCACCAATAATGATGATCCGAGCTGTTATTACCCACCAATAATGATGATCAGAGCTGTTATTACCCACCAATAATGATGATCGGAAATGATTGGTAAACCTCGTGAAAGGTAATGCGTTCAATAGGGATCACGGTGTCATTTCAGTATCACACAGGGTATCCCTTTCTCTGTACCCAGCCGGCTATGCTGACGCAGCACAGGGTATCCCTTGTCTCTCTACCCAACAGGTTATGCTGACGCAGCACAGGGTATCCCTTTCTCTGTACCCAGCTGGCTATGCTGACGCAGCACAGGGTATCCCCTGTCTCTCTACCCAACAGGCTATGCTGACACAGCACAGGGTATCCCCTGTCTCTCTACCCAACAGGCTATGCTGACGCAGCACAGGGTATCCCCTGTCTCTGTACCCATCAGGCTATGCTGACGCAGCACAGGGTATTCCCTGTCTCTGTGCCCAGCAGGCTATGCTGACGCAGCACAGGGTATCCCCTGTCTCTGTACCCATCAGGCTATGCTGACGCAGCACACGGTATCCCCTGTCTCTGTATCCATCAGGCTATGCTGACGCAGCACAGGGTATCGGCATCATCGAAACAAAAATGCTGTTATTTCTCACCAATAATGATTAACAGGAGCTAAATTATAAACCTATATTATCCCAATCCACTGAAACCCATGAGAACATTGATTTAATCACCAAAAACACAACATAGTAATATCTTCTCAACGTGCCAGATACATGTTTCAACATTTTTCTCTGAATGCAATATGCTACAGTCCCGTGTAGCTCTGTTGGTTGAGAATCAGCTGTGGAATAGATTCCCAGGGGGGACAAGTAGGAAAAAAAGTATCAAAATCTTATGCACTTACTACTGTAAGTGGCTCCACTAAATGGAAAAAAATGTAATTACAGTATGTTACACTGTACAATATCTAATTTCCATAATTTCTATCCCATGTTTGATCAAAGTTGTGATCACTGAAGACATCTTTCACAATCACTGATGCAAAATATATTTATATTGTTCAAATATCATTACAAAACAGGTGTTCTGTAATCAAATGAAACAAATGTAATTAATGAAAGGAACATAACTTTAAACAGGTGGTAATTTGCATCAAGCCTCTCTTGAGCATTTGGCCACAGGTTCTCATCTTCATCGCAGTAAATGTCGTCATTATTCACATACCTGGGGAAAAACCTTTTCGCCTGGCGAATCCAAGCCTGACGTAGGCCTGGACTGAAATTATTGTATGCCTCGTCCATGGCCTGAAGGAGCGTGGAACTCTCATGGGGATGGCAATCATACATCTTCCACGTGTATTGTAATCATGTATTGTGTTTTGCAGTGCTGTAATGTGCTTTTGTATTGTAGTGGTCCTATATCTGGCTCAGATCATGAGCGCATGGCACTAGCACCACTGAGTAGTGGGTTCGATTCCCACTGTGGTCACATAAAATAAACTATGGATTAACTAACCAAGCAACAAAATTAGGCATGGATGATCACTGCTTAATTAAGGGATGAGTGTTTACTGTATAGGGGATAGGTGTTTACTGTATATGGGATAGGTGTTTACTGTATAGGGGATGCATTTTTACTGTATAGGGGATGCATGTTTACTGTATAGGGGACTCAAAGTTTACTGTTTAGGGGACACATGTTTACTGTATAGGGGATGCATGTTTACTGCATAGGGAACACACGTTTACTGTATAGGGGACACATGTTTACTGCATGGGGACACATGTTTACTGTATAGGGGATGCGTGTTTACTCTATAGGGAATGCATGTTTACTGCATAGGGGAGGCGTATTTACTGTAGAGGTGATGAATGTGTACTGTATAGTGGATGCGTATTTACTGTATAGGGGATGCATGTTTACTGTATAGGGGACACATTCTTACTGCATAGTGGATGTGAAACATGCATTTCTAGATGAAACACTGATTGAAAAAGTGACAGGATGATTTTGTGTTGCACTTAGTCAATTGAAAATGTGCTTTGAATGTTTAAACAACTGCCTTTTTTTGCCTTGTGCTAAGAGTTGTAAAAATTTACCACGTACTAATGAAAATTGCACTAAAGAGATAGACTTACAAAATACAGATTTTTCTTAAATCACAGTATTTGCTGTTTCTCTGTTTAGATCTGTTTTATATTTCTGTGACTCTTTCTCAATTTGTCTTTCCTTGATTCCTCGCATCCTATCTCCTTGCCTCCTCTACCATATTGGAGGAGAAGGTCCAAGGTCGCTCACCTCGAAACCATCTTCTCCAATGGGTTTTGAGAAGGAGGGGAGGAGAGAAGAAGCAAGGAAAGATGCATTTGAGAAACAGCCTCGGTGGGAAGGGTATCACAGTCTCTGTACCCTACCGGCAACAGGACTGGCATGTCCCGGACAGAGGGGGCGAAATATTGAACAGATTGGATCAAGTTCGTTTTTCCTGTCTGACTTTGAAGTCCTTATTACACACTGAAAGAGATCAGAATCAGAACTTTCAGGCTTTGTCCCATATGGCACGATCTTCCCAATTTAGAGAGCTTCTTTTGACCAGGGCCCATAGGGAACAGGGCACTATGTAGGGAATAGGTTACTATCTAGGGAATCGGTTGCTATGTAGGGAATAGGTTACTATGTAGGGAATAGGTTACTGTGTAGGGAATAGGTTACTATCTAGGGAATAGGTTGCTATGTAGGGAATAGGTTACTGTGTAGGGAATAGGTTACTATGTAGAGAATATGGCACTATATAGGGAATATGTTAATATGTAGGGAATAGGGCATTATGTAGGGAATAGGGCACTATGTAGGGAATAGGGGCCATAGGGAATAAGGCACTATGTTGGGAATAGGGAACTATGTAGGGAATAGGGAACTATGTAGGGAATAGGGCCCATAGGGAATATGGCACTATGTTGGGTTATATAGGGCACTATGTAGGGAATAGGGGCCATAGGGAATATGGCACTATGTTGGGAATAGGGCACTATTTAGGGAATAGGGCACTATTTAGGTAATAAATATATGTAAAGTATGTCAT
>CM059797.1:4371117-4608617 GCA_030435695.1 Brachymystax lenok tsinlingensis
ACACAAATCCTAAATAACGCACGCATTGCAAAATCAAATGATTTTAACCCGAAAGAGTCACCTTACCTTGATACTTGAAAACCTAAGTCAATACTGTTGTTAATGTGGTTCTTAAATAATTACGTATAATACTTATTGGATGAGCATTTGCTGATTAGTTACGCCTGATATTTTTCACACAGCATCATCTGATCCAGGATGGAATGTTCCTGAATGACATCCAAGTGACAAACAGCTGTTGTGATAAAGCATGCGATACAACAAATGGCCCAAGTGCTGGGGGGGGGGGGGAAGGCTTTCGCGAGGAATGTCCAGAATATTTTTGGGTGTCTCATTTAGACAGATGTGCCTGGATCTATGTTGGATCTAATATCCTAGTGAATTGATGTTGATCATCTGTTGTTTTCTGATTGACAGAGAAAGCATCAAGGTAATGAGTTTATGTTTTCATATGTGTTTTTTTTTATGTGATGGTCACGATGATAATTGCCATTCACAAAGAAGTAAATCCAGTATGTTCAGTGTAGTAATCCCCCCAAAAAAGTGTATGCTGCCATCTTGTCTATTGGCTTCCACTAACGGGGATCCTAATAAAATCAACAACAGGAAAAAAAGGCAAGTCTGCTCTCATTGGTCGAGACAGGTGGGTGTTTATCTCAAAGTGCTGCATGTCATTATGACAGACATCCTGTCCCGATCAATGAGAGAAGACTTGAAATAGACAAGATGACTACCGTTAAGCTCCTCTTGAGTCATGCTCTGCTTGAAATTCAGCATGATGTCTACTTTATTGTCCAGAGACTGCACATTACGGGCGGCAGTGTAGCCTAGTGGTTAGAGTGTTGGACTAGTAACTGAACGGCTGCAAGTTCAAATCCCCGAGCTGACAAGGTACAAATCTGTTGTTCTGCCCCTGAACAAGGCATTTAACCCGCTGTCATTGAAAATAAGAATTTGTTCTTAACTGACTTGCCTAGTAAAATAAATAAAAATTAGCAAGTATTATACTCGGAAGTGGTGGTTGGTTTGCTCTCCTACGGAGTCTGACTAGCTCTACTTCCTCTCTTTTGACGGCGTATTTTTGGTATTCCGTGATGAATGGAGCTTCTTCATATAGTCCGAACAAAGGATCCAGGTCTGGGAAGTCGTATTTTGTGTTGATTGATCTCCGAACTTCAGTTCTTGTCGCTTATAAGAAATAATACCATACATTTTCGGAGGAAATAAAGTAAGAAATAACACAACAACAAAAAACGAAATACCGCAAAGTTTTAGAAACAGGACGGCCGTGTCTATCGGCACCATCCTGTATTATTGTCCTCTACATTGATGGCACTGAACCCACTCACTCAGCCAGGCTCCTGTCAGGCAGGTCATTGTTTCAGGCAGGTCATTGTTTCAGGCAGGTCATTGTTAGCCTTGGCTAGGCTGACTGACTGTGTTGGAGATTGGGAAAGTACATGTCTGTGCCAGGCTTATCATTAGCAAACCAAGTGAATGGGCTGGGCTTGCCGTTAGGGGCTGAAACACAGTCAAATACAGGAATGTGGATTTTAAGTAATACTGCCAGCCAGAAAAACAGTTTGAAGTGATGTAATGCAATAGGGATGAGGAGGTGAGGCTGGTAGTTACGTTACCAAACCGAGTGAATGGGCTGGGCTTGCCGTTTGGGGCTGTGACACAGACAAACACATGACTGCGGCTTTAATATTGTGTGATGTGTTGGGGTCCAGGGAGGTGATGTTAGGATTCTAATGGGATTAATTTAATAAACTGACTCGCCTTCAGCCAGGGAAAATACTTATTCTCATGCAGTCGCCTAGCAACCTCTGATTGGCTAAAGCAAGTAGGCCCTATAGGCTCATAGTGAATTGGAAGAAATAACCGGAACTAAAGAGAACCAAACTACTGCCCTTTGATTTAGGCAAATGATACCGTGCAATACTAACACGTATCCCCTGGCACACAGATAGGGTATTAGGTTTGGTGTCTTGGAGTCTTTTTAAATGATGCACTCTATGAGTGGATTACCTGCCACCAGAAAATATTCAATTAGTTGATAAACGACATACAACTCCAAACTATTCTGCTGAGAATGTAGAATATAGAAAACATCTCGGCCAGGTCTCCCTTGGGAGAGAGAGGTCCTCTGACCTCAACGGGACTACCTTGTTACATAAAAGGTACCACAAAAAAATCCAATACTACATTTTAGTTAAGTTACAGCAGACATTTTACTCCATTTGTGTATTTTATGTGTTAGGTTGGTTTTGCAGCTTCAGTTCCTAGATCAGCAATTTATTGGTGTCATTATGTGACCACAGCCCATTTAACTAGGCAGCTGGCCACTTGGAAGGCTGGATACTGAACAGACACCTTTGCTGTAGAAACCAATTAGCAGCAGCACATGAAAGAGAGAGGGAGAGAGTGAGAGATAAGAAGAGGCAGAAGAAGAGGGAGAGAGAAAGTTAGAGAGTGAGGCAAAAAAAGGAAGAGAGAGAGAGAGAGAGAGAGAGGGGGAGAGAGAGGGAGAGTGAGACGGTGAGAGGCATTAGGGAAAGAGAGAGGCAGAGAGAGAGAGAGAGAAAGAGTGGGGAAGGGAAGTGAGACAGCGAGGGAAAGGGAGAGAGACAGAAAGACAGAGAGAGAGGGAGAGGGAGAGAAAGTGAGAGAGATAGAGAGAAAGAGGGAGAGAGAGAGAGAGAGAGAGAGAGAGAGAGAGAGAGAGAGAGAGAGAGAGAGAGAGAGAGAGAGAGAGAGAGAGAGAGAGAGAGAGAGAGAGAGAGAGAGAGAGAGAGAGAGAGAGAGAGAGAGAGAGAGATAAGAAGAGGCAGAAGAAGAGGGAAAGAGAAAGTTAGAGAGTGAGGCAAAAAAAGGAAGAGAGAGAGAGAGAGAGAGAAGCACTCGGCGAAAAGGGTCAATATCATGGGATATCTTTATGACATTTTAATAGATGTAAGGAGTAGACACGCTCCAGTTACGCATGTCCTTCATTTCATATATGGAATTAGGATATTCTCTGGATTGGGGCAGTTTCTACATGAATCCAATCCGGACCTCAGAAATCTCCCTGCTACCGTATGAGTTCAGAGATATCTGGGGTGAGATCCCTTCTAGACACATACCTGATGTTCGTAAACCCGCTTACATATTTGTAGAATATTTTAACTCCGGGAAAGGTTATGTGTGAACATGCTGACAATCTTTTACACAATTAGGCATGAACGAATCCACACACTTTCACAAATGCATCCGTAGTCATTATCTGATCATTTATGTATCAGTATTTCTGATTAAATTCATAATTTCAATAGATATACTATATTTACAAAAGTATGTGGACACCACTTTCAAATTAGTGGATGCCATCTTTCCAACAAGTCTGTTTGTCAAATTTCTGCCCTGCTGGAGCTGCCCCGATCAACTGTAAGTGCTGTTATTGTGAAATGGAAATATGTAGGAACTTCAGAGTTCCTAACTGCCTCTGGAAGCAAAGTAACTGTTCGTCAGGAGCTTTGTGAAATGGGTTTCCATGGCTGAGCAGTTGCACACACGCCTAAGATCACCATTAGCATTGCCAAGCGTCGGCGGGAGTGGTGTAAAGCTCGCTGCCATTGGACTCTGGAGCAGTAGAAACGCATTCTCTGGAATGATTAATCACGCCTTACCATCTAGCAGTCCCGACGGAATCTTGGTTTGGTGGATGCCAGGAGCACGCTACCTGCCCCAGCGCATAGTGCCAACAGTAAAGTTTGGTGGAGTTTGGTGGCTGTTTTTCATGGTTCGGTCAAGGCCCCTTTTTTCAAGTGACAGGAAATCTTAACGCTACAGCATACAATGACATTCTAAACGATTCTGTGCTTCCAAATTGTGGCAACAGTTTGGGGAAGGTCCTTTCCTGTTTCAGCATGGCAATTCCGTATGTGCACAAAGAGAGGTCCATACAGAAATGATTTTGTTGAGATGTGGAAGAACTGTCTGGCCT
This sequence comes from Brachymystax lenok tsinlingensis, assembly GCA_030435695.1. Lineage (NCBI taxonomy): Eukaryota > Metazoa > Chordata > Actinopteri > Salmoniformes > Salmonidae > Brachymystax > Brachymystax lenok. The sequence goes on from CM059797.1 coordinate 4,375,103, forward strand.
GCACAGAGCCCTGACCTCAACCCCATCATTAGAACGCGGACTGCGAGCCAAGCCTAATCGCCCAACATCGGTGCCCGACATTAGTGGAAAGCCTTCCCAGAAGAGAGGAGGTTGTTGCAGTCCAAAGGGGGGGACCAACTCTATATTGACGCCGATGATTTTGGAATGAGATGTTCGACGAGCAGGTGTCCACATACTTTAGGTCATGTAGTGTATCCTTACATGATAATGTAATATTTCTCCTCAAAGGTCTGATCGAAAATGGACTAAATATGACTCATCAAATCAAATCAAATTGTATTCGTCACGTTAGCCGAAGACAACAGGTGTAGACCTTACAGTGAAACGCTGATACAACAGGTGTAGACCTTACAGTGAAATACTGAATACAACAGGTGTAGACCTTACAGTGAAATGCTGAATACAACAGGTGTAGACCTTACAGTGAAATGCTTACTCACGAGCCCCTAACAAACAGTGCAGTTGAAAAAAAAGGATAAGAATAAGAAATAAAAGAAACAAGTAAATAAAGAGCAGCAGTAAAATAACAATAGCGAGACTATATACAGGGGGTACCGGTACAGAGTCAATGTGTGGGGGCACCTGTTAGTTGAGGTAATATGTACATGTAGGTAATTAAAGTGACTATGCATAGATCATGACAACAGAGAGTAGCAGCAGTGTAAAAAGGAGGGGGGGGGCAATGAAAATAGTCTAGGTAGCCATTTGATTAGATGTTCAAGAGTCTTATGGCTTGGGGGGTAGAAGCTGTTTAGAAGCCTCTTGGACCTAGACTTGGCGCTCCGGTACCACTTGTCGTGTGGTAGCAGAAAGAGCAGTCTATTCACTAGGGTGGCTGGAGTCTTTGACAATTTTTAGGGCCTTCCTCCGACACCGCCTGGTATAGGCCACTAGGCCTAGTGGTTAGAGTGTTGGACTAGTAACTGAAAGGTTGCAAGTTCAATTCCCCCGAGCTGACAAGGTACAAATCTGTCGTTCTGCCCCTGAACAGGCAGTTAACCCACTGTTCCTAGGCCGTCATTGAAAATAAGAATTTGTTCTTAACTGACTTGCCTAGTTAAAAAAATAAAAATAAAATAGAGGTCCTGGATGGCAGGAAGCTTGGCCACAGTGACGCACTGGGCCGTTTGCACTACCCTCTGTAGTACCTTGCGGTCGGAGGCGGAGCAGTTGCCATACCAGGCAGTGATGCAACCAGTCAGGATGCTCTCGATCGTGCACCTGTAGAACCTTTTGAGGATCTCAGGACCAATGCCAAATCTTTTTAGTTTCCTGAGGGGGAATAGGTTTTGTCGTGCCCTCTTTACACCTGTCTTGGTGTGCTTGGACAATGTTAGTTTGTGTGGAGTGCAATAGAGATTGCATCATCTGTGGATCTGTTGGGGCGGAATGCAAATTGAAGTGGGTCTAGGGTTTCTGGGATAATGGTGTTGATGTGAGCCATGACCAGCCTTTCAAAGCACTTCATGGCTACAGACATGAGTGCTATGTGTCGGTAGTCATTTAGGCAGGTTACCTTAATGTTCTTGGGCACAGGGACTATGGTGGTCTGCTTAAAACATGTTGGTATTACAGACTCGGACAGGGAGAGGTTGAAAATGTCAGAGAAGACACTTGCCAGTTGGTCAGCGCATGCTCGCAGTACATGTCCTGGTAATCCGTCTGGCCCCGCGGCCTTCTGAATGTTGACCTGTTTAAAGGTCTTATTCACATCGGCTGCGGAGAGCGTGATCACACAGTCTTCCGGAAAAGCTTGTGCTCTCGTGCATGTTTCAGTGTTATTTGCCTCGAAGCGAGCATAAAAGTATTTTATCTCGTCTGGTAGGCTCGTGTCACTGGGCAGCTGTCGGCTGTGCTTCCCTTTGTACTCTGTAACGGTTTGCAAGCCCTGCTACATCCGACGAGCGTCAGAGCAGGTGTAGAACGATTCGATCTTAGTCCTGTATTGACGCTTAGTCCTGTATCAACGTCCAGCGCCCAAATTATTTTACCTGTTCAGGTGCCGAAAATTGTTGTGCTTCTACACAAGATGATATATCTGAGCATACATTGTGTTTCTTCACATGAAGGTGACATATCTGAGCATACATCATGTTTCTTCACATTTACACCACGTTCATTAGTAGGATACAAGGCACGGAAAAGCAAACATCGTCAAATTTAATACAAGTTGCTATTTCTAAAGTACATCTCTGCTATTTCTGTTAAAAAAAAAAGAAATTATAGCAAATCCAGAGCTCCAACCCCAGCGCATCTGTAAAGATACAAACGTATGCCAATCTTTGCTAAAAAAAAAAAAGAAAGAATTTATTTAACTGAAAATAAAAGTTGCTCAATTCTCCTGCCAACCTGATGGATTCAGTTGCACCAGCGGTGGTCCCTCGCAGTCCAATGAAGTGTTGGTCTGTGATCCACTCCAAACTGTCAGTCTAATGAAGTGTTGGTCTGTGATCCACTCCAAACTGTCAGTCTAATGAAGTGTTGGTCTGTGATCCACTCCAAACTGTCAGTCTAATGAAGTGTTGGTCTGTGATCCACTCCAAACTGTCAGTCTAATGAAGTGGTGGTCTGTGATCCACTCCAAACTGTCAGTCTAATGAAGTGTTGGTCTGTGATCCACTCCAAACTGTCAGTCCAATGTATCTAAATTGTGTTGATATTGCAAGAAATTATTGTCATTTTGCATAATTACCACAAGTTAAGTACTCTACCTGCTTCATTCATGACGAGAAAATGAACTGGACCAAGCAAGCTAGCCAAGTTGCTAGTTAGCTGGCTAGCAGCTAAGTTAGTTAGGTAGTTCTATTAACCAGTAATACAAAATACACTGACATTTTTTTTATTGTTAGCTGTCATCTTGAGGCTTGATAGGGGGGGGGGGACCCCTCATGGGAAGGAAATGTTATATTTTAGCTAGCTAGACTACCAGTTAGCTTTTGCCCCCCTATCAAGCCTAGCTAGCTAGCTAGCCCTCCTGGCTGCTGGCCAAATTAGCTAATGTTCTTAATTCCAGTTACTAGATAATTAAAGGATCTCAAATTAGCTACTCACTTTTGCATTAACTTTTTGGGGGTATTTTCTACACAGATTCTCACTCTGTTTCTCCAGTTGTCAGTTGACCAATAACTTACAAACTCATTTGTGGCGACCCAATTAAAAAATGACAGTTGGTACTCCACAGCAGAAAAGAGGTGACTCTTGTTGCTAGGCTACCAGTTACAGTGATTTTAGCTTGGAGTTTGTGCCTGCATTAATACAGATGGAATACAAAATGTTTAGTGTCTGAATATGTATCATATGTATTTAATATTTCTCTAATTATTAAACATGTCCACAAAACTCAAAATAATAATCAGAAATTGTCCTTATTTAGCATATCAAAAAGCATATCAAGATCCTGAAATGCACCTCAGTCAAGAGCATATGCATTGTATGTGCTTAGAAAAATATAAAAATATACTATGTAGGCCTTCTGTCAGTATTTGTCATCATATAGAGAAAATAGGATTTCCATATTGGCCTATCTCAGGATGTCTAATGAGTCAATATCCGGCCTTACCGTGTGTGATATCCGGAAGGAATCCTAAAATGATTTGTTTATGAAAGAAAAATGTGACTGACCGGTTCGGTTTCTAAGTCTTATGTAGCTAAATTTGAAATTGTTTTTTTGGGGGATAATAGTAAAGATTCAAACCTAGAAAATGGTATATCATACACTACAGCCGAGGAACAATGGTTAAGTAATTCTGCTTTGAAACTTGTAACCTTGGCTTTTGAATGTTTTGCCACTTACTGGAGAGTTCTTCTTTGTCTACAACCATTCAGCATCGCTCACACCCTCTTAAGCTTTAGCCCCACCCATCTGTTTAAGGGGTTGCTCCGAGCGTTCTGTCGTAACAACAGCAGTCAAGCATCCAAGCTAACTGGCTAACGTTGGCTAGCTTGCTAGCTACATCCAGACACAAATGAGAGAACAGCTCACTGACCGTTTTACTCTCCCTAGCAGAGCTGGTTAGGATGTTATCATGTTATCCAGAGCTGGTTAGACTGTTTTCATGTTATTCAGAGCTGGTTAGGCTGTTTTCATGTCATCCAGAGCTGGTTAGGCTGTTTTCATTTTATCCAGAGCTGGTTAGGTTGTTTTCATGTTATCCAGAGCTGGTTAGGCTGTTTTCATGTTATCCAGAGCTGGTTAGGCTGTTTTCATGTTATCCAGAGCTGGTTAGGCTGTTTTCATGTTATCCAGAGCTGGTTAGGCTGTTTGTATGTTATCCAGAGCGTTGGTGACTGCAACTGTGCTGCTGGCAACAATTTACACTTTTTGCCAACGTTTACCGACCGTATTCAACGGGTGGTGAGCATTAGTCAGATATTCCGATCTCTCGACAGTTGTCACAGTGACAATCTACTGAAATGGTTACTTGCATAGTGGAGTCTTTTATTAAGACATGTAGAATTCTATGGCACAGTATTTAATTGTCAGCCATTGTTACCAACTTGTTGGGGATCAGCAGCTGAGGGGTCGGTTTTGGAGAGTCTGGCGTGCCTAAAGTAAAATGCTTTCCACTCAGGCTCAGAAGATAGGATATGCACATAATTAGTACTATTGGATAGGAAACACTCTGAGGTTTCCAAAAGTGTTAACATTTTGTCTGTGAGTGTAATAGAACTCATTTGGCAGGCAAAAACCTGAGAATTTTCCATCCGGAAATTGCATTCTGTTGGCTTATGACTCACTTAGAGAGACTGCCTATTGAAAAGTCTTTATACCAGGACACTGAATGTAGTACCTATTGCTTCCACTGGATGTCAGCAGTGTATAGGTAAAGTTTAATGGAAATCGGAACCATTGTGTTCAATCCGCAGTCGTTTTAGTCAGGGGAGTTATTTTTCAGTTGCACGTTTCTGGGCGCACGTTTGGCTGAGCGGTCCACTTTATTTGACTTATATAACGTTTAGGTGACCATCCAAGTGAAAGATTATCACTTTTATTCATAAAAGATAAGCTAACTAGCACTTGTTTTGTTGAGGGAAAGTTTATAGGTTTAAATGAACGCGTTCACTTCACGTTGGATTTTCTGAACACAAGGTGCCAACCAAACGGAGATTCAAGGATATAATAAATAACTTTTTCTAACCAAATACCCATGGATTGTCTTCGTTGGACACTTAGGAAGCCCTCTGCATAAGTTCTACAAAAGGTAAGGCACAGGTTTTCCCTGTGAAATGCGTTTTCTATCGACCGCGCTGGCTAAAGATTTCATGGTTATGGAAAATATTGGAGGTGCTACCCTCAAACAATCAAATGTAGTGCTTTTGCCGTGAAGCCTGTTTGAAATCCGACAATGCTGTGATATTGCCAAGAAGCAGAGCTTTTGATGAGTATGAAACACTTGTATATTGGTGCATTTTTAATAATTCAACTTTTGGATTTTGAATTTGGCACCTTGCATTACACCTGGTAGTGTCGGGATTGGGGCGCTAGCGCACCAGCAATTCCCAAGAAGTTTTAATGCTAGTAAGTGCTAGTTTGACCACAAGAGGGCGTCTTTGAGAAGCATTTGATAACCTTCTATATTGGCTGTAGTAGAGAATGTATATATTTTTTGTAAGAACATAATATATTGGTTTGATTTTAAGAAATGTTGCTTGATTAATTACTTAGGGAGTAGCGGCGCACTAGCAGGCCACTCCCGACACTACCCGGTGAAATGTAAGGCGCCAAATTCAAAATCCAAAAGTTGAATTATTAAACATTCATCAATATACAAGTGTTGCATAGTCATCAAAAGCTCTGCTTCTTGGCAATATCACAGCGTTGTCAGATTTCAAAAAGGCTTTACAGTGAAAGCACAACATTTTATTGTTTGAGGATAGCACCCAATATATTTTCTACATTAGCATAAATATATTTTCTACACCAGCGCGGGTCACACAAAACCCATATAAGAGCTAGAAAATATCACTTACCTTTCGAAGAACTTCTGCTGAGGGCTTCCCAAGTGTCCATCGAAGACATCCAATGGTTCTTTTGTTAGAAAAAGTCATTTATTATATCCATTAATCTCAGTTTGGTTGGCGCGTTATGACCAGTAAATCCACCGTTGAGTCGCCCATTGAACCGTGAAGAGAACACGTTCAAATTATACCTATAAACTTTCTACTAACAAATCAAACATAATTTTTAATGTATCCTTAGGTATCCTTTTATGTATATTTACTGTAATATTTCAACCGGACGATAACGTGAACAATAGGAAAGGAAAATAATGTGGGGCGCGCTCACAATATCGCGCCCGTCAAACGTTGTTGACAAAAGTGGTCCCCTGACTACTTCCTCTTCCTATCCGTTCTGCTTAGTGCTATAGCCTCCAGACTCTGTATAAAGACTGTTGACATCTAGTGGAAGCCATAGGTACTGCAGTCTTAGTCCAAGTTAAAATAGAAATGAATAGGCAGCCTGGAGAAGGTCATGTACAAAAAAAACTGCAAATCCGAATGGATTTTCCTCGGGTTTTGCTATATCAGTTCTGTTATACTCACATACATTATTTTAACACTTTTAGAAACTTCAGAGTGTATCCTATTTTCTGGGCCTGAATGGCAGGCATTTTACTTTGGGCACGCCAGACTCTCCAAAAGCGTCACCTCTGCTGCCGCTCCCTAAGAAGTTAATATTTTGGTGTTTCTATTCCAAGAAAAACTAAAAACTAAACCCTCAGGGTTTCCGTTAGGATGGAACGGATAATATGGCGCTGTACAACGTGACGGTCAGGATTAGGCAACAGTACTAAGAGCATAACATTTTCACACACTAATTGGAGTCTAACCAATACTCAAACTGAGATTCAGTGAAAATAAAAATCTAATTGATTTATCAAGACCAGTCCCCATGCTTGTCTCAGAGCAGGGCTAAATGGTGCTGAAATAGTTGACCACAGCGGGTAGGCTATTGCTTCAAATCCTATTGCTTCTAACTTCAATATGCTTTTAAAATAAATAAGACCTACACCACTTTTAACGGCACATTACTCAACACTAGTATATGTAAAAGTACTTTTTTCAATGATGTGACTCTCTGCCAATAATTACATTTAGAGGATTGGAGAATTCTAAATTATTATCTAAGGGGAATATGTTGTTATGGCAAATCTGATCTGTAAGAATATCTAAGGGGCTTTTATATAATTCTAAATTAATTGTGTGCAGCCCTATGGGACTCCAAATCACGGTAGGGTGTGATACAGCCTGGATTCAAACCAGGGACTGTACTGATGCCTCTTGCACTGAGAAACAGTGCCTTAGACCACTGCGCCACTCGGGAGCCATGATCAATATGACCAATGTATATTGTCCTGCTAATAGCCGATCCTAGAAACATTGTTTGCAGAATTCACAGCCTGCTACGCTTGTGAAAAACAAGGTTAATAATAATAATAAAAATAAAAATTATAATAATAATATTTTTTGATGAAGTTTGTTTTAATCAATCAGTGTATTTGAGTTTAACCAAAATATTTGTTGTATTATTTGTTCTGTCTTTTCTGGTGTATTAAACTGAAATTGCAACCAAATTTCTATGGCTTGTTAAAAAAAAGTACATTATTTTGGAGATTATTTCGTTTTCAAATAACCTAAAGTGAGCAAGAAAAAGGGCATTCTTGAACATGGGGTGAGACATTGTTACCCATTTGTAAATAAAGCCAGTTTGTTATTTAGAGTTATTTATTTAGGTTTTTAGAGGGATAGAAACTTAAAGCCTACCGTTGCCTCATTTGTCTCCCGGTCACAGCCGGGTATTGAACCAGCATCTGAAGCAATGCAGTTTGCGCTGAAATGCAGCGTCTTCAGTGTTCTAAGAGACAAATGAGGCAACGGTAGTCTTTAAGTTTCTCTCCCTCAAAAAAACTAAAAAAATTACCCATGCGTGATACATCATGACTGGTCGGGAGTAGGCTACAGTACTACAGTAAGAGCAAAATAATCCTAACATTTCCACAACCTAATTGTAATCTAAATTTCTCTTAGAATAAAAACCTTAGTGTAACAACAGTTTTTGTAAGTAATACTGACGAGTAGTAACAAAAAAATATGTGTATTTTTCAGGGTGTGCATGTGCAGGACAAAGGAATAGCAATTCTTACACTATTGTTCTAGATTCAATCACCTTCTTCATCCTCATCATTCATTTAATTGAAATTCATATTTGACGTTGTGCACAATTATCATTTTCTATTTGGTTTATGTCGGCCATTCATTGTCAGTTAGAGACACAGTAGCGCCTTGGGACCCAAAAGCACAATCAGTGCTCTAACTCCCCCTTGCGCTGGTCTGGAGCAATGAAGTGGTGACGCAGGGTACCGTACTAAAGCACAAATTACCTCTAAATCACGCAGCATAATCGCAAAACTTTTAATTGAGCAACCACTGTAGGAAAACAATGAACAATAATAAAAATGTATGATGTTTACAACCCTGCATGAATCTGCAGGTAGTTAACCAAACAGCTTCAATGTTAGCTAGCTAACATTAGGCTATTACTAGCAAAGCAAATGGCTCTGAGATTTACCTTATTTATTTTACCAGGTAAATTGACTGAGAACACGTTCTCATTTACAGCAACAACCTGGGGCATAGTTACAGGGGAGAGGAGGGGGATGAATGAGCCAATTGTAAGCTGGGGATGCTTAGGTGACCGTGATGGTAAGAGGGACAGCTTGGAAATTAAGCCAGGACACCAGGGTTAACACCCCTACTCCTACAATATAGATCCCTACAATGGGATCTATGATGACTTCAGAGAGTCAGGACACCTGTTTAACATCCCATCCAAAAGACAGCACCCTACACAGTGCAATGTCCCCAATCACTGCCCTGGGGCATTGGGATATTTTTGATCTGAGGAAAGAGTGCCTCCTACTGGCCCTCCAACACCACTTCAAGCAGCATTTGGTCTCCCATCCAGGGACAGACAGGACCAACACTGCTTAGCTTCAGAAGCAAGCCAGCAGTGGGATGCAGGGTACGAATAACATTACTACACACGTAACGTTAGCAAGCGAGCCAGCCAACTGACGTTAGCTAGCTAGCTAACAGTACACTTTAATATGAAATGAAAGTGACTTTCTGTCAAAATTAGAAATGTGTGATTTCTGAAAAACGTAGCTAGCTACGTAGATTATCTTACCCGTATACATCATCTTCTCCCTGTCATGGTTGCCATGGTTGCCCTTAGTTTTATCGAAGATGTAATCCGGAGACAGGTGTTCTCTCCATCTCCTTAGCTACCATACTCTAATTCCACTGTTTTCAAAACGCTTATGCAGTTCTACTACGTTATATATACATTTTTTAAAGCCGCGTTAGAAAGGATTACCTACACGTACTGACCAGCTCAAATAGACAGAAGCGTTCTACATGGCAGACCAATCTGAACTCTTCTCTCGGCATGTCCAGACCAGTCATTATCTCTGCCAATCATGGCTAGCGGGAAGGTTGCTGACTTTTTCTGTGGCTAATCCAACTAGGCTCATAATTTAACAATTTTATTCATATTTACAGATTGTATATAAGTTTGTTATTAAGGCACATGAATGTTCACATGTTCCAGAAGGCATTTCTGCCAAAAGAACACATTTTGATTTAAAATAAAGTATACTTTCAAATGGCTCTCCTGTGAAGTAGTGACCCGCGACATACGCCTAGTTTCCTGAAACAAGAGAGAGGCAGAAAGAGGCGGAGGGAGAGAGAGGCAGTGAGACACAGAAGAGGGAGAGAGAGAGGCAGAGAGAGTGAGACAGAAAGAGGTATAGGGAAACGGAAAGGGGAAAGGGGGATACCTACAGTGGTTCCTCCTTTAAAAGTTGCGAGCTTGCACCGCGGGACTTAGAGGTACCCAGCGTCACGGCTTCATTGCTCCAGACCACCACAAGGGGGAGTTAGAGCATTCATTATGCATTTGGGTCCCACGGTTTTTATATGACCAATCATATTGAGTGGTTCCAATTATGAATTTTGATGAGAGCCACCGGTCCCTGGTGGTGTTCTTCAACAAAGATGGCTGACAAAACATTACTGTGGAACCAAATGTAAATAGTTATATCGCCATAACGAGTCAAGCAAAAAATTTACAATTGAGAGGAATATGTTAGTTAAGGTAGAGACAAACTTTGTGCATATTTGTTTGTCATTAAGTTAATTTACGAAAATCGCTATTTAGCAAGTTATCTGACTAGCTAACATTAGCCAGCTAGCTAGTGTTATGACAGGATAATTAATTTGTAATTTGTGTTGCTTGATGCTTTATGGACTCCTGAGAAAACCAGCAAACCAGGCTGTCGTCTTGTGAAACAGTAGATGTAAAGAATCTAGCTAGCTAAAGCATTTACTGCAAATTGAATGTACAATTGTGTAAGCTTGCCTTGCAATGCAGCTGAAGTAACATAGCTAGCTAACTTTTTACTTGCTTATTGTGTAGTGGAGGATAAAAATAACTGTATGCCTATGGATGTGCAGCTAGCTACAGTATGTAGCCAATCTGTGCATGGACCCTAAAACGTTAGGTTCTGAACTAATATTCATACCAATCTATGAACCTCAGCTATCATAGCTGTTGTATCAACATCAAGTCTGAATGGCATTAATGAAGCCTATGGATAGAGTAGAATATAATATCTTTATTGTGCCAAGGATGCAAGTCCTATATACATGTACTGTAATTAATGATTTTTTATTTGAGCGTCATTATTTCTTAAAATAGCCTACAGTTCTGTGTTCTGAACTTCTAACACCCTTTTTGAAGAAAAAAAAAGAAAGAAAATGGCTTCAACAGTGGTGAATAAATGAATCAGACTTGTTATGACTGCTAAGACTTTAGAAGTTAATCTGAGCTCTGATCTCTTCGTTGGTTGGCTGCTCTGCTCTGCGACTTCTCTTGTTATCTTCTCTCTGTTGGACTGGTGAGAAGGGACAAGGGGAATCCATGCATGGAGAGTTGACAGTGTATATGTCATTGTCAGCCGTGTGTGTGAATGTTAGGCTAGCGAGGCTGAATGAAAATATTATTATGTTGATTAGAATGTATCTGGGCTTTCACTGTTCATCCAAAACTTCCATCTTCCCTTCCCCGTCCATACATCAATGAGAACCTATTACAATGCCGTGATCTCCCTCTAGAAATCAGCACAGCAAGATGTCACGATCCCCGAGGTGTCAAACTCTACATTTTAATATTGGGTTTTATGGTTTCCTGCCCAGAAATCCATCCCAGCTCATCTCTCAACACAAGGATTGCAGCTAGAATCTATCTCGGCCCCAGGAAAGTAGTTTCCAATCAATTTTTTATCCCGTGGACGGTTGCAAAGAAAAATAAGCTCTGCTATGAGTGATAATGATTACAGACAGAGGAGAGGTTCGACATTATGATTAGAATCTGTGATGTGTTCAATGCAAACGTGTTTAGACTCAATGCGTATGGACAATACATACAGTATAGAAATGTCCTTTTTAGAATAGAAATCTTTAAAATATGTATATTTTGACTGTTTTGAACATATATGAATGTAGGAATATGAATAGTAGCCTACCTCACAGGTCAGGGTTTGTTCCTGGAGTGTACTACCTGTGGTTGCCACTGGAGAGAACCCTTGGGATTCCTCTAGTATCCAGGTGACCCTGATTGGGCTTATTGGGATGACTGGATGACTATTAGGTTCCTCTGTGGACTGGGCCAGTTGCTCAAGTCTCACGTTTTGTTCAGTGTTCTCGTGTGTCCTTGCTTTGTTGTTTTGCTATGAAGACCCTTGAGTAAATATTCTGGATTTACCTTTACCTCTGTCTGCTGTGTTTCTCTGCGCCTGGGTCCAAGTTCGTACTAGCACTATTGTCGCAATAGTGTTATAGCGTCTCAGTAGTGTTGCGTTAGACTGTCTGTTGTGTGAAACCTTTTGGTGACAGTGTAACTATACTAAATACCTTTAACTAAATGAGCAAGGTGTCCAATCACCAGAGTGGGTGAAAACGCGTTTTGGTGGGGACATTTCCCCTAATCATTCAGTCTCTAACATATCATTAGCATTATATCCCAGAAAGTCCGATTTCGTGACCTGAAATCAACGAGCTCAGTTGACATAGTGGTGCACGTTTCTCCAAACAAATTTTTAAGATTTAACATTTTGTGGTCCTTGTCTTCAAAGTAGTTTCCGTGGGTCACAACAAAAAAGCTAAATTAGCACCACACGAGCTGAATTAAATGTAAAAGGCTTTACAAAGAAAAAAAAAAGCTTTGAATACAATCAGCGTGCTGTTTGACATTTCATATTTCACAGACATTTCCCTAATTCTGGCCATCCTACAAGGGTGAGAACTCCAATATATTTTTAACGCATTATGATAGAGACATGAGGTTTGGACCACAGTTTTTTATTTTCATGATTATCTACACAATTAACATATATACAGTATATCACAAAAGTGAGTACACCCCTCACATTTTTGTAAATATTTGAGTATATCTTTTCATGTGACAACACTGAAGAAATGACACTTTGCTACAATGTAAAGTAGTGAGTGTACAGCTTGTATAACAGTGTAAATTTGCTGTGCCCTCAAAATAACTCAACACACAGCCATTAATGTCTAAACCGCTGGCAACAAAAGTGAGTACAAGGTACAAATCTGTTGTTCTGCCCCTGAACAGGCAGTTAACCCACTGTGTCATTGAAAATAAGAATTTGTTTTTAACTGACTTGCCTAGTAAAAAAAAAAGATTCAGTGTTTGTCTTCCCATTTGCATCCGTCACATCTCTCTTGCTCTTGAGGTAATCATCTAGCTGCAATTTTGAAACTGTTTGTCCTAATCATAACAATTAGAACCAGGAGCTTTGTCCAACTGGAACTAATGTTTGACCTAGAGCTAGAGCTCTGGCTGGAGCTTCCTGACTAGGTCTGGAGCCAGGCTTAGGGCTTGGTGATGGGGGGTAGAATAAGCTCCTTGGTCATGGGGGTAGACTAGGCTCCTTGGTCTTGGGGGAAGACTCCTTGCTCACGACTGCTGCACTGGGCCCTTCCACAGCTATGCCTCCAATCCTGGCCTGTACAGCCTCTAAACGACTGCTTCTCTGGACCCTTCCACAGAGATCAGCCTCATTAGGGACATACAGTGTGTATCACATGGAAGGAGGACTTGTGTGTTAGATATTGTCAATGTTCACGTATTAAAGTCCAACATGGATTGCTTTGATATTATGTAATGGTGTTTCAACTACAGTATAAAACCTGTGGTCATCTTGGTAGCTAGGGGCTGAGATCTACCAACTACAGTATAAAACCTGTTGTTATCTTGGTAGCTAGGGGCTGAGATCTACCAACTACAGTATAAAACCTGTTGTTATCTTGGTAGCTAGGGGCTGAGATCTACCAACTACAGTATAAAACCTGTTGTTATCTTGGTAGCTAGGGGCTGAGATCTACCAACTACAGTATAAAACCTGTTGTTATCTTGGTAGCTAGGGGCTGAGATCTACCAACTACAGTATAAAACCTGTGGTTATCTTGGTAGCTAGCCGGCTTAGATACACCCAATACAGTATAAGCAAGTTTTCAAGCATTTAGTGATTTGGTATCACCCTTTGGTAAGCTCATAGTTAGCAGTGACAGATGTTTGCCAAAGTATGAATTGCAGTAAGTTGAAAGTGGGTTAGCAAAAATATAACTTTGTAGTTTTTAAAGTTAAGTTTTACACTGTCTCAGTATTTTTGCTGTAACAATATTTTGCCACGGATTGGACATCTCTGAGGGCATTCCCTGAGGTGCTCAGAGAGAGAGAGAGCACTACACATAAAACCTGTTATTATTTCTGAGCTAAAGTCAGCGCGTCTCGACTTCAAGCACCTTTTGATTTGGTGCAAAGAAACATCAAAGAAAAAGAATGAAATACAATCTGCTGACTTCTAAAACCCCTTCCAAAGGGGTGTCCCATTATTGGAATACTTTCAGCCAACTGTAGACAAAATGATACATCCCAAATGGTCCAAAAGAAGTGCACTACATAGGGAATAGGGTGCCATTTTGGATGCATATTATATATTTTTCTCATTAGTTAAGACAGGAGAAATGTCTAAAAGCATCAAATGTACTACCATAAGTGTTTTTTATACAGTGATTTTACTCGTCATCAAGTTAAACAGTTTACCGCCATTTCAGTGAGGATGTTTGTAATAGATATTGTAGTAAATCCCCCCTGTCACTTTTAAGGTATTGAAAAAGGCTAGGTAGGCTAGGTAGGCTAAGTAGGCTAAGTAGGCTATGTATGCTAGGTAGGATAGGTTGGCTAGGTAGGACAGGTAGACAAGATAGGCTATGTATGCTAACCAGGCAGGCTATGCAGGCTAGGTAGGCTAGGTACGCTATGCAGGCTAGGTAGGCTAGGTAGGTTATGCAGGCTAGGTAGGCTAGGATGGCTATGCAGGCTAGGTAGGCTAGGTAGGCTATGCAAGTTAGGTAGGCTAGGTAGGCTAGGTAGGCTGGTTAGGACAGGTAGACTAGGTAGGCCAGGTAGGCCTTATTCATCAATATATGTTATCAATATGATCGCCATATGTGTGCTGAACGTGGAACGAGGGAGAGCTCGGTTTGATGTTTTGGAACGTTATGAAAGTCTTTGATTGACTGACTCTATTAGTTGAACAACGCTCTTGTTTTATATTTGTTTTATCTTTATCTTTGATAAGCTACCCAGGAAACGGCTCTTATTAATATATGTAGCCTTCAATGGAGGCTGCTGATAAGTCAAAGTCACCATTAATAGTCAGTTGTACAACCGAATGCCTTCAACCAAAATGTGTCTTCCTTATTTAACCCAACCCCTCTGAATCAGAGAGGTGCTGGGGGGATGCCTTAATCGACATCCACGTCTTCGGCGCCCGGGGAACAGTGGGTTAACTGCCTTGTTCAGGGGCAGAACGACAGATTTTTACCTTGTCAGCTCAGGGATTTGAACTTGCAACCCTCCGGTTACAAGTCCAACGCTCTAACCACTAGGCTACCTGCCGGAGGAGGACAGCTCATAGTAATGGCTCGAATGGAGTCAATGGAACGGAGTCAATGAAATGGAGTCAATGGAATGGAATCAAACACATCAAACAACTGGTTTCAAAGTGGTTGGTACCATTCTATTGACTCCATTCCAGCCATTATTATGAGCCGTCCTCCCCTCAGCAGCCTCCACTGGTAGCCTTAGAAATAAGGTTTATGAAATTAATAACTTTCTAACATCAGATAACATTCATATATTGGCCATCACTGAGACTCATTTAGATAAATCATTTGATGATACAGGAGTAGCAACACAGGCGTATAACATCTACAGAAGAGACAGGAATGCCTGTAGTGGAGGTGTTGCTGTATATGTTCAAAGCCATATAAATGTAAAGCTTAGAGAGGATCTCGTGTAAAATGTTGTTGAAGTGTTGTGGTTGCAGGTTCACCTGCCTCATCTAAAGCCTCTTGTTTTGTGGTGCTGCTATAGGTCACCAAGTGCTAACAGTCAGTATATGGACAATATGTGTAAAATGTTATTATTTTTTACCTTCATTTTACTAGGCAAGTCAGTTAAGAAAAAATTCTTATTTTCAATGACGGCCTAGCAACAGTGCGTTAACTACCTGTTCAGGGGCAGAATGACAGATTTGTACCTTGTCAGCTCAGGGTTTTGAACTTGCAACCTTTCGATCATCCACATGATCGGATGATATTTTGATCACATGTTTACCAATGCTGTAGAACTATGCTCCTTACCCATTGGGTTGTACTGACCCTAATATTGTGGCCATATCTAGAAATGCCAAAGTTCCAAAGGCTGGGACTGAAATAGTGTTCTAATTGATCATATAAACAGTTTTGTACTGATATCTATGTTGAAGATATAAAACATATGTGTTGGTCTGATGTGTGTAATGAGGAGCATCTGGACATGAGGAATATATGAAATAGTTTTTTCCCAGTTATTGATAAGCATGCACCTATTAAGAAAATAACTATTAGAACTGTTAAGGCCCCGTGGATTGATGAGGAATTGAAAAGATATATGGTTGAGAGAGGGAACGAGGCAACATTTGTGGTGAATATGTATGGTTGGTTGACTTACTGTACATTTTGAAATTACGTGATTAAACTGAACAAAAATAGGAAATTGCATACTGAAAATATCATAAATGAAAAAGTATGGTGAAAACTACTTTAAAAGAAGAAGAAAGTTATTTGATTCTGGCTATTTTGAGCCAGTAATCGAACCCACAAATGCTGATTTTCCTGATACTGAACTTGTCTAAAGGCCAGTTATATTGCTTTTTTAATTAGCACAACAGTTTTCAGCTGGGCTAACATAATTGCAAAGGGTTTTCTAATGATAAATTATCCTTTTAAAATTAAAAACTTGAATTAGCTAACACAACGTGCCATTGGAACACAGGAGTGATGGTTGCTGATAATGGCCCTCTGTAACTGGTACAACAACCTGACTAATCGCCTCTCCCAGAAAACAACTACCATGAGACACCCACTTTCTCATCAGGACATCCTCTTGGAGAAAATAGCCATGGGCGACATTTCCCAACTGTTCCACAGGCATAATTTGGTCACGCAACTCTTCCATTGTGGGGTCAGCCCGTTCCTCCTTGATTAGATCGAAACCGGGTACAGATAACGGGATAACAGTGAAAGGAGTGACAGATTTCTTTATGCCATTCTCGTTAGCCGGCGCAGTGACCAGGTCGGCACGGCTCATAGAATGCGTCACTGCACACGCAGAAAACACCTCAGGGAAACTCTGTACACTCTCATCAGGAATCCCTACAAATGATGGCTTAGAGGAAACCAGTAGAGATGGAAACACAACAGGCCATACCTGCTCACCAGCCAAGTTATTCCCAAGGATAACGTCGATACCCTCAATAGGCAACGAAGGACGCACCCCCACAACAACCTCACCTTTCACCAGTCCACAATCCAACATCAGTTTATGCAATGGAACTGACAGTGTTCAACCAGATTCCCCTAATTAAAACACTATTCCCCCGAATCAGTCTCAGCAGAGCAGGGTAGCACAGACTCCAGCGGAACACCAGGGATTAAACTGTGAAGATAACTCTCTACACTTAGAGCTGAATATGCTTCCTGTGCTTTACCAGTCAACACACAGTGCAACATTAAAGTGCCGTCAGAATCAGGCCACCTACTAGCGTCAGCAACACGCTCAAACAACGAAAATAATGTCTCAGGGTGCTTCTCATTAAATTTAGGCAACAACCTTAAGTTCCCAACAATATCATATGTGTCAGAGTAACGACCAAAATAGGAACAACCCCTAGGTAAATCTGGGTCACCTTCCCAGAGCAAACTATCTCCTGGGAGCTTTCCTTCCCTAACCAACTCTAACCACTCCTGTTGCAGCTTGATTTCAGCACGCTCCAAATCCTGTTTAAATGACAATTCCTTTTCATACTTCACCGATCAGCATGCTCCAAATCCTGTTTAAATGACAATTCCTTTTCATACTTCACCGATCAGCACGCTCCAAATCCTGTTTAAATGACAATTCCTTTTCATACTTTACACGATCAGCACGCTCCAAATCCTGTTTAAATGACAATTCCTTTTCATACTTCATCGATCAGCACGCTCCAAATCCTGTTTAAATGACAACTCCTTTTCATACTTTACACGATCATGCTCCAGCTTCTCACGATCATGCTCTAGCTGTAACAGAAGCAGTTATTTTTTGCTGTTCAAAAAGAAGACTACTAGGACTAACAGATGGAGCGGCCATTGTAACGTTATGGGGAGACGGCGAGTCCTCAGCAGGGGCTGCCCCAGTGGTAACTTCAAGAATACCACTCCATCAGATTGGCCTTCAATATTAACCTAATATAATTTTTTTGACGTTTATCACTAATTTCAACCTTGTAGTGTTCAGCAATCTTCAACATCTGTTCTTTGGTACATAATTCTAACAGTTCATCTGATGGAAAGCGAATGAACTCGTCTACAATAGACGCCAAAGTCACAACCACGCCCAACGTGGCATTCAAAGTGAAACCCGTCGCTAAGCCTAGCAGGGGAAAAAGGCTATAGCTCTGGGTCAGTAAGTGTCAGTACCTACCCAAATCTCCTACTGAGGTACACCGCCGACTGTACTCACCTCCTCGGACCGATGTCCCAACAGCGAGTAGAGAAAGGCCCCTGGCCAGGCTGGAGACTCTTTCTCTACTCGCTGTTGGGACATCGGTCCGAGGAGGTGAGTACAGTCGGCGGTGTACCTCAGTAGGAGATTTGTAGGTACTGACACTTACTGACCCAGAGCTATAGCCTTTTTCCTGCTAGGCTTAGCGACGGGTTTCACTTTGAATGCCACGTTGGGCGTGGTTATTTTGTTTGTTATTTTTTGTGTGGTGTCTGTGGACTGAGCAGTTGTCTCGGGGGCACATCTGTGGCTTGGGGGAATCTGCCAGCGTGCTGGGTGTTATTTTTTCCTTGCCAGCGGGCTACAGTGCGTAATTACCCACCGTTGAGTTATTGTAGGTTTAAAGTAAATACAAAAAACTCAAATCGCTCTTCCTCTCTGCTGAACACACCAGACCGGACCACAACCAGAGAAATGACAATCACACTGTGCACCACAGAAGAGATTACATTTATATGGAGATTCCCCAAAACCTACAATAACTCAACGGTGGGTAATTACGCACTGTAGCCCGCTGGCAAGGAAAAAATAACACCCAGCACGCTGGCAGATTCCCCCAAGCCACAGATGTGCCCCCGAGACAACTGCTCAGTCCACAGACACCACACAAAAAATAACAAACAAAATAACCACGCCCAACGTGGCATTCAAAGTGAAACCCGTCGCTAAGCCTAGCAGGGGAAAAAGGCTATAGCTCTGGGTCAGTAAGTGTCAGTACCTACCCAAATCTCCTACTGAGGTACACCGCCGACTGTACTCACCTCCTCGGACCGATGTCCCAACAGCGAGTAGAGAAAGAGTCTCCAGCCTGGCCAGGGGCCTGGAAACGAACCAATGTACTCTCTCCGAACACAGCACACAACCAACTATCCACCGCAGTGGCAAGTTTTACCAAACAAACAAAGGCAACCAATACTGGACACCAAACATTACAACTAAAAAAAGCAACTAAAGACGCAAACAAAGCACCACGTTCCCACCCACACACGATACACATACTAGTAACTCCAACAACGCACGTATTAGTCATTCATATTGCAACAAAGTGCTATACGCCAAAATGTCTAGGAACCAAACTTATTATCCCGGACAAACCCCCACTTGTCACGAACCAGTTCGAAGTTCGTATCAAAAAGGGAGACAACGTGGAGATAAGGAATAACAAAATAAATGTATTATCTTAAGAGTGTGCTCCTAATCTCAGCTCGTTACCTGTATAAAATACACCTGGGAGCCAGAAATCTTTCTGATTGAGAGGGGTTCAAAAACTTACTTCCCTCATTAAAATGAAAATAAATGTATTACATTTTTCACATGCGTTTTTCTGGATTTTTTTGTTGTTATTCTGTCTCTCATTGTTCAAATACCTACCATTAAAATTATAGACTGATCATTTCTTTGTCAGTGGGCAAACGTACAAAATCAGCAGGGGATCAAATACTTTTTTCCCCTCACTGTAGGTAAAAACCAGCCGATTGTCAAGTCAATAATATAGTTGTGGAGGATAGCCAACATTACTTCTCCTTAACTAGCTAGCCAACTAAAGGCAAGCTAACACACAATCACATCAAGTAGCTGAACTGACAGCAAACTATGTGCATTTTCATTTGTTTTACCTTAGTTTCTATATTGCCATTCATTTGGATATATCCATTATAATGACCCTGATAAATGAATTCGCCTGACAGAGAAGCTGTTAGTCTCATCACGTTGATATGCATGGCACGGTGGACATCGCAAGAACGGTGGGAAAGTCACACAGCGAGGATTATATTAACCCCCCCTGTACCAAAATAAATGGCAGGCAAGTAGCGTGGGGAAATATGTTTTTCCCAGGGGAGATTATAAATTGACTGGTTGGGCTGTGGGATTGTGGATGCGCATTTAAAAATTGAATGGAACGTTACCCATGGAATGAGGAGGTTGTGGTGCTATAACTCCCTGCTATCAACCAATCGGCATCCAGAATCCAAACAACTCGTTTTATAAAATGCATTGCATGCTTGTGATTCTGCCCGGTGAACAAATATATTATTTTATCTTCTGTTGTGTTTGTTTACTGGGGCTGTCTAAACTCCACTCCACAGCTTGACAGGGAACTTTGGGGGGAAAGCAAATTAATCAACATGAAAATAATGCCAATAAAATGTTTGCTCATTCATTTCAGCCTTCTTCCCCTAGAGAGGGACTCCATTGTTTTGTTTTTTTTTCACCCACATTGTGTGTGTGCGTGTGTCTGTATGTGTGTGTGTCTGTGTGTGTGTGTTTTGTTTTCCCTGCAGCCAATGATCAATCAGGTCTTTGCTACTGAGGATGCTCACACAAACGAAAGGAGAGAGATACACACACACACACACACACACACACACACAGACACACACACACACACACACACAGCAACCCCAGTCCAGGTCAGCCGACCAAACAACCAGCCAGTCATGAACAGAACTGCCATCATCATTTTACAACCGTTTCCCACATTGTTGTGTACCTGCTGAACGAGTGCCATGAAGGAACCATCTTGGGGCCAGAAATTCCCAGTGATTCAGCTGTATGAAAATAACACTTGCGCTCAGTGGAAATAATAACCAAATAATAATGAAATAATAATAAAACAATAACCAAAAATTAACCAAATATTATCCAATAATAACCAAATATTATCAAAATAATAACAAAATATTAACCAAATAAAACCCAAATAATAACCAAATATTATCAAAATAATAACAAACATTATCAAAATAATAACCACATAATAACCAAATAAAAAACAAACAATAACCAAATATTATCAAAATAATAACCAAATATTATCAAAATAATAACAAAATAAAACCCAAATAATAACCAAATATTATCAAAATAATAACCAAATAATAACCAAATATTATCCAAATAATAACCAAATAATAAAAAATAATAACCAAATATTAACCAAAGAATAACAAAAAAAATAACAAAATATTATCCAAATTACTAAATAATAACACAATAATAACCAAATAATAACAAAATATTAACAGAATAATAACAGAATAATAACCAAATACTAACGAAATATTAACCAAATATTAACCAAATAATAATCAAATAATAACCAAATATTATCAAAATAATAACAAAATAAAACCCAAATAATAACCAAATATTATCAAAATAATAACCAAATAATAACCAAATATTATCCAAATAATAACCAAATAATAAAAAGCAATAACCAAATACTAACCAAATAATAATCAAATATTAACAGAATAATAACCAAATACTAACGAAATATTAACCAAATATTAACCAAACACTAACCAATTAATAACCAATTAATAACCAAATAATAACCAATTAATAACCAAATAATAACCAAATAATAACCAAATAATAACCAAATTGTGCCAGTGCCACATGAACTGTCTGTGACTGAGCGTTGTGTGTGAGTCACACTGGTTGTATTAACATCATTCCTGACATTTAATTCAAATGACTTCTTATCTCACAACACAAATTATACACCTAGAAGGACGGTTATTCAATCTTATGACTTTCCATTCATCTTGCTATGCACTGTTACTCAATATAACTTAGCTACTACATTATGTCTCTCCCCCCTCCTCCTCAGGTCTCTCCTCTCTTCTCTGTCTCCTCAGGTCTCACCTCTCTGTGTCCTCAGGTCTCTCCTCTCTGTGTCCTCAGGTCTCTCCTCTCTGTGTCCTCAGGTCTCTCATATCTGTGTTCTCAGGTCTCTCCTCTCTTGTCTGTCTCCTCAGGTCTCTCTTCTCTGTGTTCTCAGGTCTCTCCTCTCTGTCTCCTCAGGTCTCTCCTCTGTCTTCTCAGGTCTCTCCTCTGTCTCCTCAGGTCTCTCCTCTGTCTCCTCAGTCTCTACTCTCCTATCTCCTCTCTGTCTCCTCAGGTCTCTCCTCTCTGTCTCCTCAGGTCTCTACTCTCCTATCTCCTCTCTGTCACCTCTTTATTACCCCAGAAGTGTAATACCCCTCCTGCCAGAAGCTAAGCTATTGACTAGCTGATTGTTTTATTTTTACATGAAATTTTGAATTGAGACTTTCTTGATGGATAAATAATGTCAATTTTAATTTACAGCTTACATAACGAGTATGTTATGGGTTATATTTTATTCATATTGCGAAGGGATATAGGTATATACTATTGATACTGTGGGAAACGCTCTGCCTCGTAACCTAGTTACCCGGAGGAATCATTTATGAGTCCAAAATTGCACCATATTCCCTATAGAGTGCACTACTGTTGACTAGGACCAATAGGGTTCTGGTCAACAGTAGTGCACTGCTAAAAAGGAATATGGTGCCAATTGGAACACATGGAATGTATAGATCCATCAGAGGGGTCTTGCCTGGGCTACAATCCAAATGGCAACCTATTCCCTGTTTATACAACGGGTGGGTCTAATCGTGGATGCTGATTGGTTAAAACCTCATTCCAGACAGATTCTATTCCACAAGTTACCACCGGTTAAATCTATAACGTTGAAAATGCCTTTTTACTCTGTTCCATCTGACTGTGCAATCCACTGTCTCATCAGCCCAGCCAGGCAATTTATATACTAGATCTCCACTATAAAAAGCATCTAGACATTATCTCACATTTCTTTTAGACTAACATTGTGTTTTCAACAAAATAGATTGGTAATAACCTTGTCTGTCTCTCCGACATTTACAACATCAATTTCGAAATTCAATCACCAACTGTATGGTAATGAACACGTCGGGGGTGTCGGGACGAAATCATGAATCACTATCATTTTTATGGATATATACAAAGAAATGTCAGTAGAAAAACACAAAATGCAGCTGGTTTTCCTTCCAGATTAAGTTTGAAGTGTTAGCTGTGTAATCTCTTCTGAACAGTTCAGTGGCCTGGCGAGAAAGAAAAAGTTACCAGGGCGAAATCGCACGTCATTAGCTCATTGTTCTGGATGTAACGCAAAACATCTATAGGAGACAGCTTAAACAAACTGAAATGCAGCTACTTTGCTGTTGTTCTGGCTGCACTGTTTTTGACGTGACTGTGAGTTAGCCAAAGTTGGCTAAGCTAGCAAGCAAGGGACAAGAACGTTGTCAGCCATCATGGCATCGGAACATTTAGAATGAACGACTGAGTTGCGTCCATAGATTTAGAACAAAAAAGACTGAACGACCGGGTCGAGTCTCTAGCAACCGAACAGATAGAACAATTGACCAGCCGGCTTGAGTAGCAACCACACGTTTGTCAGGACTATATTACGTGGAAGGATGAAATAGTATGAATAAATTCATCAAAAGATTATTTTTTTAATAAAAATACGTCAATCATTATTTGAATATGTTTGGTAAGCCGTTGTTTAAATGTGATAATGCCCTCGAAGCCGGTGTTTGGAGGATATATTGGCACGGTTTGCCGGCCCTCCACATAGTCTCAGGAATAACATTACCCGTGCCAATACTATTTCCATCAAACCCCTGGCTTCTCGGGCAATAATCACTTAAAACAGTCTGCTACTTTTTACCATTTAGAATACAACCAAGTACGAGGTCCATGACCGCTCAACCACACTGTCTGACAACTCACGCTCCAAATGCACCCTATTTCCTATATAGCCCTATGGGCCTTGGTCAAAAGTAGTGCACCAAATAAGGGAATTAGGGTGCTATTTGGAACGCAACCTACATTTAGCACGACACAGGCTGACACTCACATTATAGTGTAAATGAAGACTCAAGTCATAATTGAAAATCCCGTCCACAGACAGACAGGGGCCTCTTCTCCCGCACTGCCTGTTAGTCATTACAAACCAATAGCTAGGGGGTTTAGCGGAGCTGAGTCTATTGGTTCACTCTGATGAGTCACAGACTTGGGTTCAAACACTATGTGAAACTTTCAAAAATAAATGTTCTCTAGTCCATCTGGAGTGTCAGCTGGACCAGGGTTTGCAGATTGGCCAGTGCTATATGGGATCCTTTGGACGTCCCTTCTCTAAACCCTAACCCTTAACCCCTACCCTTACCCCAATCTTAACCATAACCCTTACCTAACCCTATCCCTTACCTTTTAACATTTCAAATTCAATGGGGTAGGGATGTCCCAAGTATCCCAGATAGCACAGATGTTTGCAGATTTTGGCACTTTACTTTTCATTTCATTGCACCAGGCAAACTCAATCAAGCACAGCTAAATTATTTGAAATAGTTTGAATAGTATCTGATCCCATGTCTGATGACTCATACTAAACAGCTGTATTGCTGTGGCGACGGGAGAGGGTCACAGGTCATCTCTAATCATGTCCTGGTACGGTGCTAGGTTGAAGATGACAAATGTTTGGACAACTTTTAATAATTCCACGCAGAAGCGTTAGAAAATAAACTAATTCATTGGACCAGCGCCGGAGCGAAAATGACTGGGAGTGAATTGTAGCAATACAGACAATCTGCCATCAAAGTGGGGGAAAAAAAAACCAATCCAAGTGAATTTCATCTAACTACTCAGCAAACACATAGGATAACTGTTTTACAGTCATTCTATTCATTTAAACGTTTTTCAAATTATCTACAGAAACTTTATTACTTGATTTCTAGACCGCTGTTCCTGTAGAATTAACCATGCCACTGGTCCAATTAATGTGTTTATTTTCTAACGCTCCTGTCACGATCTTCAAAGACAGACCAAGGCGCAGAGTGCCGGGTTGAGTAAAACATATTTATTAAGTTTAACACAACGATCGAGAAGAACACAACGATCGTAACTCAACGTGTAGCGCACAACAGCAACTAACATGCTGAACATAAACAATATCCCACACACAGGTTGGGGACTAAACAACCTAAATAGGATTCCCAATTAGAGACAACGACTAACAGCTGCCTCTAATTGGGAACCCAAACCAAACCAACATAGAAACAAAAACACACCCCTGATCACGTCCTGACCAACAACACAAATGAGCAGCCAAAACGGGCTATCTTTGGCCAGGACGTGACAGTACCCCACCCCAAAAGCGCGGACTCTGACCGCGTCCAAAAGTCACTGGGAGGGTCTCTCGGGTGGGCCTTCGCCTTTGGCGGCGGCTCCGGTAAAGGCCTTACCGGCCCGAGAAGACGCACTGGAGGCTCCGTACATGGAGCAGGAACAGTACGTGCCAGGCTGGGACGACACCCTAAAGGCCTGGTGCGTGGAACAGGAACAGGACATCCTGGACTCGCAATGCGCACAGGGGGCCTGGTGCGGGGAGCAGGGACAGGCCGTGCTGGGCTCGCAATGCGCACTGGGAACCTGGTGCGGGGAGCAGGAACAGGCTGTGCTGGGCTCGCGATGCGCACAAGAGTTCTGGTGCGTGGAGCAAGAACAGACTGTGCTGGGCTCTCGATGCCCACAAGGGACCTGGTGCGGGAAGCAGGAACAGGCTGTGCAGGGCTCGCGATGCGCACTGGGATTCTGGTGCGGGGAGCATGAACAGGCCATGCTGAGCTCGCAATGCGCACAGGCGACCTGGTGCGGGAAGCAGGAACAGGCCGTTCTGGGCTCGCGATGCGCACTGGCAGCTGGCCCAGCCAAACTCCCTGTGTGCCCCCCCACACAATTTAATAACTAATTTAACCTTGTTATGGCAATCTTAAAGCAATTCCAAATCTAATAGCTTATTTATCCTTGTTATGGCAATCTTAAAGCAATTGCAAATCTAATAGCTAATTTATCCTTGAAATGGCAATCTTAAAGCAATTCCAAATATAATAGCTAATTTATCCTTGTTATGGCAATCTTAAAGCAATTCCAAATCTAATAGCTAATTTATCCTTGATATGGCAATCTTAAAGCAATTCCAAATCTAATAGCTAATTTATCCTTGAAATGGCCATCTTAAAGCAATTCCATATTTTAGCTCAGTAGAAACCCAGCCCCGGGCCCTTAGATCTTAAAGGATTTTAATTTTAATGTCATAAAGCTTCAGTGCATGGGGTTATAAAATCATTTGATAGTTCAAGTAAAACGTTACGAAGTTTTTAGGTCAAGATAGTGGTTAAATCCATTCAAGCAAACGTGTTGTTCTGGAAGACCATGACAACAACCTTGCCTGAGGGGTAAGAAATCTGAGTGTTGGTCAACACGCATTTAAATCACTGGAGTTATTAGAACAGTGCTAACTCTTGCAAGTTTCTCTCTTGCGCTCGGTCTCAGCCAAATTTGAGGGCACAGTCAGTTATCTCAGCTTATATTCTCAACAGTCAGTTTTCTCATCCTATAATATGGTCATTTCATATCTGATAGTGTAATTGGGAGGGAAGGACACAGAGGGATGTTAGACAGATAGATGTTGGACAGATGGATGGTAGACAGAGGAATGTTAGACAGAGGAATGTTAGACAGAGGAATGTTAGACAGAGGGATGTCAGACAGAGGGATGTCAGACAGAGGAATGTTAGACAGAGGGATGTTAGACAGTGGAATGTTAGACAGAGGGATGTTAGACAGAGGAATGTTAAACAGAGGAATGTTAGAGGGATGTTAGACAGAGGAATGTTAGACAGGGGAATGTCAGACAGAGGAATGTTAGACAGGGGAATGTTAGACAGAGGAATGTTAGACAGAGGAATGTTAGACAGAGGGATGTTGGACAGATGGATTTTAGACAGAGGTATGTTAGACAGAGGAATGTTAGACAGAGGAATGTTAGACAGAGGGATGTTAGACAGAGGGATGTTAGACAGATGGATGTCAGACAGAGGAATGTCAGACAGAGGAATGTTAAACAGGGGAAAGTTAAACAGAGGGATGTTAGACAGGGGAATGTTAAACAGAGGAATGTTAGACAGAGGGTTGTCAGACAGAGGAATGTTAGACAGAGGTATGTTAGACAGAGGAATGTTAGACAGAGGAATGTTAGACAGAGGTATGTTAGACAGAGGGATGTCAGACAGAGGGATGTTAGACAGAGGAATGTTAGACAGAGGGATGTTAGACAGAGGAATGTTAGACAGAGGAATGTTAGACAGAGGGATGTTAGACAGAGGAATGTTAAACAGAGGAATGTTAGACAGAGGAATGTTAAACAGAGGAATGTTAGACATAGGAATGTTAAACAGAGGAATGTTAAACAGAGGAATGTTAAACAGAGGAATGTTAGACAGAGGAATGTTAGACAGATGGATGTTGGACAGATGGATTTTAGACAGAGGTATGTTAGACAGAGGAATGTTAGACAGAGGAATGTTAGACAGAGGGATGTTAGACAGAGGAATGTTAAACAGAGGAATGTTAGACAGAGGAATGTTAAACAGAGGAATGTTAGACAGAGGAATGTTAGACAGAGGGATGTTAGAAAGAGGAATGTTAAACAGAGGAATGTTAGACAGAGGAATGTTAGACAGAGGAATGTTAGACAGATGGATGTTGGACAGATGGATTTTAGACAGAGGTATGTTAGACAGAGGAATGTTAGACAGAGGAATGTTAGACAGAGGGATGTTAGACAGAG
This sequence comes from Brachymystax lenok tsinlingensis, assembly GCA_030435695.1. Lineage (NCBI taxonomy): Eukaryota > Metazoa > Chordata > Actinopteri > Salmoniformes > Salmonidae > Brachymystax > Brachymystax lenok. Next base: position 4,402,843 of record CM059797.1, read on the forward strand.
GAATGTTAGACAGAGGAATGTCAGACAGAGGAATGTTAGACAGGGGAATGTTAGACAGAGGAATGTTAGACAGAGGAATGTTAGACAGATGGATGTTGGACAGATGGATTTTAGACAGAGGTATGTTAGACAGAGGGATGTTAGACAGAGGAATGTTAGACAGAGGGATGTTAGACAGAGGGATGTTAGACAGATGAATGTTGAACAGAGGAATGTTAAACAGAGGGATGTTAGACAGAGGAATGTTAGACAGAGGAATGTTAGACAGGGGAATGTTAAACAGGGGAATGTTAAAAAGAGGGATGTTAGACAGAGGAATGTTAGACAGAGGGATGTTAGACAGAGGGATGTTAAACAGATGGATGTCAGACAGAGGAATGTTAGACAGAGGAATGTTAAACAGAGGGATGTTAGACTGGGGAATGTTAAACAGAGGAATGTTAGACAGAGGGTTGTCAGACAGAGGAATGTTAGACAGAGGGATGTTAGACAGAGGGATGTTAGACAGAGGTATGTTAGACAGAGGGATGTCAGACAGAGGGATGTTAGACAGAGGAATGTTAGACAGAGGAATGTTAGACAGAGGGATGTTAGACAGAGGAATGTTAGACAGAGGAATGTTAGACAGAGGAATGTCGGACAGAGGTATGTCGGACAGAGGAATGTTAGACAGAGGAATGTTAGACAGGGGAATGTTAGAGAGAGGAATGTCAGACAGATGGATGTCAGACAGAGGAATGTTAGACAGAGGAATGTTAGACAGAGGAACGTTAAACAGGGGAATGTTAGACAGAGGGATGTCAGACAGAGGAATGTTAGACAGAGGAATGTTAGACAGAGGGATGTTAGACAGAGGAATGTTAGACAGAGGAATGTTAAACAGAGGAATTTTAGACAGAGGAATGTCAGACAGAGGAATGTTAGACAGAGGAATGTTAGACAGAGGGATGTTAGACAGTGGAATGTTAGACAGAGGAATGTTAGACAGAGGGATGTTAGACAGAGGGATGTTAGACAGAGGAATGTTAGACAGAGGAATGTTAGACAGGGGAATGTTTGACAGAGGAATGTTAGACAGAGGAATGTTAGACAGATGGATGTTGGACAGATGGATTTTAGACAGCGGAATGTTAGACAGAGGAATGTTAGACAGAGGGATGTTAGGCAGAGGAATGTTAGACAGAGGGATGTTAGACAGAGGGATGTTAGACAGAGGGATGTTGGACAGAGGAATGTTAGAGGGATGTTAGACAGAGGAATGTTAGACAGGGGAATGTCAGACAGAGGAATGTTAGACAGGGGAATGTTAGACAGAGGAATGTTAGACAGAGGAATGTTAGACAGAGGGATGTCAGACAGAGGGATGTCAGACAGAGGAATGTTAGACAGAGGGATGTTAGACAGTGGAATGTTAGACAGAGGGATGTTAGACAGAGGAATGTTAAACAGAGGAATGTTAGAGGGATGTTAGACAGAGGAATGTTAGACAGGGGAATGTCAGACAGAGGAATGTTAGACAGGGGAATGTTAGACAGAGGAATGTTAGACAGAGGAATGTTAGACAGAGGGATGTTGGACAGATGGATTTTAGACAGAGGTATGTTAGACAGAGGAATGTTAGACAGAGGAATGTTAGACAGAGGGATGTTAGACAGAGGAATGTTAGACAGAGGAATGTTAGACAGGGGAATGTTTGACAGAGGAATGTTAGACAGAGGAATGTTAGACAGATGGATGTTGGACAGATGGATTTTAGACAGCGGAATGTTAGACAGAGGAATGTTAGACAGAGGGATGTTAGGCAGAGGAATGTTAGACAGAGGGATGTTAGACAGAGGGATGTTAGACAGAGGGATGTTAGACAGATGGATGTCAGACAGAGGAATGTTAGACAGAGGAATGTTACACAGAGGGATGTTAGACAGAGGAATGGTAGACAGGGGAATGTTAGACAGAGGAATGTTAGACAGAGGAATGTTAGACAGATGGATGTTGGACAGATCGATTTTAGACAGAGGTATGTTAGACAGAGGAATGTTAGACAGAGGGATGTTAGACAGAGGAATGTTAGACAGAGGGATGTTAGACAGATGGATGTTAGACAGATGGATGTCAGACAGAGGAATGTTAGACTGAGGAATGTCAGACAGAGGTATGTCAGACAGAGGTATGTCGGACAGAGGAATGTTAGACAGAGGAATGTTAGACAGATGGATGTTAGACAGGGGAATGTTAGATAGAGGAATGTTAGACAGAGGAATGTCAGACAGAGGAATGTTAGACAGAGGAATGTTAGACAGGGGAATGTTAGACAGGGGAATGTTAGACAGAGGGATGTTAAACAGAGGAATGTTAGACAGAGGGATGTCAGACAGAGGAATGTTAGACAGAGGAATGTTAGACAGACGGATGTTAGACAGTGGAATGTTAGACAGAGGAATGTTAGACAGAGGGATGTTGGACAGATGGATTTTAGACAGAGGTATGTTAGACAGAGGAATGTTAGACAGAGGGATGTTAGACAGAGGAATGTTAGACAGAGGGATGTTAGACAGAAGGATGTTAGACCGATGGATGTCAGACAGAGGAATGTTAGACAGAGGAATGTTAGACAGAGGGATGTCAGACAGAGGAATGTTAGACAGGGGAATGTTAGACAGGGGAATGTTAGACAGAGGAATGTTAGACAGAGGAATGTTAGACAGAGGAATGTCAGACAGAGGTATGTCGGACAGAGGAATGTTAGACAGAGGAATGTTACACAGAGGGATGTTAGACAGAGGAATGTTAGACAGAGGAATGTCAGACAGAGGTATGTCGGACAGAGGAATGTTAGACAGAGGAATGTTACACAGAGGGATGTTAGACAGAGGAATGGTAGACAGGGGAATGTTAGACAGAGGAATGTTAGACAGAGGAATGTTAGACAGAGGGATTTTAGACAGAGGAATGTTAGACAGAGGAATGTTAGACAGAGGGATGTCGGACAGAGGAATGTTAGACAGAGGGATGTTAGACAGAGGAATGTTAGACAGAGGGATGTTAGACAGAGGAATGTTAGACAGAGGGATGTTAGACAGAGGGATGTTAGACAGAGGAATGTTAGACAGATGGATGTTAGACAGAGGGATGTTAGACAGAGGAATGTTAGACAGAGGGATGTTAGACAGAGGAATGTTAGACAGAGGGATGTTTGACAGAGGCATGTTACTGTCACTGTCACTGTCACTGTTACTGTTACTGTCACTGTCACTGTTACTGTCACTGTCACTGTCACTGCTACTGTTACTGTCACTGTCACTGTTACTGTCACTGTCACTGTTACTGCTACTGTTACTGTTACTGTCACTGTCACTGTTACTGCTACTGTTACTGTTACTGTTACTGTCACTGTCACTGTTACTGTTACTCCACTCTCACTCTCACTGTCACTGTTACTGTTACTGTTACTGCTACTGTTACTGTTACTGTTACTGTTACTGTTACTGTCACTGTCACTGTTACTGTCACTCTCACTCTCACTGTTCCTGTCACTGTCACTGTTACTGTTTCTGCCACTGCTACTGTCACTGTCACTGTCACTGTCACTGTTACTGTTACTGTTACTATCACTGTCACTGTCACTGTTACTGTCACTCTCACTCTCACTGTTCCTGTCACTGTTACTGTTACTGTTTCTGTTACTGCCACTGTTACTGTCACTGTCACTGTTACTGTCACTCTCACTCTCACTGTTCCTGTCACTGTCACTGTTACTGTTTCTGCCACTGCTACTGTTACTGCTACTGTTACTGTTACTGTCACTGTCACTGTCACTGTCACTGTTACTGCCACTGTTACTGTCACTGTCACTGTTACTGTCACTCTCACTCTCACTGTTCCTGTCACTGTTACTGTTACTGTTACTGTTACTGTTACTGTTACTGTCACTGTCACTGTCACTGTTACTGTCACTCTCACTCTCACTGTTCCTGTCACTGTCACTGTTACTGTTTCTGCCACTGCTACTGTCACTGTCACTGTCACTGTTCCTGTCACTGTCACTGTCACTGTTACTGTCACTCTCACTCTCACTGTTCCTGTTACTGTTTCTGTTACTGCCACTGTCACTCTCACTCTCACTCTCACTGTTCCTGCCACTGCTACTGTTACTGCTACTGTTACTGTCACTGTCACTGTCACTGTTACTGCCACTGTTACTGTTACTGTTACTGTTACTGTCACTGTCACTGTCACTGTTACTGTTACTGTTACTGTCACTGTCACTGTCACTGTTACTGTTACTGTCACTGTCACTGTTACTGTTACTGTCACTGTCACTGTCACTGTTACTGTCACTGTCACTGTTACTGCTACTGTTACTGTCACTGTCACTGTTACTGCTACTGTTACTGTCACTCTCACTCTCACTGTTCCTGTCACTGTCACTGTTACTGTTTCTGCCACTGCTACTGTTACTGTTACAGTTGCTGTCACTGTTACTGTTACTGTCACTGTCCCTGTCCCTGCTACTGTCACTGTTACTGTTACAGTTACTTTGTATTTTCGACCACTGTCGAGCCCAACCTGTCAGATCAAATGTTGCCACAGTTACCACTCAGGGCTAGAGAGAGAGAGAGAGAGAGAGAGAGAGAGAGAGAGAGAGAGAGAGAGAGAGAGAGAGAGAGAGAGAGAGAGAGAGAGAGAGAGAGAGAGAGAGAATATTCTTCCAGCTCCCAGACAGAAGAAAGGCAATTTGGAGGTCAGGGCAGTTTAAAGTGTTAATTAGGGCAATATTTCAAGTCCCTGTGTTTCTCTGCCAGCAGATAAATCAATGGGTTCTAGAGGACTATAAACAAAACAAATAAAACCAGAGGGGGGCCAGAGGCAGATCAATCCCTTGAACTTAATTATTATCTCTGTCTTTTGTTTTGAGAAAGAGAGAGGGAGACAGAGTGTGAGAGAGAGAGAGAGAGAGAGAGAGAGAGAGAGAGACTGTACTTTGTCAATGGTAGGTTACGGGGGGACTCTTTGGGGAGATTCACCTGTTGCTCACCTCTTGGCCACAGTACAGTAGACTATATGATTACAGACATTGGCCCTTTCTCTCTCAGCTCATTCACTGTCAAGCCACTAACACCTCTGTCTGATCACAGCCAAATTACGTTGTTCCTCAAAAGAACAGACATGGAAACAACCACACATTCACAGCCCAGTAAGCTGTACAACATCAGAAATCCATACAGTTGGGCCCAAAACGGCACAGAAGAATATCAGAAAGCAACCAGTAACCAAAATATCTTTCACGACTTCGACTGAAGTCGGTTTCCCCTAATCGTTCGGGGGGCATTCGGCGGTCGACGTCACCGGTCTTCTAATCATCACCGATCTACTTTTCATTTTCCATTTGTCTTGTCTTGTTTTTCACACACCTGGTTTGCATTCCCCATCATTATCTGTTGTGTATTTAACCCTCTGTTTTCCCCCACATGTCTTTGTGTGTGATTGTTTATTGTTAAGCCGTTTCTTTCCGGCTGGTGCAGTTTATTTATGCTTCGCCTGTTTTGCGTTCGGCATGTGTTATTGTATTACACGTTTAGCGTTTTGTTTCATTCATTGTTTGAGTAAAGTGCTTTGCTCACTCAGTACTGTTCCCCTGCGCCTGATTTTATGCACCAGCTACACAAAAGGCCTGACAATATCCAAACACTCTTAGATATCTTTCTGAATACCACATTCACTCAAAGTAAAGAAAGCATCAATCTAGCAGCAAAAAACATAAACTATATATTCAGGCAAACGACAAATGAAGCACAACTGAAATTGATCAAAAACAAAAACGTCCACAGATGACAATAAGTTTGATGCAGGTTGTAAAATTATAAGGAAAAAACTTACAACACTATCCAACCAAAGCAAAGAGACCCTTATTCAAGGTTTCAAAGACCTCTCTGATGAGGATAGGCTACCCGTCCTGTTGGGGGAGGACGCAGAGAGCTGTGGGTTGGCAGCGCACTACATTGCTGCTTGCCATAAGATGAGGGACAATGTCTGACAGACAAACCAACCTGTCCTCTTTGCTTATTGTTATTGTTCAATGTGTGGTTATTTTGATCCTTGGTTATTATTGTTATTGTTGTCCCGTTGACAATATTGATTATTATTATTTTCATATTGTAAATATCCCAAGTAAGCGTTTGGCAATATGTACATTTTTACGTCATGCCAATAAAGAAAATTGAATTGAATTGAATTGAGAGAAAGAAAGAAAGACAGAGAGAAATAGATGCTGCCCTGGAAATAATGTCTGATTCGTTCCTGTGTCTTTGGACAAAAGCTCAATCAAATCATCTTGTCTCCCCTCGTGCTTCATGGGGTCATTATTATGGCCACAATTTGACAACTGTATGTACAACCACTCATAATGAATGAATGACTCATAAATGGAAGACACAAATATAGACACTAGCATCTATAATATAATATATTGATTATCATCATCTGAGATAAATATTTCCAGTCAAGTCTAGTTCATTATAGCCATTTGAGTAAGAAAAAACTTTTGGTTATTTTCGCTGTGACAAGAGCGCAAAAGAAAAAGCCACTGTAAACTTTAAGAGTTAAAAGTGTACTGCTAGTCAAATCAACATTTATTCATGATACCACTTGTAAGCTATACAATAAAATGAAATGCGTACTCGCAATAAAGATCTCCTCACGAACAGTGCAATGATATTAACCCATTTAATCCCAGATTCCCCAGACATGAACATATCCAAATCAAGTGTCATTAGTAACCATTTGAAATAATCAATCATTATTTTTTTGAAATTTACATGGAAATGTAGGTGAAAAAGTGTGTTTTATGGTCGGTCACAATTGTGACCGGTGGGATAATGTTATGTGTACTGAATTAACATATTTCTCCTATGCAGTCATCAAAATTCTTATATAACCCAGCCCAGTTTTTAACGCAGGGAAAACTCACTGGCAGTCCCCAGCATTGCCACTAGAATGCCACCATCACATTCTAGTGTGACTCATTTACATATCAGAAAACTCTTATGCAACACCGATACGAATACTGAGAACAAAGACAAAAAAAATACAACCATCAACAAATTTCAACATTGTTACTTTATTGTAACATTGTTACTTTAGTGCAGCATGTATTGAAACATTAATATTGTAACTATATTGTAACACTGTTACATTAGTGCAACATGTATTGAAACATTAATATTGTAACTATATTGTAACATTGCTACTTTAGTGCAGCATGTATTGAAACATTAATATTGTAACTATATTGTAACATTGTTACTTTAGTGCAACATGTATTGAAACATTAATATTGTAACTATATTGTAACATTGTTACTTTAGTGCAACATGTATTGAAACATTAATATTGTAACTATATTGTAACATTGCTACTTTAGTGCAGCATGTATTGAAACATTAATATTGTAACTATATTGTAACGTTGCTACTTTAGTGCAGCATGTATTGAAACATTAATAGTGTTACTTTATTGTAACATTGTTACTTTAGTGCAGCATGTATTGAAACATTAATAGTGTAACTTTATTGTAACATTGTTACTTTAGTGCAACATGTATTGAAACATTAATATTGTAACTATATTGTAACATTGTTACTTTAGTGCAACATGTATTGAAACATTAATATTGTAACTATATTGTAACATGTGAACTTGTGCTTTAGTGCAACATTCATTGTGACATTGTCATTGTGACATTTTAGTGCAACATTCACTAACAACTGTATAGCAGTCGTGTAATTAATTCACTATAAACATACAGGTAACATTTAGGATAGGAGGTAGCCTGTAGAATATGCATTCAAGTAGAGGCCTACACTGAACAAAATAAAATAACATATATATATATATATATATATATATCAGAGGGAGGCTTCAGAACCAAGTGAACGATTAGTTTGTGCATCACTGTTTGGAACTACGATCAGTCAGAACTACTGTCATACAGTACGTCTTGAATCAATTGACCTTTTTTTCCCAAAAACATTTCAGTCATTTTGATTGTCTTTTTTCGTCTATCTTTCTTTTCTTCCTGGAGTCCGTTGTACTGCTTCTCCTCACCCTTCAATGACTTTTTTTATTCACTCTTATCTCCTTTTTCTACTGTCCGTGGTATTATCTTGAAGCACTCAATGTGCAGTGGCGCTTTGCATTTCCCACATGCACAAGTAGTGCGTTTGTCACAGTGACGACATCTCTGAAACCGGTGCATCGTGTTGATTGGCCAGTGAGAAGCTTTGTCATATCTTGCCTGATCTTCAACAGTAGCAGCCAGTAGAGATCTCCTTCCGTGGCTCGGTGGTTTCGTGCCAAACCTTTTGCATAAGAGACTGTGCCACTATCCGTGAGAAGGGTGAGCAGGTCGATGGTCCCTCCCATAACGTCTCTGTAAAAGAAATGGCTGTTTACGAGTGCATTGTCTGTCGAGAGACCATGCAAAGATGGGCCACTACCACTCCTTAGACCTGACGGAGATATGGTATCTTGAAACCTGTAGGTCGTGAAGGTCAACACCACCCATGTGCTCATTGTATCGGTTGATGCGTTTTGGTTGTGGGACTTTGTCAAAAGGCACGTCGCTCCTTGTTCCATCTCTTGACAGAGGTCTCACTGTATTTCTCCTCCATGCTTGTTGCCACTGTGACAATGTTATTGTCTTTCCAACGGACCGGCAACTTGTCTCCTTGGGTCAGAACCTCAGAGGTTCCCCAGGGGTAATTTCATGAAGTCCTTCTGTGGCTTGAATGGGACATCAAACAAACGATTTTGCCTCATCGTTCCAGAGCTCCCATTTCCTCTTTTTGCCATTTCATCGAAGGAGTGCACGTAAAGTGAAGAGATTGTCATGAAGGAACTTGCAACCTTGAGGCACCTGAGATTGCTCTGCAAGACCGAGAACGACACTGGGTCCCGGACCCAACCCAGTCTCAGGGAGGAGTGTGTGGGATCCACCAAATGGCTCCATGTGATACATGTAACCACCGGATGAGGCAAGGCTCCATAGCTTGTAACCCAAAAATGGATTGGTTTACCTCTAATGAATTGCTTACATGCATGTCGGCCATAGTATCGGATCATGCTCTCATCCACTGACAGCCATTCCTGAAATGGCATGACTTTGTATGACTGATTGAGCTCGGAGAAGATGGGCCTAACCTTAAAAAATGGGTCGTCAGTGATCTTTGTGTTGTCAACCACATGAACTGAGGCCATTATTTCATCAAAGCGATTTCTCAGCATTTGCATCTGAAATGCTTTCATTGTGTACATCACTGTCAAGTGACCAGTACACATGTCTTCTTGGAACAGAGCTGTACCCAGATGTGATAAGGATCCCATAGAATGTAAGGAGCTCATCCATACTCAGATTACAGTTGCTTGTCCTTGGTCTGGGTGGAGTAGAGGATGGACATTTCAATGGTGATCTCTCTTAGGGTGGGTGGATACATTAGTAGGAAAACATCCATTGGGTTGGGGCAGCTTTGTTTTACACATTCTGCAGCATTTGGGATGTATTCTATGCGTTTTGGAATCACAGCAGTGGCAGGCCTCTTCGATCGTCTGAACACTCAATCTTTATTTTTGACCACCTGCAGCTTTGCCCTTGGCTCTTCTGACTGGACCCTCTGGCGAGTAGAGGCCCTTGGCTCTTCTGACTGGACCCTCTGGCGAGTAGAGGCCCTTGGCTCTTCTGACTGGACCCTCTGGTGAGGAGAGGCCCTTGGCTCTTCATTATCAACGGTGGAGGGGGGTGGGGGAAGGGGGTTGGTGAGGGGTAGGTCATCATCACTGATAACGTTGTTCCTGTCATGATCTGTTTGCATCGGTTCAGCATATGCATTCAACAGCCTGGCTGGCAAATGGCCTGTCTCCCCCTCATAGTCCATATCTGACCCATCACTATCACAATCACTGAGGACATCATCTTTCTCATTTTGAGGGATAACTGCAATGTTGCATGCCTTGTCTGGGCGGTCACCAAGATCCAACATATCCAGAACTTGACACAAAGTGAAACTAAAAGAAAGAACAGAGTAGAAATGTAGGTATAACAAGAACTAAGTATGTGTACACCTGGATGCACTGTGTTATCCCGCCGGTCACTATTGTTGCCGTAAACATGTTTACTCATTCTACGGCCACATTGAACAAAGTTGAATAATTGCAAATGCATATATCAATACTAGACACCTTAAAGATGATGTGTACCAAAAATCTTTGTCCTATCTTTATGTTAACATATTTTACTAACCTTTCGTTTGGGAGCTTTGACGCAGCCATCCTCTTCTCATGGTGCAACCGGGAAGTAAACAGCTCTGGTCATGTGACAATTTACACTAAACATGTGACGTTGCACATATTTCATTGAGACCCTTTACTATTTCAATATTTGCTGGAAATGCATTGATACGTCATTCAGTAAAATATTTAGAGCCTTATAACTGAAAACATTTTTTACGGGTCACTATTGTGACTGATGGGATTAAATAGGTCAATTAAGCTATTGTCACGCCCTGATCTGTTTCACCTGTCTTGGTGATTGTCTCCACCCACCTCCAGGTGTGTCCTGTTTTCCCCATTAGTCCCCGGTGTATTTATCCCTGTGTATCCTGTCTCTCTGTGCCAGTTTGTCTTGTTTTACCAAGTCAACCAGCGTTTCTCCTAGCTCTTATTCCCCCCCCCCAGTCTCTGTTTTTTCCTGGCCCTCCTGGTTTTGACCCTTGCCTGTCCTGACGCCGAATCCGCCTGCCTGACCACTCTGCATGTTCTGAACTGGAGCCTGCCTATCCCCTGGTACTGTTTGGACTCTGACCTGGTTTAACTCTCGCTTGTCCCCGACCTGCATTTTGCCTACACTTTTTGGTGTAATAAATATTGGAGCATAACCATCTGCCTCCTGTGTCTGCATTTGGGTCTCACCTTGTGCCCTTATAGCTATATGTATTTGTATTTACGTTAGGCTATAACCTACTGATAGCTATACCACGTAGAATTAGGTATATTAGGCTATAACCTACTGATAGCTATACCACGTAGTATTAGGTCTATTAGGCTATAACCTACTGATAGCTATACCACGTAGTATTAGGTTTATTAGGCTATAACCTACTGATAGCTATACCACGTAGTATTAGGTAGACTAGGCTATAACCTACTGATAGCTATACCACGTAGTATTAGGTAGACCAGGCTATAACCTACTGATAGCTATACCACGTAGTATTAGGTCTATTAGGCTATAACCTACTGATAGCAATGGCACATAGTATTAGGTAGACTAGGCTATAACCTACTGATAGCTATACCACGTAGTATTAGGTAGACTAGGCTATAACCTACTGATAGCTATACCACGCGATATTAGGTAGACTAGGCTATAACCAACTAATAGCTATACCACATAGTATTAGGTCTATTAGGCTATAACCTACTGATAGCTATACCACGTAGTATTAGGTTTATTACGCTATAACCTACTGATAGCAATGCCACGTAGAATTAGGTTTATTAGGCTATAACCTACTGATAGCTATACCACGTAGTATTAGGTTTATTAGGCTATAACCTACTGATAGCTATACCACGTAGTATTAGGTAGACTAGGCTATAACCTACTGATAGCTATACCACGTAGTATTAGGTAGACTAGTCTATAACCTACTGATAGCTATACCACGTAGTATTAGGTAGACTAGGCTATAACCTACTGATAGCTATACCACGTAGTATTAGGTCTATTAGGCTATAACCTACTGATAGCAATGGCACATAGTATTAGGTAGACTAGGCTATAACCTACTGATAGCTATACCACGTAGTATTAGGTAGACTAGGCTATAACCTACTGATAGCTATACCACGCGATATTAGGTAGACTAGGCTATAACCAACTAATAGCTATACCACATAGTATTAGGTCTATTAGGCTATAACCTACTGATAGCTATACCACGTAGTATTAGGTTTATTACGCTATAACCTACTGATAGCAATGCCACGTAGAATTAGGTTTATTAGGCTATAACCTACTGATAGCTATACCACGTAGTATTAGGTTTATTAGGCTATAACCTACTGATAGCTATACCACGTAGTATTAGGTAGACTAGGCTATAACCTACTGATAGCTATACCACGTAGTATTAGGTAGACTAGTCTATAACCTACTGATAGCTATACCACGTAGTATTAGGTAGACTAGGCTATAACCTACTGATAGCTATACCACGTAGTATTAGGTAGACTAGGCTATAACCTACTGATAGCTATACCACGTAGTATTAGGTCTATTACGCTATAACCTACTGATAGTTATACCACGTAGTATTAGGTCAAAAATAGTAATATTAAACATTCATGAAAATACAAATGTTGTACACCATTCTTTAGCTTAGAATCGTCCGATTTACAATAGGCTTCACGGCGAAAGCATACCATTAGATTTTTTGTGGACAGTACCCTGCAAACTTCCTGTATAGAAACATATTTCAAACCAGCACAGGCATTACAAATTTGAATATAGCGATAAAATAAATCACTTACCTTTGAAGATCTTCCTCTGGTTGCAATCCCACGGGTCCCAGGAACACAAAGAATGGTCATTTTGTTCGATAAAGTCCCTCTTTATATCCCAAAAACTCTGTTTGGTTGGAGCGTTTTGTTCAGTAATCCACCGTTCCACTCGTTCAATATATAGATATAGAAAACGTAAAAAAGTGACCTATAAACTTTTTTCAAACAAGTCAAACAACCTTTCTAATCAATCCTCAGGCACCCTAATATGTAAATAAACGATAATATTTCAGACGGAAAATAGCCTGTTCAATAAAAAAGAAAAAAAACGTAGATCGCACACACTGTCACGTGCGCAAACAGTACAGTCCACTTCATGGGCCAGCAGAAAGGATTGCTATTTCTTGTTAGTCTTTCAAAAAACAAGCATGAAATCATGTCTAAAGACTGTTGACATCTATTGGAAGCCATAGGAACTGCAACCTGGGAGCTAAATCCCTCTATTGTGAATAGCAAGTCAATGGAAAACCTGTGACATAAAAAGTAATCATTTTCCGGATAGATTTTCCTCAGGTCTTTGCCTTTCATATCAGTTCTGTTATACTCACAGACATTATTTTAACAGTTTTAGAAACTTCTGAGTGTTTTCCATCCAATACTACCAATTATGATGATGATTTGATGATGATGAATTATGATACGAATATCCTAGCTTCTGGGACTGAGTAACAGGCAGTTTACTTTGGGCACGTCAGACTCTCCATACTTCCCGAACACCTAGCCCCCTAGCCCTAACAGGTTTCAATATCATTGCGTGAAACCCCGGCGCTGTTCTTTCGGCACCACGAAGGGGCGAAGGGTGTCTCATCAAGATCTGTTTTCCCCTTATGCCCAGCAGTCCTACTCCTCATCTATAATTATGATTCCAAATAGAAGATTATCACTTCTCACAACGGTGCTCATTTAGAAAAGTTAGATCAAAGCTGAGTCAATGTCTCCAAGATCACATAATGAATAATTAGCGTTTTACATAACAGAACTACGATAGCATTGCATAGTAGACCTGTAACGTTACTGTTACACCAACAACACCTACTCATTTCTAATGACATTTTAGGATGGATAGATGAAGCTGAATAGTCCCCCCCAAAAAAAAAAAAAAGAAATCGTCAACAGAGCCACTAGGCAGGATACAATGTTATGCTTGATTAAGACAAAATACAATAAAGACTAATAGTTAGTTAACACCGTCTGCTCTGATTCACTCATCAAACAGGAATCCAAGACTAATAGTTATTTAACACCGTCTGCTCTGATTCACTCACCAAACAGGAGTCCAAGACTAATAGCTATTTAACACCGTCTGCTCTGATTCACTCACCAAACAGGAGTCCAAGACTAATAGTTATTTAACATCGTCTGCTCTGATTCACTCACCAAACAGGAGTCCAAGACTAATAGTTATTTAACACCGTCTGCTCTGATTCACTCACCAAATAAGGAATCCAAGAAGACCTAAATGAATATTCCCATGAAACTGATGGAGATCAAACAAATTATTGGCACGGGGATGCGGTTTGGATGCTTCAACGGTAAAACGTGAAGAAACATAATTCACGATTGACAGTGATGATGGCCTATTTGGAAATTAGATAGCCTGTGCAGTAATAGCTGGCAGGTAGCCTAGTGGTTAGAGCATTGGGACGGTAACCAAAAGGTTGCTGGATCAAATCCTAGCGCTGACAAGGTAAAAATGTGTTGTTCTGTCCCTGAACAAGGTGGGCTGTCATTGTGAATTTGTTCTTAACTGCCTTGCCTAGTTAAAATAAAAAAATGGATAACTTGTTGTTTAAGGGTATTAAAACTACAACAATTTATTTTGACAATATGTATGGGCATAGGCAGACGTTCCAATTGGAGGATGCATTTTATGCATATTCTATAATGATAAGCTATTCAATTGGCTACATTTGTCAGTACAAACTTTGATTGAGAAAATGCTGAAGTCATTTAATTTATTTATTGTGCGCTCCAACACTTAAAAAAAGAACACTACAGCAGTGACAATAAGTCTACCCTGGTAGAGTAGAGTTTTAGGGTAATAAGTCTACCCTGGTAGAGTAGAGTTGTAGGGTAATAAGTTCACCCTGGTAGAGTAGAGTTGTATGGTAATAAGTCTACCCTGGTAGAGGAGAGTTGTAGGGATTTAAGTCCAGCCTGGTAGAGTAGAGTTGTAGGGTAAAAAGTCCACCCTGGTAGAGTAGAGTTGTAGGGTATTAAGTCCACCCTGGTAGAGTAGAGTTGTAGGGTAATAAGTCCACCCTGGTAGAGTAGAGTTGTAGGGTAATAAGTCTACCCTGGTAGAGTAGAGTTGTAGGGTAATAAGTTCACCCTGGTTATTCCAGCCCAGGTGCAATTTAGATTTTGGTCACTAGATGGCAGCAGTGTATGTGCAAAGTTTTAGACTGATTCAATGAACCATTGTATTTCTGTTAAAAATGGTGTAACAAGACTTCCCAAATGTGCCTAATGTGTTTATTAATAACTTGTCATGTTCAAAATTGTTCACTCTCCTCAAACAATAGCTTGCTATTCTTTCACTGTAATAGCCACTGTAAATTGGACAGTGCAGTTATTTCACTATAATAGCTCCTCTAAATTGAACACTGCAGTTAGGACTTCTTCAGGCTAGGGTCTATTTTTCTGAATTTCCGCCTGACTGACGTGCCCAAAGTAAACTGCCTGTTACTCAGGCCCTGAAGCCAGGATATGCATATAATCACTACCATTGGATGGAAAACACTTAGAAGTTTGTAAAGATGTTAAATAATGTATTTGACAATAACACAATTGATATGGTAGGAGAAAATCCAAAGAAAAATAAATCCAAAATCCAAAATCCCCAAATCCATTCAAGGTTTCAGGCTTGTTTATTCCCAAACGAGGAATAATTCTGAGTTTTGATACAGGAACCCACAGTTGGAAATCAGTGTGTCCGCGCAAGATGAAGAGGACGCACGCCTGCTAATTTTGCATTTCGACTGAACATATTTCTTTCCGTTTTAAATATTATAGTTTAATTACATTTTAGGGTGAATGAGGATTAAATATAAATGTGTTTAGACTTGTTTTAACAAAGTTTAGCGGTAGCTTATTGGATTCCTTTCTCTGCATGTTGAACGAGTGGATTATTCAAATCGATGGCGCCAACTAAACTGACTTTTTGGGATATAAAGAAGGATTTTGTCTAACATAACAACCATGCATGTTGAAGCTGGGAACCTTTGGATTGCAAATCAGAGGAAGATTTTCAAAAAAGTAAGTGAATATGTAATCGCTATTTGTAATTTTATGAATCCTGTGCTGGTTGAAAAATATTTTGTGGTGGGGTGCCGTCCTCAAACAATCGCATGGTATGCTTTCGCTGTAAAGCCTATTGTGAATTGGACAACACAGTTAGATTAACAAGAATTTAAGCTTTTAACCGATATAAGATACTTGTATGTTCATAAATGTTTAATATCCATAATTTGTTTGATTATATATTTGAAATGCGCTCCCTCCAATTTCACCGGAAGATGTCGACAGGTGTCCCACTAGCGGTGCTCCTAGTCTTATAACAAGAATTTAAGCACTCTGCCAATATCAGATGTGTCAGATGTCTATGTCCTGGGAAATGTTCTGGTTACTTACAACCTCATGCTTATCGCATTAGCCTAAGTTAGCTCAACTGTCTCGTGGAAGGGACAGCGATATCCCAAAGAAGTTAAAAGGTTTTATCACACCATCTTTCATGTGGGTAAAGGTTTAATCACACCATTTTTCAGATGGTGAAAAGTTTTATCACACCATCTAGTTTTTAACACATAATCTTTCATATGGTTACAAGGTTTTATCTCACCATCTTAGGTTTTATCACATCATCTTTGATATGGTTACAAGGTTTTATCACACCATATTGCATGTGGTTATAATGTTTTATCTCACCCTCTTTCATATGTTTAAAAGGTTTTATCACACATGTCGTTAAAATCTTTTACCAAGACTGCCCAAATTTGCCTAATATGTTTATTAATAACTATTCTTTCATATGGTTGAAGGTTTTATCACACCATCTTTCATGTGTTTAAATAGCTTCATCACACCATCTTTCATGTGTTTAAAAGGTTTCATCACACCATCTTTCATGTGTTTAAAAGGTTTCATCACACCATCTTTCATGTGTTTAAATAGCTTCATCACACCATCTTTCATGTGTTTAAAAGGTTTCATCACACCATCTTTCATGTGTTTAAAAGGTTTCATCACACCATCTTTCATGTGTTTAAAAGGTTTCATCACACCATCTTTCATGTGTTTAAAAGGTTTCATCACACCATATTTCGTGTGTTTAAAAGGTTTCATCCCTCCTCCACATTGCCTACATTTCCTCCAAAGCCTTTTTCCTTATTCAATATTCAACACTTACAGGACACCGCTTCGATCACGTTGACATTTTGACACATTTTTCTTGCAGTACCACGAGGCCATTATAGCCCATGAGAGAGAGAGAGTGAGAGAGAGAGAGAGAGAGAGACAGAGAGAGAGAGAGAGAGAGAGAGAGAGAGAGAGAGAGAGAGAGAGAGACAGAGAGAGACAGAGAGAGAGAATGTTGGAAGAGAAAAGGGAACGATACATCATCCAACAAGGAAGTCTGTCTGATAAACAGTAGTAATAAAAAACAAGAATATGACCACAGCTGCCCTGTCCTCCCACCCACGCTGACGCACATACAAACAGTCCACCGCCCCCCACTCTTCTTGCGTTGTGTTGTGTGAACAATCATCAACAAGGACTCCAGCATTTAATACCAGTCACAGGTTTATTTTCTGTCAGGGGAAACAGTATGGGATGCAAGTCAGTGAAATGCAGCCTCCACGGATCATTCTACTCTCGCTGGTTTGGCGCTTTTTGCCTGAGGTTACCATAGTTACCAAAAATAGTAGAAGTTTCAAATCAAATCAAAGTTTAATTGTCACTTGCGCCAAATACAACAGGTGTAGACCTTACAGTGAAATGCTTACTTACAAGCCCTTAACCAACAGTGCAGTTTATAAGTATAACATTGTTATTAGGTAAAAAACAGATAAGTAAAGAAATACAATGCATAGTAGAAGGCCAGCATGCCGGAGTCACCTCTTCACTGTTGACGTTGAGACTGGTGTTTTGTGGGTACTATTTAATGAAGCTGCCAGTTGAGGACTTGTGAGGCGTCTGTTTCTCAAACTAGACACTCTAATGTACTTGTCCTCTTGCTCAGTTGTGCACCGGGGCCTCCAACTCCTTTTTCTGTTCTGGTTAGAGCCAGTTTGCTCTGTTCTGTGAAGCGAGTAGTACGTAACGTTGTATGAGATCTTCAGTTACTTGGACAATTCTCGCAAGGAATAGCCTTCATTTCTCAGGTCAAGAATAGTCTGACGAGTTTTAGAAGAAAGTTCTTTGTTTCTGGCCAAACCACAAACAATTACAGTGAGGGAAAAAAGTATTTGATCCCCTGCTGATTTTGTATGTTTGCCCACTGACAAAGAAATGATCCGTCTATAATTTTAATGGTAGGTTTATTTGAACAGTGAGAGACAAAATAACAAAAAAATCCAGAAAAACACATGTGAAAAATGTTATGAATTGATTTGCATTTTAATTAGGGAAATGGTCCCAGCTGCCTTGAGATCATTGACAGGATCCTCCCGTGTAGTTCTGGGCTGATTCCTCACCGTTCTCATGATCATTGCAGCTCCACAAGGTGAGATCTTGCATGGAGCCCCAGGCCGAGGGAGATTGACAGTTTTTTTGTGTTTCTTCCATTTGCGAGTAATCGCACCAACTGTTGTCACCTTCTCACCAAGCTGCTTGGCGATGGTCTTGTAGCCCATTCCAGCCTTGTGTAGGTCTACAATCTTGTCCCTGACATCCTTGGAGAGATCTTTGGTCTTGGCCATGGAGGAGAGTTTGGAATCTGATTGATTGATTGCTTCTGTGGACAGGTGTCTTTTATACAGGTAACAAGCTGAGATTAGGAGCACTCCCTTTAAGAGTGTGCTCCTAATCTCAGCTCGTTACCTGTATAAAAGACACCTGGGAGCCAGAAATCTTTCTGATTGAGAGGGGGTCAAATACTTATTTCCCTCATTGAAATGCAAATCAATTTATAACATTTTTCACATGTGTTTTTCTGGATTCTTTTGTTGTTATTCTGTCTCTCACTGTTCAAATAAACCTACCATTAAAATTATAGATTGATCATTTCTTTGTCAGTGGGCAAACTTACAAAATCAGCAGGGGATCAAATACTTTTTTCCCTCACTGTACAATAGAGTGGCAAGGGGAATCATCAATAATAGCTCTGTTACACACAGACACACAGACACATATGCATTGTCCCTCGCAGACTATGCTAGTCGTCATGTTATTTTTTGTTATACTGTATGTGGTCCATTTCAAGGTATCTAAGTGTATTGTTATCAAAATGTTTTTTTGGGGCAGAAATTCCTTCTGGAACATGTGAACTTTCATGAGCCTTAATAACAATTGTGTATGTCATCTGTAAATATGAATAACATTTTTAAATGACGAACATAGTTGGTTAAGTGACGGAAAAAGAGGGAACCTTTCCGCAATAATGATTGGATGAGATAATGGAGTTCAAATTGGTCTGCCAACAACATGGCTGCCCAGTATGTACTTTCTGCAAACAGTCAGTGTGAACTGCAGTGACTTGAAACAACATTGGGCCAAACAAGCTGTAGCTAGCTACAAACCAAACGGAAAGGACATGCTGCCGTGAGTCAGCAGTGTGCATGATCTGTATCGTAATATTATTCATATCTCTGAAAGCCATTTGTATTGCTAGTTATAGCCTAATGTTAGCTAGCTACAGTGCCTTGCAAAAGTATTTATCCCCCTCTGCGTTTTTACTAATTTGTTGTATTACAACCTGTAATTTAAATTGATTTTTATTTGGATTTCATGTATTGGACAAACCCAAAATAGTCCAAATTGAGGAAGTTAAATAAAAAAAATTACTTGTTTAAAAAATTCTAAAAAAAAAAAAAAACTGAAAAGTGGTGCATCATATGTATTCACCCCCTTCGCTATGAAGCCCCTAAATAAGATCTGGTGCAACCAATTACCTTCAGAAGTCACATCATTAGTTAAATAAAGTCCACCTGTGTGCAATCTAAGTGTCACATGATCTGTCACATGATCTCAGTATATATACACCTGTCCTGAAAGGCCCCAGAGTCTGCAAAAACACTAAGCAAGAGAAACCACCATGCAAGCGGCACCATGAAGACCAAGGAGCTCTCCAAACAGGTCAAGGACAAAGTTGTGGAGAAGTACAGACCAGGGTTGGGTTCTAAAAACAAATCTGAAACTTTGAACATCCCACAGAGCACCATTTAATCCATCATTAAAAAATTGAAAGAAAATGGCACCACAAAAAACCTGCCAACACAGGGCCGCCCACCAACACTCACAGACCGGCAAGGAGGGCATTAATCAGAGAGGCAACAAAGAGACCAAAGATAACCCTGAAGGAGCTGCAAAGCTCCACAGCGGAGACAGGAGTATCTGTCCGTAGGACCACTTAAAGCCATACACTCCACAGAGCTGGGCTTTATGGAAGAGTGGCCAGAAAAAAAGCCCTTGCTTAAAGAAAAAAATAAGCAAACACGTTTGGTGTTCGCCAAAAGGCATGTGGGAGACTCTCCAAACATATGGATGAAGGTCCTCTGGTCAGATGAGAGTAAAATGTTGCTTTTTTGGCCATCAAGAAAAATAGTATGTCTGTTGCAAACCCAACATCTTTCATCACCCCGAGAACATCATGTTTTTCATCAGCTGGGACTGGGAAACTGGTCAGAATTGAAGGAATGATGGATGGCGCTAAATACAGGGGAATTCTTGAGGGAAACCTGTTTCAGTCTTCCAGAGATTTGAGACTAGGATGGAGGTTCACCTTCCAGCAGGACAATGACCCTAAGCATACTGCTAAAGCAACACTCGAGTGGTTTAAAGGGAAACATTTAAATGTCTTGGAATGCCCTAGTCACAGCCCAGACCTCAATCCAATTGAGAATCTGTGGTATGACTTAAAGATCGCTGTACACCAGTGGAACCCATCCAACTTGAAGGAGCTGGAGCAGTTTTGCCTTGAAGAATGAGCAAAAATCCCAGTAGCTAGATGTGCCTAGCTTATAGAAACATACCCCAAGAGACTTGTAGCTGTATTTGCTTCAAAAGGTGGGTCTACAAAGTATTGACTTTGGGGGTGGGTAAATAGTTATGCACGCTCAAGTTATCAGTTTTTTTGTCTTATTTCTTGTATGTTTCACACAAAAACTATTTTGCATCTTCAAAGTGGTAGGCATGTTGTCATGTTGTAAATCAATTTTAATTCCAGGTTGGAAGCCAACAACAAAATAGTAAAAATGCCAAGGTGGGTGAATACTTTCGCAAGCCACTGTAGTCTTCAACTTGCAGCGGGCAGCCAGGTTTGCTGTTACTCAGTCAGAATGCGCATTAGCGTTTCATATTTTTTAGATTACAGATAATTACAACAACAACAAAAAATTGCCCATATCTGTTATGATACTCGTTTTGTCTGAGGCACACCCCTAGTGTCTGTGTAATCATCATCTAATAATTATATCTGTACATTCTTATGTTGCAAATAACCATTTCACTGTACTTTTTACACCTTCTGTTTCCTTTGCATTTGACAAATAAAACATAGATTGTATTTGATATAGTGTGTGTTTAACAGAGACGGTAAGGTGAAGAACAACATAACGTGCACCAGAGTCAGATTAGGATATAGGCCAACGAATAGATGAAGTGCATGTTTACCTGGAGTTTGTCCTTATTGTAGGCTAGTACTGTTACCACTTTTAGTCTTGAAATACTTAGTTGTTTACTACACCACCTTACTCACTCTGTTTAGCACATGGCCTCACATTTGAATCCATAAAGAGATGGGCGGGGCTAAGGCTTGAATGGGTGTGAACAAAGAAGAGCTCTCCACTAGACACCAAAACATTCAAGGGCCATATTCTCAAAAGCGGGGTTACAAGTTTAGCAACTTTCAAAGTTGAGTTACTTTTTCGAGTGTTCCTCAACTGTAGTGTGTGACATACCATGTTATAGCTCTGAGTCTCTACTTTTATCCAATGTAAAAAACACCATTTCAAATGTTGCTACATAAGACCGAATCGAGGCAGTGGGTCACATATACAGAGCATTCGTAAAGTATTCAGAGCCCTTGACTTTTTCCTCATTTTGTTACGTTACAGCATTTTTCTAAAATTGATTAAATCGTTTTTTCCTTCAGCAATCTACACACAATACATCATAATGACAAAGCAAAAAACAGAGATATATAGACAAGCACACACCTAATATAGACAGGTGTGTGCCTTTCCAAATCATGTTCAATCAATTCAATGTTCCACAGGTTGAATCCAATCAAGTTGTAGAAACATCTCAAGGATAATCAACGGAAACAGGATGCACCTGAGCTCAATTCTGAGCTCAAGAGTCTCATAGCAAAGTGTCTGAATAATTAGGTAAATAAGGTATTTTTGTTTAGTAATAAGTTTTCAAACATTTCTAAAAACCTGTTTTCGCTTTGTCATTATTGGATATTGTGTGTAGTTTGATGAGGAAATGTTTTATTTAATCCATTTTAGAATAAGGCTGTAATGTAACAAAATGAGTAAAAAGTCAAGGAGTCTGAATACTTTCAGAATGCGTTGTACATTGAACCCAAAAAGGGTGCTCCTATGGGGAAAGCCAAATAACCTTTTTAGATCATTTTTTATAAGAGTGTGATATTACACAGGGACATGTAGGATGCATCCCAAATGGAACCCTATTCCCTATAGTGCACTGCTTTTGACCAGAGCCCTATGGGCGTTATTGGCCCAGGGCAAAAGTATTGCACTAGAAGAGAATAGGGTGCCATTTCGGATGTAGCTGTATTTGGGTTGTTCCAGGAACCGATGTTGGAAGAGAGGAACATTGTATTGTATATTATCACCAGGAAGTTATATATAATATACAGATATATATATATATAGGTAGATTATATGATGCGTCCCATCCAACCTGACAGAGCATGAGAGGATCTGCAGAGAAGAATGTGAGAAACTCCCCAAATACAAGGTTGCCAAGCTTGTAGCGTCATACCCAAGACTCAGGGCTGTAATCGCTGCCAAAGGTGCTTCAACAAAGTACTGACTAAAGGGTCTGAATACTTATGCAGATATGATATTTCTGATTTTTGTTCTTAATACATTTGAAAAAAAAAAAAAAAAGATTTTGTCATTATGGGGTATTGTGTGCAGATAGATGAGTGGGTCTGAATACTTTCCAAAAGCACTTGTAGAACCCTTTTTTGGGGTTCTTCAAAGGGTTGTCCTCTGGGAACAGCCGAAGAACGCCTTTAGGCTAAAGATAGCACCTTTTATGTCTCACCTTACAGCCAATAATTACATCCGTGTCACCATCGCCTCAGCTTTTTTGGTTTCTGACTCAATCAGGAACTGTTCTACACTCCAAGCTATTTTTCCATGAAATTCATAACAACAGAGGAGAAGCAAAGGTCTCCCTTTTTTGGGGAGGTGGGGGGTCCTTGTTCATCTTCATTTCTATAAGTCACACGTCAGTGAATAAGATTGATGGTGGTTCAACACCTGCCATGAGGGTATTGATGACCACACCTGTGTCCAAGTACTACTTGAAATCTTAAGAAATACTACAGCTGTGTTTGATTGAGTCGGGCCTGTTGCAAAATAACCAATAGAATATTCCCAAAAGTGTAAACCCCGCCCGTCTGGCGCTCCAGGCTGGTTGAAGAAAACTCAAAGGAAAATAGAGCGAGAGTGGGAGAGGGAGAGAGTTATTTTATTTTTTATTGTTAATGGCCTAATAGCTGCATTGTTAAATGCACACATTTTCCTTATTTCTAACGGATCTAGAAAATTAGAACCAAGCCCCCTTCCTCGTCCGCTGTACACAGAACACCCCTTACGCCCCACACCCCTACAAAGTCCACCAGACGGTTCACCAGCCCCCCCATACACAGCTCCAGCAGCACAGCCATAAGGTCCGTACAAGCCGCCCACTGCATCTCATGTTTCAAGGTCTTTCATACTGCCATGCTGCCTGTCCCCCAACAAGTAGTTTACTAGGCAGTCCCCAAAGTACTGCCATGTTGCATGTCCCAACAAGTAGTTTACTAGGCAGTCCCCAAAGTACTGCCATGTTGCCTGTCCCAACAAGTAGTTTACTAGGCAGTCCCCAAAGTGCTGCCATGTTGCATGACCCAACAGGTAGTTTACTAGGCAGTCCCCAAAGTACTGCCATGTTGCCTGTCCCAACAAGTAGTTTACTAGGCAGTCCCCAAAGTGCTGCCATGTTGCATGACCCAACAGGTAGTTTACTAGGCAGTCCCAGAATTGTCAATCCTGAGAGAAAGGTAAAGGGAGAGAGAGAGACAGAGACAAACATAAAGAAAGCGAGAGAGACATAGACAGAGAGAGATAGAGAGAGAGAGAGAGAGAGAGAGAGAGACATGACCTTCAGGCCCTACCCCACCCAGGCCCAATTGCTTCTGCCAAATGTAAGTCCGGCCCGAAATCAGAAATAACTTCCTTTGTTAGTAAATCCATTAGCTGCTCCTCTCTGTCTGTCACTCACTCCCTGCACTCTGCTCATGGCACTCTGAGTTTCCATAGCAACTGCTCTGCTTGTACTGCTCTGTTCAATGACGAGACATGAGAGACAGAGAGAGAGAGAGAGAGAGAGAGAGAGAGAGAGAGAGAGAGAGAGAGAGAGAGAGAGAGAGAGAGAGAGAGAGAGAGAGAGAGAGAGAGAGAGAGAGAGAGGACGAGACATGAGAGAGCAGTTAGCTGTTAACTACTTTTTGTCACTTAAATCTCCAACAAAACTCAAGGAGCGTTATTATTTTGTGTGAAATAATCTCTCCTGTCTTGTATTTGACGAGGTTGAAGCACTTCTGACACCATATTATGATAAAGGTTAAAAACAAAATAAATAAATACGATCTTAGTCAGATTTGACTGTACTGAACAACAGAGCACGAGCAAATGGCTCAGCACAATAACGTTAGTGGTACCTTAGTTATTGATGAAAAAACAGGCCCTACCCGACCCTAACCCGATGTACTGTGTAATGTCGAAGCCCGTCGGGCTCTGGTCAGGCAGCAGAGACAGAGATAGATTGCCTTCCAAAGAAATTCACACCCCTTTACTTTTTCCACATTTTGTCGTGTTACAGTTTGAATTTGAAATTTTATATATTTAGATTTTATTGTCACTGGCCCAATATCACAATATTGCATAATGTCAAATACTTATTTCCCTCATTAAAATGCAAATCAATTTATAACATTTTTAACATGTGTTTTTCTGGATTTTTTGTTGTTGTTATTCTGTCTCTCACTGTTCAAATAAATCCTACCATTAAAATTATAGACTGATCATTTCTTTGTCAGTGGGCAAACGTACAAAATCAGCAAGGGATCAAATACTTTTTTTCACTCACTGTAGATACAGATATAGACTGTAGATATCGCTCATTGATATAGCCTATAGATATTATTTATAGACATAGGTATAGCCTGTACATTTAGATATTGCCTATAGATATAGCCTATATATATAGCCTATAGATTTAGATATAGCCTATAGATATAGATATAGCCTATAGATATGGCTTATAGATATAGATATAGCCTAAACTTTTAGATATAGCCTATAGATATAGATATAGCCTATAGATATGGCTTATAGATATAGATATAGCCTAAACATTTAGATATTGCCTATAGATATAGCCTATAGATATAGCCTTTATATTTAGAAACAGGCTGTAGATATAGCTCATTGATATAGCCCATAGATATGTATTATAGATATAGATATAGCCTATAGATTTAGATATAGCCTATAGATATAGATATAGCCTATAGATATAGCCTATAGATATGGCCTATAGATATAGATATAGCCTATAGATATGGCCTATAGATATAGATACAGCCTATAGATATGGCCTATAGATTTAGATATAGCCTATAGATATGGCCTATAGATATAGATATAGCCTATAGATATGGCCTATAGATATAGATATAGCCTATAGATATAGATATAGCCTATAGATATGGCCTATAGATATAGATATAGCCAATAGATATGGCCTATAGATATAGATATAGCCTATAGATATGGCCTATAGATATAGATATAGCCTATAGATATGGTCTATAGATATAGATATAGATACAGCCTATAGATATGGCCTATAGATTTAGATATAGCCTATAGATATGGCCTATAGATATAGCCTATAGATATGGCCTATAGATATAGATATAGCCTATAGATATAGATATAGCCTATAGATATGGCCTATAGATATAGATATAGCCAATAGATATGGCCTATAGATATAGATATAGCCTATAGATATGGCCTATAGATATGGATATACCTTATAGATATGGCCTATAGATATAGATATAGCCAATAGATATGGATTATACATATAGATATATCCTATAGATTTAGATATAGCCTATAGATATAGCCTATAGATATAGATATAGCCTGTAGATATAACCTATAGATATAGATATACCCTATAGATATAGCCTATAGATATAGCTCATTGATATGGCCTATAGATATGGATTATAGATATAGATATAGCTCATTGATATAGCCTAAACATTTAGATATTGCCTATAGATATAGCCTGTAGATATAACCTATATATATATATAGATATAGCCTATAGATTTAGATATAGCCTATAGATATAGATTTAGCCTGTAGATATAGCCCATAGATATGGCCTATAGATATAGCCTATAGATATAGCTCATTGATATAGCCTATAGATATGGATTATAGATATAGATATAGCTCATTGATATAGCCTAAACATTTATATATTGCCTATAGATATAGCCTATAGATATAGCCTATGTATATGGATTATAGATATAGATATAGCCTATAGATATAGCCTATAGATTTAGATATAGCCTGTAGATATAACCTATAGATATAGATATAGCCTATATATATAGCCTATAGATATAGATATAGCCTATATATAGCCTATAGTTTTAGATATAGCCTATATATATAGATATAGCCTATAGATGTAGCCTATAGCCTATATCTTGGATAGATCCAAGATGGCGTAGCAGTTAGACGTGTATTTGTCTTGTCCCGTCCTGTCCTCGTCTTTATAATATTTTTATATATTTTCTTCACATATCTTTTTATATGTGCTCTCTAAAATCCAACTTCAAAACACTCTCCTGCAACCTGCCTCACCCAATGTGGTGCGGATCTGTGGTTTTTTGTTGTTGTTTTTTTTCCGAATCTGGTCAAATAACAACTAGCTAACGTTAGTATTTAGCTTACTATTGCTAGCGGGCATCAGCTAACCTTCAGCTCGGAAAAGCTCTCGCCCCTCGTATAACACGACTAAACCTGAGCTTACCGGACCTATTTTTATTTATTTTTCCCTCCATATCCCCGGATCCCTACCGCAAGTTGGATATTTTTCAACTGGATCTTGCAGCTAGCTAGCTGCTACCTGAGTGCCATCGCTAACGCCGGTCTCATAGCAATACACCAATTAGCCTGAAGCTAGCCCTTCTCCCGGCTGACTGAGGAGTTTCAGCACGCTGCTGGGCTACAA
Organism: Brachymystax lenok tsinlingensis; assembly: GCA_030435695.1. NCBI lineage: Eukaryota > Metazoa > Chordata > Actinopteri > Salmoniformes > Salmonidae > Brachymystax > Brachymystax lenok. Next base: position 4,430,179 of record CM059797.1, read on the forward strand.
CTCCTATCCGACCCGCTTCTACTGCCGGTGTGGAGACCTACCGGCCTTCTCAAGTGGACTGCCGGCGTTATCTGCCCGAGGGAGATATTTCAACCGGCCCTCCGGCCACGGCGTCACCTGAAGCGCCCATCAGCTAACTGCGGCCTGCTAACGCCTCGCTGTCCAGAGCATATCGGCTGCTAGCTAATTCAGGTCCATCGGACAATTTGTTGTGCCAACTGGCCTGGTCCCCTTCACCACACGAAACCCCATCACAACTGGTCTACTGACGGAAACGCCGTGAGGAGGCTATAAACAGACTTCCTCCGTCTTTGTTAGCCGGCCTGCTAGACGTTGCTAGCTTGCTACCCCCAGCTAGCTGTCTGAAACGCTGTGTCGCCAGCCTCACTACTAACTTGACCCTTATGTTCACTAGGCTAAGCATGCCTCTCCTCATTGTCAATATGCCTTGTCCATTGCTGTTCTGGTTAGTGTTTATTGCCTTATTTCACAGTAGAGCCTCTAGCCCTGCTCAATATGCCTTATCCAACCCTTTAGTTCCACCTCCCACACATGCGATGACATCACCTGGTTTAAATCTTTCTAGAGACATTATCTCTTTCATCACCACTCAATGCCTAGGTTTACCTCCACTGTATTCACGTCCTACCATACCATTGTCTGTACATTATGCCTTTAATCTATTTTATCACCCCTGAAACCTGTTATTTTTACTCTCTGTTCCGAACGTCCTAGACGACCAGTCATTATAGCCTTTAGCCGTATCCTTATCTTACTCCTCCTCTGTTCCTCTGGTGATATAGAGGTTAATCCAGGCCCTGCAGTGCCTAGCTCCACTCCTATTCCACAGGCCCTCTCATTTGTTGACTTCTGCAACCGTAAAAGCCTTGGTTTCATGCATGTCAACATTAGAAGCCTCCTCCCTAAGTTTGTTTTATTCACTGCCCTAGCACACTCTGCCAACCCGGATGTCCTAGCCGTGTCTGAATCCTGGCTTAGGAAGACCACCAGTAACACTGAAATTTCCATCCCTAACTATAACATCTTCAGACAAGATAGAACGGCCAAAGGGGCGGCGTTGCTATCTATTGCAGAGATAGCCTGCAGAGTTCTGTCTTGCTTTCCAGGTCTGTACCCAAACAATTTGAACTTTTACTTTTAAAAATCTGCCTTTCTAGAAACAAGTCTCTCATTGTTGCCGCTTGCTATAGACCACCCTCTGCCCCCAGCTGTGCTCTGGACACCATATGTGAACTGATTGCCCCCCATCTATCTTCAGAGTTCGTGCTGCTAGGTGACCTAAATTGGGACATGCTTAACACCCCGGCCATCCTACAATCTAAGCTTGATGCCCTCAACCTCACACAAATCATATTTGAACCTACTAGGTACAATCCCAAAGCCGTAAACACGGAACCCTCATAGATGTAATCCTAACTAACTTGCCCTCCAAATACACCCCTGCTGTTTTCAACCAAGATCTCAGTGATCACTGCCTCATTGCCTGCATCCGTAATGGGTTTGCAGTCAAACGATCTCCTCTCATTACTGTTAAACGCTTCCTAAAACACTTCAGCGAGCAGGCCTTTCTAATTGACCTGGCCAGGGTATCCTGGAAGGATATTGACCTCATCCCGTCAGTAGAGGATGCCTGGTTATTCTTTAAAAGTGCCTTCCTCACCATCTTAAATAAGCATGCCCCATTCAAGAAATTTAGAACCAGGAATAGATATAGCCCTTGGTTCTCTCCAGACCTGACTGCCCTTGACCAGCGCAAAAACATCCTGTGGCGTTCTGCATTAGCATCGAACAGCCCCGTGATATGCAACTTTTCAGGGAAGTCAGGAACCAATATACGCTGGCAGTTAGGAAAGCCAAGGCTAGCTTTTTCAAGCAGAAATTTGCCTCCTGTAACACAAACTCCAAAAAGTTCTGGGACACTGTTAAGTCCATGGAGAATAAGAGCACCTCCTCCCAACTGCCCACTGCACTGAGGATAGGAAATACTGTCACCACCGATAAACCCACAATAATTGAGAATTTCAATAAGCATTTTTCTATGGCTGGCCATGCTTTCCACCTGGCTACCCCTACCCGGTCAACAGCCCTGCACCCCCTCAGCAACTCGCCAAAGCCTCCCCCACTTCTCCTTCTCCCAAATCCAGTCAGCTGATGTTCTAAAAGAGCTGCGAAATCTGGACCCTTACAAATCAGCCGGCTAGACAATCTGGACCCTTTCTTTTTAAAATTATCTGCCGAAATTGTTGCAACCCCTATTACTAGCCTGTTTAACCTCTCTTTCGTGACGTCTGAGATTCCCAAAGACTGGAAAGCAGCTGCGGTCATCCCCTCTTCAAAGGGGAGACACTCTTGACCCAAACTGTTATAGGCCTATATCCATCCTTCCCTGCCTTTCTAAGGTCTTTGAAAGCCAAGTTAACAAACAAATTACCGACCATTTCAATCCCACCGCACCTTCTCCGCTATGCAATCTGGTTTCAGGGCTGGTCATGGGTGCACCTCAGCCACGCTCAAGGTCCTAAATGACATCATAACCGCCATCGACAAGAGACATTATTGTGCAGCCGTTTTCATTGATCTGGCCAAGGCTTTCGACTCTGTCAATCACCGCATCCTTATCGGCAGACTCGACAGCATTGGTTTCTCAAATGACTGCCTCGCATGGTTCACCAATTACTTCTCCGACAGAGTTCAGTGTGTCAAATCAGAGGGCCTGTTGTCCGACCTCTGGCAGTCTCCATGGGGGTGCCACAGGGTTCAATTCTTGGGCCGACTCTTTTCTCTGTATACATCAATGATGTCGCTCTTGCTGCAGGTGAGTCTCTGATTCACCTCTATGCAGACGACACCATTCTGTATACTTCTGGCCCTCTTTGGACACTGTGTTAACTACCCTCCAGACGAGCTTCAATGCCATACAACTCTCCTTCCGTGGCCTACAACTGCTCTTAAACGCAAGTAAAACTAAATGCATGCTCTTCAACCGATCGCTACCCGCACCTGTCCCCCCGTCTAGCATTACTACTCTGGACGGTTCTGTCTTAGATTACGTGGAAAACTACAAATACCTAGGTGTCTGGTTAGACTGTAAACTCTCCTTCCAGACTCACATCAAACATCTCCAATCTAAAAATTAAATCTAGAATTGGCTTCCTATTTCGCAACAAAGCTTCCTTCACTCATGCTGCCAAACTTACCCTCGTAAAACTGACCATCCTACCGATCCTCGACTTCGGTGATGTAATTTACAAAATAGCCTCCAATACTCTACTCAACAAACTGGATGCAGTCTATCACAGTGCCATCCGTTTTGTTACCAAAGCCCCATATACCACCCACCACTGCGACCTGTACACTCTCGTAGGCTGGCCTTCACTTTACACTCGCCGCCATATCCACTGGCTCCTGGTCATTTACAAGTCCCTGCTAGGTAAAGTCCCGCCTTATCTCAGCTCGCTGGTCACCTTAGCAGCACCAACCCGTAGCACACGCTCCAGCAGGTATATCTCACTGGTCACCCCCAAAGCCAATTCCTCCTTTGGCCGACTCTCCTTCCAGTTCTCTGCTGCCAATGACTGGAACGAACTTCAAAAATCTCTGAAACTGGAGACACTTATCTCCCTCAACAGCTTTAAGCACCAGCTGTCAGAGCAGTGTACAGACCACTGTACCTGTTTATAGCCCATCTGTAAATAGCCCAACCAACTACCTCATCCCCTACCGTATTTATTTATTTATCTTGTTCCTTTGCACCCCAGTTTTCTACATTGCACATTCATCTACTGCACAGTTTTCTTTTACCATTCCAGTGTTAAATTGCTATATTGTAATTACTCTGCCACCATGGCCTATTTATTGTCTTACCTTCCTTATCCTACCTCATTTGCACTCTTTGTATATAGATTTCTTTTTTTCCTACTGTATTATTGACTGTATGTTTGTTTTATTCCATGTGTAACTCTGTGTTGTTGTGTGTCGAACTGCTTTGCTTTATCTTGGCCAGGTCGCAGTTGTAAATGAGAACTTGTTCTCAACTTGCCTACCTGGTTAAATAAAGGTGAAATAAAAAATAAAATAAAAATAGATCTAGATATAGCCTATATATAGCCTATAGATTTAGATATAGCCTATAGATGTAGCCTTTAGATATACATATAGCCTGTAGATATAACCTATAGAAATAGATAAAGCCTATAGATATAGCCTATAGATATAGCCTATTGATATAGATATAGCCTATATATAGCCTATAGATTTAGATATAGCCTATAGCCTATAGATATGGCCTATAGATATAGCATATAGATATAGATATAGCCTATAGATATAGCCTATAGATATATATATAGCCTATAGATATATCCTATAGATATAGAATATAGCCTATAGCCTATAGATTTAGATATAGCCTATAGATGTAGCCTTTAGATATAGATATAGCCTGTAGATATAACCTATAGATATAGATAAAGCCTATAGATATAGCCTATAGATATAGATATAGCATATAGATATAGCCTATAGATATAGATATAGCCTATAGATATGGCCTATAGATATAGATATAGCCTATAGATATGGCCTATAGATATAGATATAGCCTATAGATATATAGCCTATAGATATAGATATAGCTATAGCCTATAGATTTAGATATAGCCTATAGATGTAGCCTTTAGATATAGATATAGCCTGTAGATATAACCTATAGATATAGATATAGCCCATAGATATAGCCCATAGATATAGATATAGCCTATATATAGCCTATAGATTTAGATATAGCCTATAGATATAGATATAGCCTATAGATATGGCATATAGATATAGATATAGCCTATAGATATGGCCTATAGATATAGATATAGCCTATAGATATATAGCCTATAGATATATCCTATAGCCTATAGATATATCCTTTAGATATAGATATAGCCTAAATATTTAGATATAGCCTATAGATATGGCCTATAGATATAGATATAGCCTATAGATATGGCCTATAGATATAGATATAGCCTATAGATATAGCCTATAGATATAGATATAGCCAATAGATATAGATATAGCCTATAGATATAGATTTAGCCTATAGATATAGATATAGCCTATAGATATGGCCTATAGATATAGATTTAGCCTATAGACATAGATATAGCCTGAAGATATATATAGCCTATAGATATAGATATAGCCTATAGATATAGCCTATAGATATGGCCTATAGATTTAGATATAGCCTATACATATAGATATAGCCAATATATATAGATATAGCCTATAGATATAGATATAGCCTATAGATATAGATATAGTCTATGGATATAGATATAGCCTAAAGATATAGATATAGCCTGAAGATATAGCTCATTGATATAGCCTATAGATATAGATATAGACTATAGATATAGATATAGCCTATAGATATAGATATAGCCTGAAGATATAGCTCAATTATATAGCCTATAGATATAGATATAGCCTATAGATATAGCCTATATATACGGCCTATAGATTTAGATATAGACTATAGATATGGATATAGCCAATAGATATAGATATAGCCTATAGATATTGCCTATAGATTTAGATATAGCCTATAGATATAGATATAGCCAATAGATATAGATATAGCCTATAGATATAGATATAGCCTGAAGATATAGCTCATTGATATAGCCTATAGATGTGGCCAATCGATTTAGATATAGCATATAGATATAGCCTATAGATATAGCCTATTGATTTAGATATAGCCTATATATATATAGATATAGCTTGTAGATATAGCTCACCGAATATTGTGTCTGAGTAGAGCTTGTAGTAAGAATACAACTCACTCAATAAAATCTCACTTCCCTGTTTCTCTCGTTTGGCTTCCCTTGATGTAGGAACTGTGTTAGTTGGTACATGGAATTTAATGTTTATTGCTTCTTGCTTCAATTGAAAGGAAAAGGCAATGATCTTGAACACAGCAAACACACAGTGCAAGTCCCAAATGGCACCCTATTCCCTACATAATGCCCTAGGGCCCTGGTCAAATGTAGGGCACTATATAGGGAATAGGGTGGCATATGGGAAATTTGATCTACCCTTGTAGTCCTGAGCGATAACATATTTTTCTTCTCGTGATCATTAAATAAATAACTGACCGACGTAGGCTCCATTACTTTAATTCATTTTTTTTTTTTTGTGAGCTCAAGGTGTGAGAAATCCTAGAGAGAAATCCTAACAAGCAGAGAGAGGTCAAATCAAGAACGAATTGTAGGGAGTTGTAGTTTTCAATAGCCAAATATTCAACCTAGTTCAAGACAGAAAATGTGGTAATTAACTACAATGACCAGAATCCATTGCTTCTATTCTTCTCGGCACCCCACACAGACCTCATGAGAGAGGAATGCACATAACACAGTGACGAGGGATAGAGACAGTTCGAGAGGTATAGCTATACTATCCGATTGATTGTTGTACAGTGAGGGAAAAAAGTATTTGATCCCCTGCTGATTTTGTACGTTTGCCCACTGACAAAGAAATGATCAGTCTATAATTTTAATGGTAGGTTTATTTGAACAGTGAGAGACAGAATAACAACAAAAAAATCCAGAAAAACGCATGTGAAAAATGTTATAAATTGATTTGCATTTTAATGAGGGGAATAAGTATTTGACCCCTCTGCAAAACATGACTTAGTACTTGGTGGCAAAACCCTTGTTGGCAATCACAGAGGTCAGACGTTTCTTGTAGTTGGCCACCAGGTTTGCACACATCTCAGGAGGGATTTTGTCCCACTCCTCTTTGCAGATCTTCTCCAAGTCATTAAAGTTTCGAGGCTGACGTTTGGCAACTCAAACCTTCAGCTCCCTCCACAGATTTTCTATGGGATTAAGGTCTGGAGACTGGCTAGGCCACACCAGGACTTTAATGTGCTTCTTCTTGAGCCACTCCTTTGTTGCCTTGGCCGTGTGTTTTGGGTCATTGTCATGCTGGAATACCCATCCACGACCCATTTTCAATGCCCTGGCTGAGGGAAGGGGGTTCTCACCCAAGATTTGATGGTACATGGCCCCGTCCATCGTCCCTTTGATGCGGTGAAGTTGTCCTGTCCCCTTAGCAGAAAAACACCCCCAAAGCATAATGTTTCCACCTCCATGTTTGACGGTGGGGATGATTTTCTTGGGGTCATAGGCAGCATTCCTCCTCCTCCAAACACGGCGAGTTGAGTTGATGCCAAAGAGCTCCATTTTGGTCTCATCTGACCACAACACTTTCACCTAGTTGTCCTCTGAATCATTCAGATGTTCATTGGCAAAATTCAGACGGGCATGTATATGTCCTTTATTGAGCAGGGGGACCTTGCGGGCGCTGCAGGATTTCAGTCCTTCACGGCGTACTGTGTTACCAATTGTTTTCTTTGTGACTATGGTCCCAGCTGCCTTGAGATCATTGACAAGATCCTCCCTTGTAGTTCTGGGATGATTCCTCACTTCTCATGATCATTTTGTTGTTATTCTGTCTCTCACTGTTCAAATAAACCTACCATTAAAATTATAGACTGATCATTTCTTTGTCAGTGGGCAAACGTACAAAATCAGCAGGGGATCAAATACTTTTTTTCCCCTCACTGTATCATTCTTGAAAGTATGCCTTAAGTAGCAGTCTTGATAGTATGCCGGTTGCACTATTTTAGAACTACTGAAACAGTGATTTAGCCAGAATACTCTGCAGCATGGACAGCTGTGGCAACACAATGCCCATGGGCTACCCTTTCGCTAGCCAAAGGGAGCATGGCTCGTTGGGGAGCACGGAGATAACACTAGATGGTTGCCTTTCTGTCTGGCTGCTACTGCCTGAACAGACATGAGATGGTATATTCAAATTAAAAAAAAAAGTTTTATTCATAACTGAAAGAATTAAATAAAGGAAAGTGAATAAATAATTGTTAATAAGTGATAAGCAGTAATGGACAGTCACTACCGTCATGTGGCTCTTAGTAGCCATTTTATTGCAGTCAAATGACCTAGTGGCGTCATGGGTGGAATGTTATTAATATTTTTCATAATTAATATAACAGATTTCAAAAAACCTCTTGAAAATCTGGTATTTCTATGTCAAACGGTTTTGTTATATTTCAATTTTCTGTAATGTACTGTACATACAGTTGAAGTCTGAAGTTTACGTACACTTAGGTTGGACTCATGAAAACTCGTTTTTCAACCACTCCACAAATTTCATGTTGACAAACTATAGGTTTGGTAAGTCGGTTAGGACATCTACTTTGTGCATGACACAAGTAATTTTTCCAACAATTCTTTACAGACAGATTATTTCACTTATAATTCACTGTATCACAATTCCAGTGGGTCAGAATTTTACATACACTAAGTTGACTGTGCCTTTAAACAGCTTGGAAAATTCCAGAGAATTATGTCATGGCTTTAGAAGCTTCTGATAGGCAAATGTACATAATTTGAGTCAATTGGAGGTGTACCTGTGGATGTATTTCAAGGCCTACTTTCAAACTCAGTGCCACTTTACTTGACATCAAGGGAAAATCAAAAGAAATCAGCCAAGACCTCAGAAAATATATATTATAGACCTCCACAAGTCTGGTTCATCTGTACAAACAATATTACGCAATTATAAACACCATGGGACCACGCAGCCTTCATACCGCTCAGGAAGGTGACGCGTTCTGTCTCCTAGAGATGAACGTACTTTGGTGCGAAAATTGCAAATCAATCAAAGAACAACAGCAAAGGACCTTGTGAAGACGCTGGAGGAAACAGGTACAAACCACAGTAAAATGAGTCCTATATCAACATAACCTGAAAGGCCGCTCAGCAAGGAAGAAACCACTGCTCCAAAACCGCCATAAAAAAGCCAGACTACGGTTTGCAACTGCACATGGGGACGAAGATCGTACTTTTTGAAGAAATGTCATCTGGTCTGATGAAACAAAAATAGAACTGTTTGGCCATAATGACCATTGTTATGTTTGTAGGAAAAAGGGGGACGTTTGCAAGCTGAAAAACACCATCCCAACCGTGAAGCACGTGGGTGGCAGCATCATGTTGTGTGGGTGCTTTGCTGCAGGAGGGCCTGGTGCACTTCACAAAATAGATGGCGTCATGAGGTAGGAAAATTATGTGAATATATTGAAGCAACATCTCAAGACATCAGTCAGAAAGTTTATAGCTTGGTCGCAAATGGGTCTTCCAAATGGACAATGACCCCAAGCATACTTCCAAAGTTGTGGTAAAATAGCTTAAGGACAACAAAGTCAAGGTATTGGAGTGGCCATCACTAAGCCCTGACCTTAATCCCATAGAAAATGTGTGGGCTGAACTGAAAAGGCATGTGTTAGCAAGGAGGCCTACAAGGAGTCCTACAAACCTGACTCAGTTACCCCAGCTCTGTCAGGAGAAATGGGCCAAAATGGACCCAACTTATTGTGGGAAGCTTGTGGAAGGCTACCCAAAATGTTTGACCCAAGTTAAACAATTTAAAGGCAATGTTACCAAATACTAATTGAGTGTATGTAAACTTCTGACAACTGGGAATGTGATGAAAGAAACAAAAGCTAAAATAAATCATTCTCTCTACTATTATTCTGACATTTCACATTCTTAAAATATTGTGGTGATCCTAACTGACCTAAAACAGGGATTTTTTATTAGGATTAAATGTCAGGAATTGTGGAAAACTGAGTTAAATGTAATTGTCAACGGTGTATGTAAACTTCCGACTTGAACTGTACATGTAACTTGTAATATTGGGTAGAACTCAAAATGTAAATCCTTTCCACTATATAACTGATATGGTACAGGTGTCTTCTTTCATTTTAATACCATGACCACGTAAGTGAGTAATATACTTTTTACACTACATGTCCAGCAGTATGTGGACACCCATTCTGTCACGACTTCCGCCGAAGTCGGTGCCTCTCCTTGTTCGGGCGGTGTTCGGCTTGTCGACGTCACCGGTCTTCTAGCCGTCACTGATCCACTTTTCATTTTCCATTTGTTTTGTCTTGTTTCTCCACACACCTGGTTATCATTCCCTCATTACTTGTCATGTATTTAACCCTCTGGTTTCCCTCATGTCTGTGTGTGTGATTGTTTATTTTTTTCAGTGGCACGTTTCCGGCTGGTTTGCGCCAGACTGGTAATTTTGTACTTTGTGCTGCCGCACTTTTCCCTGTAGGCATTTGTTTGTGTAATGCTATTTGCGTTCAGTTTGTACTGTGCCACAGTAAAGTGCTTTTGTCTCACTATCTCTGCTCTCCTGTGCCTGACTCTCACGCACCAGCTACACACACGTTTCCTTACAATACTTTTGTGTCATACCAATGGCGATATTTCTATTCTATCTAAAATGTTGAACTCACATTGTACTATGATTCATAGACTGCATCAAAAATGTCCCCCTAATCCCTTTATAGTGTACTACTGCACTACTCCTATAAGAGTAGTGCACTACATAGGGAATAGTGTGTCGTTTGGGAGACTAGTTTAGTTGGAACGGATTTGGATCACTCAGGAAAAAACACATTCACTCACATACAAAGGTTTGGAATATGCCTATACTATACAGCATCAATCAACACATTCTTCAGTGAACAAAACATCAGTCCAGTGCCTAAACCCCCTGACCTACTTCATGTGCATACATGTACGTGACCTATGACCTGACCTTTGACATTAAGGTTGTAAATCAAAACTCACATTTCTGAGTGAACAAAATGCGTTCCTTCTAATTTCTGATGTCTCCCAAAATACACCCTATTCCTTATGTAGTGCACTACTGTTGACCAGGATCGTATTACTAAGTCTCTCCCAGGTGGCTTCAAACTTGTTGATATTAAAGGTGCGTAGGCCTTTGTCTCCACTTTGTGTGTGTGTGTGTGCGTGTCCGCGTGTGCGTACATGCGTGTGAAATCCACTGCGTGGACTGCAGAGGGCTTAACTCTAAAAGGAGATGCTGTTGCCATGGCAACACACGGGGGCGTTTAGGCCTAGGTGGTAGTGGTGGATGGGGATGGAGTGGAATAACGTTTGAATCTCATTGGATAATGTGATAATCATTCTGATTGCTTCGCAGGTCATGCCTGGCACTCAACTGTTTAGTGACGGAATTCCAACCACATAGCCTCAGCCTAAATATTTATCCATTAATATTAGATTTTATTTCTCTGGTTATTGAGGATGATGTGCAAAGCTGCAAAGGCTGCAGGATTTTCACAGGATAAGTTGGCCCTTTGGGCAAATACAATACAATGCAATACAATAGTGGCAGCCAGCCATACAAACAAAAGGCACACTAGATAACACTAGGAATTGTTCCCTTACCATCTATTTCAAATCCAAACTTGGCACTGTCTGTATTCATGAATGCCATTTTCTGCTGAGGGGTCATCTTCTATTGCTTTCACAGTTAAGTGCCAAGCATATGTGCTGTTAATTCTTAGCAGGCTACGGGACATAGAGTATTGCTATATTACTCTCGCAGTACTGTTGTATTACTATATATACTATAATATTACTATTGCGTGCTCCCGAGTGGCACAGTGGTCTGAAGGCACTGCATCTCATTGCTAGAGGCGTCACTACAGACCCTTGTTCAAGTCCAGGATGTATCACAACAAGGCATGATTGGGAGTCCCGTAGGGCGGCGCACAATTGGCCCAGCGTCGTCCGTTTTAGGGTTTGGCCGAGGTAGGCCGTCATTGTAAATAAGAATTAGTTCTTAACTGACTTGACTAGTTAAATAAAAGGTAAAATAAATAAATACTATTGTATTACCCTCTGCAGGACATGGAGTATAGCTATATTACTCTCGCAGTACTGTTGTATTACTATATATATTATTATACTATAATATTACTATTGTATTACCCTCTGCAGGACATGGAGTATAGCTATATTACTCTCGCAGTACTGTTGTATTACTATATATACTATTATACTATAATATTACTATTGTATTACCCTCTGCAGGACATGGAGTATAGCTATATTACTCACGCAGTACTGTTGTATTACTATACAGTGGGGAAAAAAAGTATTTAGTCAGCCACCAATTGTGCAAGTTCTCTCACTTAAAAACATTTTCATCATAGGTACACTTCAACTATGACAGACAAAATGAGGAAAAGAAATCCAGAAAATCACATTGTAGGATTTTTTATGAATTTATTTGCAAATTATGGTGGAAAATAAGTATTTGGTCACATACAAACAAGCAAGATTTCTGGCTCTCACAGACCTGTAACTTCTTCTTTAAGAGGCTCCTCTGTCCTCCACTCATTACCTGTATTAATGGCACCTGTTTGAACTTGTTATCAGTATAAAGACACCTGTCCACAACCTCAAACAGTCACAATCCAAACTCCACTATGGCCAAGACCAAAGAGCTGTCAAAGGACACCAGAAACAAAATTGTAGACCTGCACCAGGTTGGGAAGACTGAATCTGCAATAGGTAAGCAGCTTGGTTTGAAGAAATCAACTGTGGGAGCAATTATTAGAAATGGAAGACATACAAGACCACTGATAATCTTCCTCGATCTGGGGCTCCACGCAAGATCTCACCCGTGGGGTCAAAATGATCACAAGAACGGTGAGCAAAAATCCCAGAACCACACGGGGACCTAGTGAATGACCTGCAGAGAGCTGGGACCAAAGTAACAAAGCCTACCACCAGTAACACACTACGCCGCCAGGACTCAAATCCTGCAGTGCCAGACGTGTCCCCCTGCTTAAGCCAGTACATGTTCAGGCCCGTCTAAAGTTTGCTAGAGAGCATTTGGATGATCCAGATGAGGATTGGGAGAATGTCATATGGTCAGATGAAACCAAAATAGAACCTTTTGGTAAAAACTCAACTCGTCGTGTTTGGAGGACAAAGAATGCTGAGTTGCATCCAAAGAACACCATACCTACTGTGAAGCATGGGGGTGGAAACATCATGCTTTGGGGCTGTTTTTTTCTGCAAAGGGACCAGGACGACTGATCCGTGTAAAGGAAAGAATGAATGGGGCCATGTATCGTGAGATTTTGAGTGAAAACCTCCTTCCATCAGCAAGGGCATTGAAGATGAAACGTGGCTGGGTCTTTCAGCATGACAATGATCCCAAACACACCGCCCGGGCAACGAAGGAGTGGCTTCAGTAAGAAGCATTTCAAGGTCCTGGAGTGGCCTAGCCAGTCTCCAGATCTCAACCCCATAGAAAATCTTTGGAGGGAGTTGAAAGTCCGTGTTGCCCAGTGACAGCCCCAAAACATCACTGCTCTAGAGGAGATCTGCATGGAGGAATGGGCCAAAATACCAGCAACAGTGTGTGAAAACCTTGAAGACTTACAGAAAACATTTGACCTCTGTCATTGCCAACAAAGGGTATATAACAAAGTATTGAGATAAACTTTTGTTATTGACCAAATACTTATTTTCCACCATAATTTGCAAATAAATTCATAAAAAATCCTACAATGTGATTTTCTGGATTTTTTTTCCTCATTTTGTCTGTCATAGTTGAAGTGTACCTATGATGAAAATTACAGGCCTCTCTCATCTTTTTAAGTGAGAGAACTTGCACAATTGGTGGCTGACTAAATACTTTTTTTCCCCACTGTATATACTATTATACTATAGTATTACTATTGTATTACCCGCTGCAGGACATGGAGTATTGCTGCATAGTGGCTGTAAAACACATGTATATTGGTGTTTGGCAGCAGAGCTAGAGATGCTGAGGAGAGCAGAGCTATCTCTGTTTCCTGATAGACAGGTCACACGCTTCTTCTCATCTTAAATGTATGCATAGAAGCCCGCTGTGGAGACACGCACACGCGGGTGGTGGTGGTTGGGGTGGAGGAAGACTAGGGCTTGGGGTGGTGGCGGGGGAAGACTAGGGTTGGGAGTGGGGGTGGAGGAAGACCAGGGCTGGGGGTGGAGGGAAGACTAGGGCTGTGGCTGGTGGTGAGGATGTATAGAGACAGGATGTGTAGATCCATTTTGTCAACTATAGATGAAATGCTTCCTGTCCGGGTTTCAGACAGAAACGTGCTCTACTGTAAAACTTTCATCCTCTGAGGTTGCGCCCCAGACACATCTCTGAGGTTCAGCCCCAGACACATCTCTGAGGTTGAGCTCCAGACACATCTCTGAGGTTGAGCTCCAGACACATCTCTGAGGTTGAGCTCCAGACACATCTCTGAGGGTGAGCCCCAGACACATCTCTGAGGTTCAGCCCCAGACACATCTCTGAGGTTGAGCCTCAGACACATCTCTGAGGTTGAGCCTCAGACTCACCTCTGAGGTTGAGCCCCAGACACATCTCTGAGGTTCAGCCCCAGACACATCTCTGAGGTTGAGCGCCAGACACATCTCTGAGGTTGAGCCCCAGACACATCTCTGAAGTTGCGCCCCAGACACATCTCTGAGGTTGCGCCCCAGACACATCTCTGAGGTTGCGCCCCAGACACATCTCTGAGGTTGCGCCCCAGACACATCTCTGAGGTTGCGCCCCAGACACATCTCTGAGGTTGCGCCCCAGACACATCTCTGAGGTTCAGCCCCAGACACACCTCTGAGGTTGAGCCCCAGACACATCTCTGAGGTTCAGCCCCAGACACACCTCTGGAGGTTCAGCCCCAGACACACCTCTGAGGTTCAGCCCCAGACACATCTCTGAGGGTGAGCCCCAGACACATCTCTGAGGTTGAGCCCCAGACACATCTCTGAGGTTGCGCCCCAGACACATCTCTGAGGTTGCGCCCCAGACACACCTCTGAGGTTGAGCCCCAGACACACCTCTGAGGTTGAGCCCCAGACACATCTCTGAGGTTGAGCCCCAGACACATCTCTGAGGTTGAGCCCCAGACACATCTCTGAGGTTGAGCCCCAGACACATCTCTGAGGTTCAGCCCCAGACACATCTCTGAGGTTGAGCTCCAGACACATCTCTGAGGTTGAGCTCCAGACACATCTCTGAGGTTCAGCCCCAGACACATCTCTGAGGTTGGAGCCCCAGACACATCTCTGAGGTTGAGCCCCAGACACATCTCTGAGGTTGAGCCCCAGACACATCTCTGAGGTTCAGCCCCAGACACATCTCTGAGGTTGAGCCTCAGACACATCTCTGAGGTTGCAGCCCCAGACACACCTCTGAGGTTGAGCCCCAGACACATCTCTGAGGTTCAGCCCCAGACACATCTCTGAGGTTGAGCCCCAGACACATCTCTGAGGTTGAGCCCCAGACACATCTCTGAGGTTGAGCCCCAGACACATCTCTGAGGTTCAGCCCCAGACACATCTCTGAGGTTGAGCTCCAGACACATCTCTGAGGTTCAGCCCCAGACACATCTCTGAGGTTGAGCCTCAGACACATCTCTGAGGTTGAGCCACAGACACACCTCTGAGGTTGAGCCCCAGACACATCTCTGAGGTTCAGCCCCAGACACATCTCTGAGGTTGGAGCGCCCCAGACACATCTCTGAGGTTGCGCCCCAGACACATCTCTGAGGTTGCGCCCCAGACACATCTCTGAGGTTGCGCCCCAGACACATCTCTGAGGTTGCGCCCCAGACACATCTCTGAGGTTGCGCCCCAGACACATCTCTGAGGTTCAGCCCCAGACACACCTCTGAGGTTGAGCCCCAGACACATCTCTGAGGTTCAGCCCCAGACACACCTCTGAGGTTCAGCCCCAGACACACCTCTGAGGTTCAGCCCCAGACACATCTCTGAGGTTGAGCGCCAGACACATCTCTGAGGTTGAGCCCCAGACACATCTCTGAAGTTGCGCCCCAGACACATCTCTGAGGTTGCGCCCCAGACACATCTCTGAGGTTGCGCCCCAGACACATCTCTGAGGTTGCGCCCCAGACACATCTCTGAGGTTCAGCCCCAGACACACCTCTGAGGTTGAGCCCCAGACACATCTCTGAGGTTCAGCCCCAGACACACCTCTGAGGTTCAGCCCCAGACACACCTCTGAGGTTCAGCCCCAGACACATCTCTGAGGGTGAGCCCCAGACACATCTCTGAGGTTGAGCCCCAGACACATCTCTGAGGTTGCGCCCCAGACACATCTCTGAGGTTGCGCCCCAGACACACCTCTGAGGTTGAGCCCCAGACACACCTCTGAGGTTGCGCCCCAGACACATCTCTGAGGTTGCGCCCCAGACACACCTCTGAGGTTGAGCCCCAGACACACCTCTGAGGTTGCGCCCCAGACACATCTCTGAGGTTCAGCCCCAGACACATCTCTGAGGTTGAGCTCCAGACACATCTCTGAGGTTGAGCTCCAGACACATCTCTGAGGTTGAGCTCCAGACACATCTCTGAGGGTGAGCCCCAGACACATCTCTGAGGTTCAGCCCCAGACACATCTCTGAGGTTGAGCCTCAGACACATCTCTGAGGTTGAGCCTCAGACTCACCTCTGAGGTTGAGCCCCAGACACATCTCTGAGGTTCAGCCCCAGACACATCTCTGAGGTTGAGCGCCAGACACATCTCTGAGGTTGAGCCCCAGACACATCTCTGAAGTTGCGCCCCAGACACATCTCTGAGGTTGCGCCCCAGACACATCTCTGAGGTTGACGCCCAGACACATCTCTGAGGTTGCGCCCCAGACACATCTCTGAGGTTGCGCCCCAGACACATCTCTGAGGTTGCGCCCAGACACATCTCTGAGGTTCAGCCCCAGACACACCTCTGAGGTTGAGCCCCAGACACATCTCTGAGGTTCAGCCCCAGACACACCTCTGAGGTTCAGCCCCAGACACACCTCTGAGGTTCAGCCCCAGACACATCTCTGAGGGTGAGCCCCAGACACATCTCTGAGGTTGAGCCCCAGACACATCTCTGAGGTTGCGCCCCAGACACATCTCTGAGGTTGCGCCCCAGACACACCTCTGAGGTTGAGCCCCAGACACACCTCTGAGGTTGAGCCCCAGACACATCTCTGAGGTTGAGCCCCAGACACATCTCTGAGGTTGAGCCCCAGACACATCTCTGAGGTTGAGCCCCAGACACATCTCTGAGGTTCAGCCCCAGACACATCTCTGAGGTTGAGCTCCAGACACATCTCTGAGGTTGAGCTCCAGACACATCTCTGAGGTTGAGCTCCAGACACATCTCTGAGGGTGAGCCCCAGACACATCTCTGAGGTTCAGCCCCAGACACATCTCTGAGGTTGAGCCTCAGACACATCTCTGAGGTTGAGCCTCAGACTCACCTCTAAGGTTGAGCCCCAGACACATCTCTGAGGTTCAGCCCCAGACACATCTCTGAGGTTGAGCGCCAGACACATCTCTGGAGGTTGAGCCCCAGACACATCTCTGAAGTTGCGCCCCAGACACATCTCTGAGGTTGCGCCCAGACACATCTCTGAGGTTGCGCCCAGACACATCTCTGAGGTTGCGCCCCAGACACATCTCTGAGGTTGCGCCCCAGACACATCTCTGAGGTTGCGCCCCAGACACATCTCTGAGGTTCAGCCCCAGACACACCTCTGAGGTTGAGCCCCAGACACATCTCTGAGGTTCAGCCCCAGACACACCTCTGAGGTTCAGCCCCAGACACACCTCTGAGGTTCAGCCCCAGACACATCTCTGAGGGTGAGCCCCAGACACATCTCTGAGGTTGAGCCCCAGACACATCTCTGAGGTTGCGCCCCAGACACATCTCTGAGGTTGCGCCCCAGACACACCTCTGAGGTTGAGCCCCAGACACACCTCTGAGGTTGAGCCCCAGACACATCTCTGAGGTTGAGCCCCAGACACATCTCTGAGGTTGAGCCCCAGACACATCTCTGAGGTTGAAACTGCCATCTGATTCATTTTTCTCAAAGGATTTCAAGTCAGCCTTTACTAGTCAGCCTCTAATAATATCTTTGTAAATACTCTAATATAAGCTCTGATGATAATGTAATGACAAGTAAAGGCTCTGATGATAATGTAATGACTAGTAAAGGCATTGATGATAATGTAGTGACTAGCAAAGGCTTTGATGATAATGTAATGTCTAGAAAAGGTTCTGATGATAATGTAGGGAATTTAGTAAATGTTCTGATGATAATGTAATGAATCTAGTAAATGTTCTAAGAGTGTTAAAATATTGTCTGTGAGTATAACAGAACTGCCTCATTTTTAACCCCTCCCTATTGAAAACAGACATATATGGGAGTAAGATTGCAGTACCTATTGCTTCCACTGGATGTCAACAGTCTCTAGACAGTGTTTGATTATGTTTAGTTCTTCTGGATAGTAATAGAAGAAGAATTTCGAACTGGTTATCGGATGTAAACAGAAGAGGAAGCGCGTTCACCTGCTCACGCCCGCTGTGGTTTTTTCCTTTCCTATCGTCCAGTTTATAATCCGGTTGAAATATTAGAGTAAATATACATAAAAGTGTTCCTAAGGATACATTATAAATGATGTTTGATTGTTCTTGGACAAGTGTATAGGTATAGGTTGAATGCGTTCTATTCACGGTTCAATGGGCGAGTGCTCGCTGTATTTTATGAACATATTGCGCCAAGCAAACAGAGATTTATGGATATAATAAATGACTTTTTCTAACAAAAGAACCATTGGATGTCTTCGTTGGACAATTGGGAAGCCCTCAGCAGAAGTTCTTCAAAAGGTAAGGGATTTGTTTTCGCTGTGAAATGTGTTTTGTGTGAACCGCGATGGTTTATGAATTTATGCTAATGATAAATATTGGAGGTGCTACCCTCAAACAATAAAAAGTTGTGCTTTCGCCGTGAAGCCTTTTTGAAATCTGACAACGCTGTGATATTGCCAAGAAGCAAAGCTTTTGATGACTATGCAACACTTGTATATTGATGAATATTTAATAATTCAACTTTTGGATTAAATCTCCATTTGGTTCACGCGTTATAATGAGAAACTACAGCCTTCACTCCTCCATTCAAACGTGACGAGAACTCGTTCAACTTAAAGCTATAAACTTGTCCAAGAACAATCAAAAATCATTTTAAATGTATCCTTAGGAACACTTTTACGTATATTTACTATTATAAATCAACCGGAATATAAACTGATCGATAAAGACGGAAAAAAACACAGAGCGAGCCTTCTCGGGAGCGCGCGCTGCCTTGTTGTTGAAATTGAATGGACACTTCCTATTTTCCTCTTCTTCTCTGCTCTAATGCATGCAAACAAAATCTGAACACTGTCTCGAGACTGTTGACATGGCAGTGAACTGGAAATCCCGATCAGAGACTATGTCCTCAGGCACCCCGTAGTGCCGGAAGACGTGGGTGAACAGAGCCTCCGCAGTCTGTAGGGCTGTAGGGAGACCGGGCAAAGGAAGGAGACGGCAGGACTTAGAAAACCTATCCACAATGACCAGGATCGTGGTGTTTCCCTGTGACGGAAGAAGATCCGTCAAGAAGTCCACCAACAGGTGCGACCATGGCCATTGTGGAACGGGTAGAGGTTGTAATTTCCCTCTGGGCAGGTGCCTAGGAGTCTTACAATGGGCGCACACCGAGCAGGAAGAAACATAAACCCGCACGTCCTTAGCCAATACTTCCCACTAAGACAGCACACTGTACAACCGATGCCAGGATGACCAGAGGAGGGGGAGGTGTGGGCCCAATAGATCAAGTATTGAAGTGGGATCCATGGACTGCTCCTCTGTGTCAAACATCCAGGACAGTGCGTCTGCCTTAGTTTTTTGGGATCCTAGTCGGTAGGATAGGGTGAAAACAAAACGGGTGAAAAACATGGCCCACCTTGCCTGGCGAGGGTTCAGTCTCCTCGCCGTCCGGATGTACTCCAGATTGCGGTGGTCAGTCCAGATGAGAAAAGGGTGTTTAGCACCCTCAAGCCAATGTCTCCATGCCTTCAGAGCCTTTACGACAGCCAACAGCTCCTGGTCTCCCACATCATAATTACGCTCCGCTGAGCTGAGCTTCCTTGAAAAGAAGGCACAGGGGCGGAGCTTAACTTCTTTGCCTGTCACCGGGTAGTGTCGGGAGTGTGCCCCACCACTCCGTAAGAAGTTAAACCCTCTGTTTCCCCCATGGTTTTGTGCGTGTTTGTTCTATGTTAGATGTTCTTTTAACTACTTAGGGAGTGGTGGGACACTACCCGGTCAAATGCAAGGCGTCAAATTCAAAATCCAAAAACTTCTTAGGGAGCAGCGCATGAGGTGACCGTTTTGGAGAGCCTGGCGTGCCCAAAGTAAAATGCCTCCCATTCAGGCCCAGAAAATAGGATATGCACATATTTAGTACCATTGGATAGGAAACACTCTGAATTTTCGAAAACTGTTAACCATTTGTCTGTGAGTAAAACAGAACGGATATGGCAGGCGTAACCCCGAGGAATTTCTGTCCTGGAAAAAGTGGTTTTGACAGAGTGCCTCATTTGGAACCCCTCCCATATGCCCATATAAGGGCATATGAATGCAGTACCGATCGCTTCCTCAGGATGTCAACAGTCTCGAGACAGTGTTCAGATTTTTTTGGGATGCTATTAGAGCAGAGAAGAAGAGAAATCAGGAAGTGTCCCCTTGGAAGTCAACAGAAGAGAACGCGAGCTCCCGAGAAGGCACGCTCTGTGTTTTTTTCCGTTCTTATAGCCCAGTTTATATTCCAGTTGAATTATTATAGTAAAATATACGTAAAAGTGTTCCTAAGGATACATTTAAAATGATTTTTGATTGTTCTTGGACAAGTTTATAGGTAAAAGTTGCACGAGTTCTCTTCACGTTTCAATGGAGGAGTGGAGGCTGTAGTTTCTGATTATAACGCGAGAACCAAACGGAGATTTATGGATATAATACATTACTTTTTCTAACAAAAGAACCATGGATTGTCTTAGTTGGACACTTAGGAAGACCTCAGCAGAAGTTCTTGATTTGATTTGTTTTCGCTGTGAAATGGGTTTTGTGTGAACTGTGAAGGCTAATGAATTCATGGTAATGGGAAAAATAGTAAAGGTGCTACCCTCAAACAATCAAATGTGCTGCTTTCGCTGTAAAGCCTTTTTGAAATCTGACAACGCTGTGATATTGCCAAGAAACAGAGCTTTGATGAGTATGAAACACTTGTATATTGGTGCATGTTTAATAATTCAACTTTTGGATTTTGAATTTGGCGCCTTGCATTTCACCTGGTAGTGTCGGGATTGGGGCGCTAGCGCCCCACCACTCCCTAAGAAGTTTAAGTGGCGTACCCGAGCGCTGAGACAGCACAGCTCCTATCTCAACCTCGGACGCGTCCACCTCCACTATAAATGCCAAAGAGTGATCCGGATGAGCCAGCACGGGAGCCGAGGTAAACAGAGCCTTCAGGTGACCAAAAGCCCTGTACGCCTCAGCTGACCACTGCAGTCGCACCGGTCCCCCCTTCAGCAGTGAGGTAATGGGAGCCACTACCTGACCAACGCCCTGGATAAACCTCCGGAAGTAGTTGGCAAACCCTAAGAACCGCTGCACTTCCTTTCCGTGGTGGGAGTCGGCCAATTACGCACGGCTGAAATGCGGTCACTCTCCATCTCCACCCCTGACGTGGAAATGCGATACCCTAGGAAGGAGACAGACTGTTGGAAGAACAGACATTTCTCAGCCTTGACGTACAGGTCATGCTCCAACAGTCGACCAAGCACCTTGCTCACCAGAGACACATGCTCGGCGCGTGTAGTGGAGTAATTCAGAATGTCGTCGATATACACCACTACACCCTGTCCGTGCAAGTCCCGGAAAATCTCGTCTACAAATGCCTGGAAGACTGATGGAGCATTCATCAACCCGTACGGCATGACAAGGTACTCATAGTGGCCTGAGGTGGTACTAAATGCCGTCTTCCACTTGTCCCCCTCCCGGATACGCACCAGATTGTAAGCACTAATGAGATCCAATTTTGTGAAGAAGCACGCCCCGTACATTGACTCGATCGCACTGGCTATGAGAGGTAGCGGGTAGCTGTACCTCACAGTGATCTGATTGGCACCTCGATAGTCAATACACGGGCGCAGATCTCCATCCTTCTTCTTCACAAAAAAGAAACTCGAGGAGGCAGGTGAAGTGAAGGGACGAATGTATCCCTGTCTCAGGGATTCAGAGACATATGTTTCCATAGCCGCCGTCTCCTCCTGTGACAGATGATACACGTGACTCCTGGGAAGTGCTGCGTCTACCAGAAGATTTATCGTACAGTCCCCCCGTCAATGGTGGTAATTGAGTCGCCCTATTCTTACAGAAGACGAGAGCCAAATCGGCATATTCTGAGGGGATGTGTACGATGGAGACCTGGTCTGGACTCTCCACCGTAGTCGCACCGATGGAAACACCCACACACCTCCCTGAGCACTTTCGTGACCACCCCTTGAGAGCCCTCTGTTGCCACGAAATATTGGGGTCATGATAGGCCAACCAGGGTAGGCCCAGCACCATGTGAAACGCAGGAGAATCAATAAGGTAGAGACTAATTCTCTCCTCATGACCCTCCTGCGTAACCATACTTAGTGAAGCGGTGGCCTCCCTAATCAGCCCCGACCCTAATGGTCGACTATCTAGGGTATGCACAGGGAAAGGTCCCTAAACTATGGGCAAATGAAGGGTCAATAAAGTTCCCAGCTGCACCTGAATCTACGAGCGCCTTATGCTGGGAATGTGGGGAAAACTCAGGAAGTTCTATAAACACAAACTTGTGAGCAACAGGGGGCTCTGGGTGAGTCTGGTGCCTACTCACCTGGGGTGACACGACAATGCCCTGCCTGCTGCCTCGACTCCCTGAGGAACCCCCCCCAACACCGACCAGCAGTGTGCCCTCTGCGGCCACAGATGGTGCAGGGAATGGCCCCTCCTCCGGTCCCCCTAAGCGCAGCACCTCCCAGCTCCATAGGCGTCGGAGCAGAGGTGCTGGGAGATGGGAATGACAGGTCCCGATCTGGACGTGGTCCTCGCACCGGTAATAGTCAATCAGGGCCCTGTCATTCCATCCCAAGCCGGCGGCCAGGGTTCGGAAATCCAGCGCAAAGTCCTGTGCGCTCCTCGTCCCCTGCCTGAGGTGAATCAGGTGGTCACCCGCCGCTCTTCCCTCAGGTGGATGGTCGAACACTACCCGGAATTTAGTGTCGTCATTACCTTGTTTTAATTTAAAGTGAACCATTCTGGCATATAGCTAACTATCATCTCAAGTAGCTCACACACACACACACAAACACACACACACACACACACACACACAGATCCACACACAACCACATAAACACACACAGAGATATATAACACACACGCACACACAGAGCTATAACACACACACTCACAGAGCTATAACACACACACGCACACACAGATCCACACACAACCACCTAAACACACACAGAGATATATAACACACACGCACACACAGAGCTATAACACACACACACTCACAGAGCTATAACACACACACACACACACACACACACACACACGCACACACACACACACCCACATAAACACCCACAGAGATAAATAACACACACGCACACATAGATCTATAACACACACACGCACACACAGATCTATAACACACACACACACACATAAACACACACACACAGACACAGAGAGCCAGTCAGGCCCAAATGACACAATGAGTTGAGTGAATATAATACCCTGTGTTATGAAACACTTAACAATGTGCTTTATCGTCACTGGAGAGTTACCAGAATAGATATTACACAACACCCTCCCATCTGTGTGAAGCTGTCCATGTAGCTGTAACCTGGATGGGTTTTGCTGTTATTGGCTCTACCTACCCTTCCTAGTGCACTACTTTAGGGCTCTGGTCAAACATGGTGCACTATAGGGAAAAGGGTATCATTTGGGATGCCGTGTAATTAAATACACCAAATTCACACATAGTATAGTACAAATCGGTGATAGGTCAACACAACACACATGGTTATTCCCACAACCCACTGTGATAATATTCTTTGTTTAGTGGCGCGCTCTCTGAACACCGTGCAGCACCCTGTACTGAAAAATGTGTTTCTATAGTTATGTGGATATTGAAGAGACGCTCTGAAGACTCCAGGGCAGATTATTCTCTCTTATAGTAGAAACTTAGTGTTTATGCCAAACGGCACCCTATTCCCTATTCAATGCACTACTTTAGACCACATTCTAGGGCCCTACACAGTGCCCTAAATATAGAATAGGGCTCCATTTGGGAGTACAGCCACACAGCAGAGGAGTTGTCACCCTAGCGGGAGTGTACCATGGGACTCAAATACTCCATTTCCTAACCTTAAGACAATACGTTGCTATTACATTATGCAAATTTCATATCTGACTGTCTACCACTGGCAGTGATTAATTGTGGCCTATCTAGAAGCGACAATGAACAAAGAAGCGAAAGGACAGAGGGAGGGAGGAAAGGAGAGAGGGAGGGAGGAAAGGACAGAGGGAGGGAGGGAGGGAGGGAGGGAGGGAGGGAGGGAGGGAGGGAGGGACAGAGGGAGGGAGGGAATGACAGAGGGAGGGAGGGAGGGAGGGAGGGAGGGAGGGAGGGAGGGAGGGAGGGAGGGAGGGAGGGAGGGAGGGAGGGAGGGAGGGAGGGAGGGAGGGGAGGGAGGGAGGGACAGAGGGGGACAGAGGGAGGGAGGAAAGGAGGGAGGGAGGGAAGGAAGGACAGAGGGAGGGAGGAAAGGAGAGAGGGAGGGAGGGAGGGAGGAGGGAGGGAGGGAGGGAGGGAGGGAGGGAGGGAGGGAGGGAGGGAGGGAGGGAGGGAGGGAGGGAGGGAGGATAGAGGGAGGGAGGGAAGGATAGAGGGAGGGAGGGAAGAACAGAGGGGAGGGAGGGAGGGAGGGAAGGAGGGAAGGACAGAGGGAGGGAGGAAAGGAGAGAGGGAGGGAGGAAAGGAAAGGACAGAGGGAGGGAGGAAAGGACAGAGGGAGGGAGGAAAGGACAGAGGAAGGGAGGGAGGGAAGGAAAGACGAGGGAGGGAGGGAGGGAGGGAGGGAGGGAGGGAGGGAGGGAGGGAGGGAGGGAGGGAGGGAGGGAGGGAGGGAGGGAAGACTTGCTTTTCTTTGGTCGGTGAGAGTGGAGAAGAAGGGCCACAACACACTAGACTATCTGTCAGTTCAGGAAGGGTGCATAATGATTAAGCTTTGCTCCTAATTAGGACTCATTGGAGATTTGAGACACATCATGAATGCAGCAGAAAATAATGCTACTGTATCCTTATAGCTGTAACTAGTAGTGGAACTATGGAATGTTTTGAGGGGCATTTTCTATGCAATAGTTGCGCATCTCAGAACCTGGGTGTAGGAGAGTGTGAGGGAGAGAGAGGGGGGAAACCATGATCTATACCCAAAAAGGGCCACGTCATGACAATGTTTTGTCCGCCATTTAAAATATTAGTTGATTGTCTGATTTATTATATTAATTTCACCACTGATCTGCACGCGTAAGAACAATAACACAAACCCCCAAAAAACAAAACATCATATTAGATTAAATAAAGGTTTGTGCTTTTCTGAATGTAGAGTTAAGGTGATCTAGAGTTTTGTCACTTCTAGTTGCACAAGTGACATGCTGGTAGAAACAGATTTCACTCGGAGCCGGAGTATTACAATCACTGGCCACGAGAAACGCCTCCTCTGAATGTGCACTGTTTTATTACAGATTGTTGAGTGAGGTCTTTAGTAACAGCATCGGTTTGTGGTAGTAAATAGACAGCTAAGACAAAACAGATTAAAAATGTCTTGGTAAATAGTATGGTCTGCGGCTTACTATGGAGGTATTCTAACTCAGAAACCCTTTTGCTTTTATGTTAGCACAGCTGAAAACTGTTGTCCTGATTAAAGAAGCAATGAAACTGGCTTTCTTTAGACTAGTTGAGTATCTGGAGCATCAGCATTTGTGGGTTATATTACATGCTCAAAATGGCCAGAAACAAAGTCCTTCTGAAACTCGTCAGTCTATTCTTGTTCGGAGAAATTAAGGCTATTCCATGCGAGAAATTGCCAAGAAAAAGATCTCGACCAACGCTGTGTACTACTCTCTTCACAGAAACGCGCAAACTATCTCTAACCAGAATATAAAAAGGAGTCAGAGGCCCCTGGTGCACAACTGAGCAAGAGGACAAATACATTAGAGTGCCTAGTTTGAGAAACAGACATCTCAGAAGTCCTCAACTGGCAGCTTCATTAAATAGTACCCGCAAAACACCAGTCTCAACGTCAACAGTGAAGAGGCGACTCCGGGATGCTGGCCTTCTAGGCAGAGTTCCTATGTCCAGCGTTTGTGTTATTTTGCCCATCTTAATCTTTTATTTTTATTGGGCAGTCTGAGATATAGCTTTTTCTTTGCAACTCTGCCTAGAAGGCCAGCATCCCGGAGTCACCTCTTTACTGTTGATTGAGATTGGTGTATTGCGTGTACTATTTAAAAACTTCTTAGGGCTAGGCCCCTCTTTTTTCTCAGTTTCTGCCTGAATGACGTGCCCAAAGTAAACTGCCCTGAAGCCAGAATATGCATATATGCACACTTTGAAGTTTGTAGAAATGTTAAAATAATGTAGGAGAATATAACACAATAGGTATGGTAGGAGACAATCAAAAGAAAATCCAACCGGTATTATTATTTTTCTGAGAGCCCATGCTCTTACAATGGAAGCATAGGGGCATACTGAATTCTAGCTCCCAGGACACAATTCCTATGGCTTCCACAGGGTGTTGGCTGTCAGGGTGTCGCCTTCAAAGTTTCAGGCTTGTAACTTCCAAAACAAATAAGAAATATCAGTTTTAGTACAGGGACACAGTCGTGGAAATTCGTGTATGCGGCGCGAAGAAGACAGAACGCCCCTGCAAAAATCGTTTTTCTGTTGAACATAATTCTTTCCGTAAGAAATATTATAGTTTGATTACAATCTAGGGTATCTGAGGAGGAAATAGAAACATATTTTGATTTGTTGAAACAAAGTTTATTTTTGGATTCCTTTAACAGAATTTTGGGGATATAAACAAGGATTTTATCTACCAAAACGACACTACATGTTGTAGCTGGAACCCTTTGGATGACAAATCAGAGGAAGATTTCCAAAAGTAAGTGAATGTTTAATCTCTATTTGTGAATTGATGAAACCTGTGCCGGTGGAAAAACATTTTGATGTAGGGTGCCATCCTCAAACAATCGCATGGCATACTTTCGCTGTAATAGCTACTGTAAATCGGACAGTGTAGTTAGATTAACAAGAATGTAAGCTTTCAACCAATATAAGACACTTGTACGTACCTAAATGTTTATTATCCGCTAGCGGGACGCCTAGCCCTAAGTTAATGAAGCTACCAGTTGAAGACTTGTGAGGCGTCTGCCTCTGTCTTGCTTTGGACTGAGGAGCTGACGGCTCTTGTAGGAAATGCTTGTTACCCCCTGCTCTTCCCACCATGCACACACACATGCACACACACACACACACACCTCCTGACTCCGGTAAGAATCACTACTAACCACAAAAGTTTTTCCTTAATATAGCTAAACTTACATTCAAATCCATTACGTTTCCAGTACGTCCAGTATATCTGGACTTCTAAATCACAACGCTAAATAATGTCCTTATTCCTGTTTTATTAAATTATGAATTTCCCACTATAATGTAGGCTAGAGTTGAAATCAAATAAAGTTGTGGGGAAAAAAAATTGGGATTGAATTGTTATATCCCCAAGAACGTCAGAGATCCTTGGCTTTTAGCTATAGCAGAGGAGATAACTACACGTGGAAAGAGAAAATGTGATAATGTGGATGTGGACAAGATGACTGACACACAACTCGATAGACGTACTGTACCCACCATGTGGCTTTACGACATCTTCCATATTCAGCCTTCTTAGTACGACAGAGGACGAAAGCTCTACACTGTTGAGGAAGCACTTCAGATAATGTGCATGGAGGCTGCTGGGTGGATACTGTACTACCAGTTATCCACTCATATGTCTATGGAGGCTGTTGGGTGGATACTGTACTACCAGGTACCCACTCACATGTGCATGGAGGCTGCTGGGTGGATACTGTACTACCAGTTACCCACTCACATGTGCATGTAGGCTGCTGGGTGGATACTGTACTACCAGTTACCCACTCACATGTGCATGGAGGCTGTTCACACATGGCTGAATGTAGTAGTACTGCTGTTCACACATGGCTGAATGTAGTAGTACTACGGTGAACACATGGCTGAATGTAGTAGTACTGCTGTTCACACATGGCTGAATGTAGTAGTACTGCTGTTCACACATGGCTGAATGTAGTAGTACTACTGTGAACACATGGCTGAATGTAGTAGTACTGCTGTTAACACATGGCTGAATGAAATTGTCCCTTAACTGATCAGTAACAGAAATGGTCAATTTGCTTGTAATAAATGCATGTAATCAATGCATTTCCATCCTTGGCTGCTGTGTTGTTAGGAATCGCTAACAATAGATTCTACAGCAAAACAATGCTTTTGAACATCAGCAAATATCTGTATATTTGAATGTATTTCTACATGTTGTAGAGGTTGCATTGGTTTATTTTTCGTGTCAAAACGCTGAGGATGCTTAAAACACACCATGGATTCTATACCATGGTTTATTCCCGTTCACCCGCAGAGAACTAGGAGAATAATAACTCAACGAGTAGGAAGTTAATGGGTGGAGATGTTTGTGAATACAGGCTTTAAAAATCATCAGTAGCAGAGGAAAATAACACATTCATTTCAAGCAGCGCTTGAATCTTTTTCTGATGCCGTGTTACTACATTACATTTGCAAATCATCACGTCAATCAGAGCCTTTTGCTTTTAGTTTATAAAACATTTTGGAACATTTTCCCAAACCCTCTCGTTCCTCGCGAATGACATTACTTCTGTAAACCGCATCCCTTCGGATTCTATTTGACCATATTAAAACTCTGGGTAAATAATACATGAATCCCAGCCTCTAGAGGTAGTGGTGAATGATATCTAACCAGTTAAAAATAAGAGCGTTTTTGATATCACGTTTTTGGTAAGACCCAGGTGCAGACAATATCTAAATAACAACGTTTATTATTCGAACAGGGGCAGGCAAAATGACAGGTCAAGGGTCAGGCAGAGGTCAGTAATCCAGATAGGTGGGGCAAAGGTACAGGATGGCAGGCAGCCTCAGGGTCAGAGCAGGAAGAACGGTTAACACCGGGTAAACAAGGAAACGGGAATAGTCGAGAGACAGGAAAAAACACTGATCGGCTTGAAAAAAAAAAACGAACTGGCAACAGACAAACAGAGAACACAGGTATAAATACACCGGGGATAATGGGGAAGATGGGCGACACCTGGAGGGGGGTGGAGACAATCACAAAGACAGGTGAAACAGATCAGGGTGTGACACTTTTCTATATGGGACATTTACAAGGTAAACCGTTCAGTTCTAAAGAACAGCTTTTGACAACTTTAAACCGCATCAGCGACCATCTTATGGTCCATAACTTCAAATATAATAGGTCAATCTCCTTCATCAGCGACCATCTCATGGTCCATAACTATAAATATAATAGGTCAATCTCCTTCATCAGCGACCATCTCATAGTCCATAACTATAAATATAATAGGTCAATCTCCTTCATCAGCGACCATCTCATAGTCCATAACTAGGAATGTAGAAGGCCAATCTCCATCCAATGTCATGCCTTTCAGCAGGCAAACAAAACACAGGCACGGAACACACACACACACACACACACACACACACACACACACACAGTAAGGACACAGGCACGGAACACACACACACAGTCAGGACGCAGGCACAGAACACACACTCACAGTCAAGACACAGGCACGGAACACAAACACACAGTCAGGACACAGGCACAGAACACACACACACAGTCAGGACACAGGCACAGAACACACACACAGTCAGGACACAGGCACAGAACATCAACACGTTTAGTGTGTGAAGGACACAGGAAAACCATCTGCCTGTGTGCCTGCACACGCACAAACACACACACAGCTAACCGGCCCAATGCCTCGAGGCTAGCGATGGTGAGATTGAATCCAAAGACGACTGATCCGTGCAGGCCAGGCCCAGCTGAGTGGATGGTGATTGATCAGTCGTCACAGTGCATAGACAAACATTGGTGTTTGAATGGCCTTACTGAAAAGCTCAGTGACTTTCAACGTGGCACTGTCATAGAATACCACCTTTTCAACATATCAGTTCGTCAAAATTTCTTCCCTGCTAGAGCTGCCCCCGGTCAACTGTAAGTGTTGTTATTGTTAAGTGCAAACGTCTGGAAGCAACAAATGGCTCAGCCGCAAAGTGGGTATTCCACACAAGCACACAGAACTCCGCCAACCCTGATGTCCTTGAAGTGTCTGAATCCTGGCTTAGGAAGGCCACCAAAAATTCTGAGATCTCCATACCCAACTACAACATTTTCCGCCAAGATAGAACTGCCAAAAGGGGGAGGAGTTGCAATCTATTGCAGAGATAGCCTGCAAAGTTCTGTCATACTTTTCAGGTCTATGCCCAAACAGTTCGAACTTCTAATTCTAAAAATGTATCTCTCCAGAAATAAGTCTCTCACTGTTGCTGCCTGCTATAGACCCCCCTCAGCTCCCAGCTGTGCCCTGGACACCATATGTGAATTGATTGCCCCCCATCTATCTCCAGAGTTTGTTCTGTTAGGTGACCTAAACTGGGATATTAACACCCCGGCAGTCCTACAATCTAAGCTAGATGCCCTCAATCTCACACAAATCATCAAGGAACCCACCAGGTACAATCCTAAATCTGTAAACATGGGCACCCTCATAGATATTATCCTGACCTACTTGCCCTCCAAATACACCTCTGCTGTTTTCAATCAGGATCTCAGCAACCACTGCCTCATTGCCTGCATCTGCTATGGGCCCGGGGTCAAACGACCACCCCTTATCACTGTCAAACGCTCCCTAAAACACTTCTGCGAGCAGGCCTTATAAACGACCTGGCCCGGGTATCCTGGCAGGATATTAACCTCATTCTGTAAGCATGCCCCTTTCAAAAGATGTAGAACTAAGAACAGATACAGCCCTTGGTTCACTCCAGACCTGACTGCCCTTGACCAGCACAAGAACATCCTGTGGCGAACTGCTATTGCATCGAATAGTCCCTGCGATATGCAACTGTTCAGGGAAGTTGAACCAATACACGCAATCAGTCAGGAAATCAAAGGCTTGCTTTTTCAGACAGAAATATGCATCCTGTAGCTCTAACTCCAAAAAGTTTTGGGATACTGTCAAGTCCATGGAGAACAATAGCACCTCCTCCCTGCTGCCCACTGCACTGAGGCTAGGTAACACGGTCACCACCGATAAATCCATGATAATCGAATATTCCAATAAGCATTTCTCTACGGCTGGCCATGCTTTCCTCCTGGCTACCCCAACCCCGGCCAACAGCCCCCGCAGCTACCTGTCCAAGCTTCTCCCCACCCAAATCCAGATAGCAGATGTTCTGAAAGAGCTGCCAAATCTGGACCCGTGCAAATCAGCTGGCCTAGATAATCTGGACCCTCTCTTTTTAAAACTATCTGCCGCAATTGTTGCAACTCCTATTACCAATCTGCTCAACCTCTCTTTAGTGTCGTCCGAGATCCCTAAAGATTGGAAAGCTGCCGCGGTCATCCCCCTCTTCAAAGGGGGTGACACCCTAGACCCAAATTAATATTGACCTATATCCATCCTGCCCTGCCTCTCTAAAGTCTTAGAGATCCTAGCTAATAAACAGATCATTGACCACTTCGAATCCCACCGTACCTTCTCCGCTGTGCAATCCGGTTTCCGAGCTGGTCACGTGTGCACCTCAGCCACGCTCAATGTACTAAACGATATCATAACCACCATCGATAAGAGACATTACTGTGCAGCCGTATTCATTGACCTGGCCAAGGCTTGCGACTCTGTCAATCACCACATCCTTATCGGCAGACTCAACAGCCTTGCTATCTCTAATGATTGCCTCGCCTGGTTCACCAACTACTTTGCAGACAGAGTTCAGTGTGTTAAATTGGAGGGCCTGTTGTCCGGGCCTCTGGCAGTCTCTATGGGGGTGCCATAGGGTTCAATTCATGGGCCGACTCTCTTCTCTGTATACATCAATGATGTCGCTCTTGCTGCGGGTGATTCCCTGATCCACCTCTATGCAGATGACACCATTCTGTATACTTCTGGCCCTTCTTTGGACACTGTGTTAACTAACCTCCAAATGAGCTTCAATGCCATACAACAATCCTTCCGTGGCCTCCAACTGCTCTTAAACGCTAGTAAAACCAAATGCATGCTTTTCAACCGTTAGCTGCCTGCACCTGCCCGCCCGACTAGCATCACTACCCTGGACGGCTCTGACCTAGAATACGTGGACAACTACAAATACCTAGGTGTCTGGCTAGACTGTAAACTCTCCTTTCAGACTCACATTAAACATCTCCAATCCAAAATTATATCTAGAATCGGCTTTCTATTTCGCAACAAAGCCTCCTTCACTCATGCTGCCAAACTTGCACTAGTAATACTGACTATCCTACCGATCCTCAACTTCGACGATGTCATCTACAAAACAGCTTCCAATACTCTACTCAGCAAACTGGATGCAGTCTATCACAGTGCCATCCGCTTTGTCACCAAAGCCCCTTATACCACCCACCACTGCGACCTGTATGC
Organism: Brachymystax lenok tsinlingensis; assembly: GCA_030435695.1. Classification (NCBI taxonomy): domain Eukaryota; kingdom Metazoa; phylum Chordata; class Actinopteri; order Salmoniformes; family Salmonidae; genus Brachymystax; species Brachymystax lenok. The sequence goes on from CM059797.1 coordinate 4,462,897, forward strand.
TCTAGTCGGCTGGCCCTCGCTACATACTCGTCGCCAGTGCCATGATTACTGTGATAATCTTTGTTTGCATAGTATTCATCATAGGAGGCAGGTAAAGCCAATACCATTAAACCAGGCATTGTCTTCTTCACTGCCCATTTACCAAGACAACACAAAATAAAAACACATCAAAAGCCTGTCAACACAGGAACTACAAATTATAAGATACCCATTAAAATCTGGCCCATAACATTTCCAAATTTCCCAGTGAACCATTTTCCCATCCTGGTCAGAACATCATCGTCATTAGGGCTGAGAGTATTTAGATTTGGGATTAGACAAAATTAACACTGCAGTCCCGTTTGGGGACACTTTTCTACCTAAGTCTCAAACAAACTTTACCCAAGTGTTGACAGGGCTGGCTTCACCCACACAAATAAGTAGTGTGGATGAAGCCAACACAGTCAACCACCAACAACCACATGTTGTCTTCTCTCTCTTATACCCCATAAGGGTTTGTTTATTTACAACGTAACCTTGCCGATCATGTAAAACAGTTGGTTCTTCAGGGCTTTGGTCTTGCCCTTCATCTTTTCAAAGTCTTTGGTCTCGACTCACATCTGCTTCTGCCTCTTGTTTCAGGCTGTGTCTGGCTCTATCATCTCCTGTGGGCTGAACACCTTCTGGCAGTGGGACAGGTGGTGCCAGCCGGACCTTTCCTGAACTCTGACCGCCGATGGTGTTGTCATGGTTACCTTGAATGGCCCCATCCATCCTGGCTGGTTCCATTTTCTCTTGTGGACCCGGATTTTGAGCCAGTCTCCAATCTCCACCGGCAGGTAGTCGGGGTTCTCACCTGGTACCTCCTCCTGAGCTTTCCAAGTGTGAGGGTGGAGAGATCTGACAACAGTAGTTAGCTCTTTCATGTACTCCAAGTGTTCTACTTCAGCTAGAGTGAGGTCTATTTTTCTGTCAGTCATGGGTCTGTGTGCGGGAACATTCATGGGTCTTCCTGTCAACATTTCATGTGGTGTACACCCCAGGCCTTTTCTAACACTACTGCACATTTTCATTAACACCAGTGGTAAACAATCCACCCAAGATTTCTTGGTGGAGTGGCATGCCTTAGCTAACCCTTGTTTAATGGATTTGGTTAGCTCTCTCGGTAACCCCATTACTCTGGGGTGGTAGATGGACACAAACTTCTGGTCCACTCCCATCATTATGGCTACCTGCTTCACTACATCACCAGTGAAGTGGGTACCATTGTCTGCGGGATAAAACCTCAGGAACACCAAATCTAGGTATTATCTCCCTCACTAGTAGCTTTGCTACTGTCTTAGCATCACAGTGTATGGTGGGAAATGCCTCCACCCACCTGGTGAACCTGTCAATAAGGACTAAACAGTACATGTTCCTTTCTTTTCTTTCTGCAAGATCTATAAAATCCATGGCAAGATGGACAAATGGTCCTCTTGGCGTAGGGAAATAACCTGGTTTCAGAGCTGTTCCTTTGGCAAATGTTAAATTGCATGCACGTAGCACATCGAAACAGAAACTGTTTCACATGCTGAGTCAAATTTGGACAAAACCAATCTATTGAAATTGCCTCTATCATATCCCCCCCTTGACAAATGGGCCATACCATGGGCCACTTGGCAAACAGAGGCGATAAGACAAGATGGCAGAAACGGTCTGCCAGACAGAGTCTGTCTCCAAATTTTAGAAATGGGGTCAAGTTTACAACCCCGCTGTTGCCATACCAAATGAGAACCAACATTCAAAGCCTGTTTAGATGCCAAATCATCAGTGTCTTTCCCAACAGTAGCAGAGAAGAACATGGAGTGGCTATGACACTTTGCGGCAGCCAATTTAGAAGCCTCATCTGCCACGGCGTTACCCATACTCACAAAATCTTTCCCCCCAGTGTAAGCAGCAACCTTCACAATAGCCAAAGCAGAGAGCAACATCATAGCCTCCAAGAAATCTAAAACCATAGATATATTATGAATAGGACTTCCACAAGCATTGTGAAAACCCCTACTCCTCCAGACACCACACCAGGTGAGACAAACCCCTATTGAAGAAGCCGAATCAGAGAAAATTGTAACCCTTTCCCCTTCTCCCTTTTATACGCAATGGTTAGTGCTAAAGTTCAGCCTGTTGAGATGAGAAAGTCTCTGGTAATGGTTGTTGTATGTGAGTGGTGCTATCAATTGTCACAATACCAAACCCTGCATGTCTATCCACTGTAGTTTGATTTATCGAACCGTCAACGAAAAGCTCCGAGTCAGCATCAGTCAGGGCAGTGTCAAAAAGGTCAGGCACAACCTTTTCATTGGTGTGGGACCCACTGTTTGGTTGAATCTGTCATGGTGCCCCGTGATTTTGTTATAATCAGGTTCTATGTAATGTGAACTGAGTGACTTATCTGTATGGTACTCTAGAAAGAACCCAGTTCTATCCACGTATGCGGGTAGTAGAACCTCACATAGGATGACTTAACTAACTCAGTTCTATTTTCTCTAACCCCTCTTCTTTAGTTTCACTACATTTATTCACTAACCATACTACTGTAAATGGTTCCACATATGTGTGGTAAACAACCACAATTGGTTTCAATTGTATTTTAACTTCAGTACGGGGGTCTCCCTGTCTCCTATGTTGTGGATGTAATGGAAGAGTAAACTCACAACATGTCTTTCCCAATACACAATTCACAAATGTATCCCTTCTTGTACTAGTCTTAAGCACTTGTTGTCTATACCAGTCTAGATTTATTTCAGTACATAGAAATTATTGATATTGACTAGCATACTGTATATCCATTCCCTGTTATCAAATGCACTCAACTCATACAACAATTGTCCCACAACAAATCTATAATCCCACCAATTATCCATATATCAAAACAAAACCAATGCCTTCCCTCAGGTAAGGTCACCATACATAAAACCAGTGGTTTCCCTCAGGTAAGGTCACCATACATAAAACCAGTGGTTTCCCTCAGGTAAGGTCACCATACATAAAACCAGTGGTTTCCCTCAGGTAAGGTCACCATACATAAAACCAGTGGTTTCCCTCAGGTAAGGTCACCATACATAAAACCAGTGGTTTCCCTCAGGTAAGGTCACCACCATACATAAAACCAGTGGTTTCCCTCAGGTAAGAACACCATGTGCATATAACACGTTCAATCACTTGTCACCCAGTACCTAAGTACTGACTTGGTTCATTCTAATCTTCCTCACACAAGGTTCCCTTAGACCCTCAGGAATTTCTAACTAGTACACCTGGGATTCTGGGTAATTTATCACATATACATCCTATTACGGGCTTGAACAAACATTTTAGAAATTGACTGTTCCTGTAATTATCAACCCCATGAGTGAGGTGCCACTTACAGTTGAAGTCGGAAGTTTACATACACCTTGGCCAAATACATATAAATTTTTTTTAACAATTGCTGACATTTAATCCTAGTAAAAATTCCCTGTATTAGGTCAGTTAGGATCACCAATTTATTTTAAGAATTTGAAATGTCAGAATGATAGTAGAGAGAATTATTTATTTCAGCTTTTCTTTCTTTCATCATATTCCCAGTGGGTCAGAAGTTTATATACACTCAATTAGTATTTGGTAGCATTACCTTTAAATTGTTTAAGTTGGGTGCATTTTCTCCCATTCCTCCTGACAGAGCTGGTGTAACTGAGTCAGGTTTGTAGGCCTCCTTGCTCACACATGCTTCTTCAGTTCTTCCCACACATTTTCTATGGGATTGAGGTCAGGGCATTGTGATGGCCACTCCAATACCTTGACTCTGTTGTCCTTAACTTGTTAGGGAGTGGCAGCTGAGGGGTCGGTTTTGGAGTAAAATGCCTCCCATTCAGGCGCAGAAAATAGGATATGCATATATTTGGTACCATTGGATAGGAAACACTCTGAATTTTCCAAAACTGTTAACCATTTGTCTGTGAGTGAAACAGGACGCATATAGCAGGCGAAACCCCGAGGAATTTCTGTCCTGGAAAAAGTGATTTTGACACATTGCTCATTTGGGCACCCCTCCCTCATGAAAATGACCAAATAAGGGCATATGAATGCAGTACCCATCGCTTCCTTTAGATGTCAACAGTCTCGAGACAGTGTATTTTTTTCATTTTGGATGAATAAGACCAGAGAAGAAGAGCAAACAAGGAAGTCACTCTGTCATGTAAACAGAATGGAACACGCGCTCCCGTGAAGTCACGCAGTGTCTTTTTTACCGTCGTTATCGATCAGTTTATATTCCGGTTGATTTATAATAGTAAATATACGTAAAAGTGTTCCTAAGGATACATTTAAAACTATGTTTGATTGTTCTTGGACAAGTTTATAGGTATAAGATGAACGAGTTCGCGTCACGTTTTAATGGAGTAGTGGAAGCTGTCGTTTCTGATTATAACGCGCGAACCAAATGGAGGATTTATGGATAAAATACATTACTTTTTCTAACAAAAGAACCATGGATTGTCTTCGTTGGACACTTAGGATGACCTCAGCAGAAGTTCTTCAACAGGTAATTGATTTGTTTTTGCTGTGAAATGTGTTATGTGTGGGCCATGATGGCTAATCGATACATGGCTATGGGAAAAATATGTGAGGTGCTACTCTCAAACAATCAAATGTGCTGCTTTCGCCGTAAAGCCTTTTTGAAATCTGACAACGCTGTGATATTGCCAAGAAACAGAGCTTTTGATTAGTATGGAACACTTGTATATTGGTGGATGTTTAATAATTCAACTTTTGGATTTTGAATTTGGCGCCTTACATTTTACCTGGTAGTGTCGGGAGCAGCCCGCTAGCGCCCCAGTGATCCCTGAGAAGTTAAGCCATTGTGTCACAACTTTGGAAGTATGCTTGGGGTCATTGTCCATTTGGAAGACCCATTTCCGACCAAGCTTTAACTTCCTGACTGATGTCTTGAGATGTTGCTTCAATATATCCACATAATTGTCCTTCCTCATGATGCCATCTATTTTGTGAAGTGCACCAGGCCCTTCCTGCAGCAAAGCACCCCCGCAACATGATGCTGCCACCCCCGTGCTTCGCGGTTGGGATGGTGTTCTTCAGCTTGCAAGCCTCCCCCTTTTTCCTCCAAACATAACAATGGTCATTATAACCAAACAGTTATATTTTGGTTTCATCAGACCAGAGACATTTCTCCAAAAAGTACGGTCTTTGTCCCCATGTGCAGTTTCAAACCACAGTCTGGCTATTTCATGGCGGTTTTGGAGCAGTGGTTTCTTCTTTGCTGAGCTGCCTTTCAGGTTATGTCGATATAGGACTCATTTTACTGTGGAAATAGATACCTTTGTACCTGTTTCCTCCAGCATCTTCATAAGGTCCTTTGCTGTTGTTCTGGAATTGATTGGCGCTTTTCGCACCAAAGTACGTTCATCTCCAGGAGACAGGACGCGTCTCCTTCCTGAGCGGTATGACGGCTGCGTGGTCCCATGGTGTTTATACTTGTGTACTATTGTTTGTAAAGATGAACGTGGTACCTTCAAGCATTTGGAAATTGCTCCCAAGGATGAACCAGAATTGTGGAGGTCTTGGCTGATTTCTTTAGATTTTCCCATGATGTCAACCAAAGAGGCACTGAGTTTGAAGGTAGGCCTTGAAATACATCCACAGGTACACCTCCAATGACTCAAATGATGTCAATTAGCTTATCAGAAGCTTCTAAAGGCATGACATCATTTTCTGGAATTTTCCAAGCTGTTTAAAGGCACAGTCAACTTAGTGTATATAAAATTCTGACCCACTGTAATTGTGATAAAGTCAATTTAAGTGAAATAATCTGTCTGTAAACATTTGTTAGAAAAATTACTTGTGCCATGCACAAAGTAGATGTCCTAACCGACTTGCCAAAACTATAGTTTTTAACAAGAAATTTGTGGAGTGGTTGAAAAACGAGTTTTCATGACTCCAACCTAAGCGTATGTAAACTTCCAACTTCAACTGTACATACTGGAATGAGTCATAAACCCCACAGTGCTTTTTCTAATTTCAGACTTGTGGTTTAACAGACGTTTGTTTAGCTTATAATTTGATGCGCTGCACAGTGGGACAAAGATCATTCAGACGCAGTGGTCACTCACTCTTGGCAAGCTCGCCAAATGTTAGGTGGTCCTTTGCATGGGGTGATGTAAGTTTCCTTTAACAATCAGTCTTCCAGATAGATGACACAGACACAGGAACCTTGGTATAAAACTCTTTAGTAATAAAATGCAATTGCAGACAGAGATTCACATACAGAGTACCTCAGTAGTCTATAGTAAAGATCTGTGTGGCGAAACAAGAGGAAACACTCTTTATACAACCTACCGTCAATCATATCTTAACATTGTTGCATTGGATTAGATACAATGTATCTAAGATGAGAAAAACATGTCTAGACTGTTGTTTTCTCACTCTAATATCTCGGCCTTGAGGCTGTGTGACTATCAGCAGGTGCAGACAGTTCTCAGCCTGAGAACTAAATCAGTACATCTCCATTTACCCAGTACCTTTCCATCATTGCGCGTTGCAAGCAAACAAAGGTTATCACATATACAGTGAGGGAAAAAAGTATTTGATCCCCTGCTGATTTTGTACGTTTGCCCACTGACAAAGAAATGATCAGTCTATAATTTTAATGGTAGGTTTATTTGAACAGTGAGAGACAGAATAACAACAAAAAAATCCAGAAAAACGCATGTGAAAAATTTTATAAATGGAATTGCATTTTAATGAGGGAAATAAGTATTTGACCCCCTCTCAATCAGAAAGATTTATGGCTCCCTGGTATCTTTTATATAGGTAACGAGCTGAGATTACGAGCACACTCTTAAAGGGAGTGCTCCTGATCTCAGCTTGTTACCTGTATTAAAGACACCTGTCCACAGAAGCAATCAATCAATCAGATTCCAAACTCATGGCCAAGACCAAAGAGCTCTCCAAGGATGTCAGGGACAAGATTGTAGACCTACACAAGGCTGGAATGGGCTACAATACCATCGCCAAGCAGCTTGGTGAGAAGGTGACAACAGTTGGTGCGATTATTCTCAAATGGAAGAAACACAAAAGAACTGTCAATCTCCCTCAGCCTGGGGCTCCATGCAAGATCTCACCTCGTGGAGTTGCAATGATCATGAGAACGGTGAGGAATCAGCCCAGAACTACACGGGAGGATCTTGTCGATGATCTCAAGGCAGCTGGGACCATAGTCACCAAGAAAACAATTGGTAACACACTACGCCGTGAAGGACTGAAATCCTGCAGCGCCATAAGGTCCCCCTGCTCAAGAAAGCACATATACATGCCCGTCTGAAGTTTGCCAATGAACATCTGAATGATTCAGAGGACAACTGGGGGAAAGTGTTGTGGTCAGATGAGACCAAAATGGAGCTCTTTGGCATCAACTGAACTCGCCTTGTATGGAGGAGGAGGAATGCTGCCTATGACCCCAAGAACACCATCCCCACTGTCAAACACGGAGGTGGAAACATTATGCTTTGGGGGTGTTTTTCTGCTAAGGGGACAGGACAACTTCACCGCATCAAGGGGACGATGGACGGGGCAATGTACCGTCAAATCTTGGGTGAGAACTTCCTTCCCTCAGCCAGGGCATTGAAACATTTTTCACATGCGAGAGAGAGCGAGAGGGGGGGAGCGAGAGAGAGAGAGAGAGAGAGAGAGAGAGAGAGAGAGAGAGAGAGAGAGAGAGAGAGAGAGAAATAAAGGTGAAATAAAAAGAATTGCTTAGTAGAAACTCAGCCCCAGGCCTTTCTATGGGGTATGAAGGAACAACTTTTTAATGAACCGTTCCATGAAGAGAACCAGATTAAATCTCTATGATTGAGTACAGTACGTATTTATGCTCTGCAGTTGTGTGCTTGTGGAAATCACAGAGAAAAAATTCAATCTACCCAGGTATTCCTCAGCACGATCATCGCCTGTCTACGAAGCACTAACATTGCCTAAAAAAACACCACAGTCACCAGAGAGAGAGTGTGTGTGTGTCGGGGGATGTGTGTGTGTGTGTGTGTCCGGGGATGTGTGTGCGTGTCGGGGGATGTGTGTGTGTGTGTCGGGGATGTGTGTGTGTGTGTCGGGGATGTGTGTGTGTGCGCACAAGTGTGTGTGTGTGTTGGGGAATGGTTTTGTGTACGTGTTTGTGTGTGTGTGTGTCTCTCATGGAATGGGTGTGTGTGTGCATGTGTGTGTGTGTGTGTGTGCGTGCGTGCGTATGTCGGGGGATGTGTGTGTGTGTGTGTTTAGCTCCACAGATAAATGATTAGACTGTATTAGTGGCTTGAATAGTTGGATGGCTCACAACTTCCCCTAAATCAAAACAAGATCTAGGTACTTATTATTGGAGCCAAAGCACAGAGAGATTGTCTAAAAGCACGTTTTAATTCACGATCAATTAAATATAAAACACCAGATTAAAAACCTGTGTGTCATTTTAGACTCTGAACTCAGTTTTTCGAATCACACTTTTGGAATTTGACCAAATTAGCTTTTTACCACCTGAGGAAAATTGCCAAGGTAAGGACGTTTCTCGGCCGTACACTATCTCATGTTCGAAAAAAAGTTTATATTTCTGTTTTGTTTCATGTATTTTATTTATTTTCCTGTGAAATTAATTGAGTTTTAGCCTAGCAGTTAAGAGAGTTGGGCCATTAACCGAACGGTTGCTGGTTTGAATCCCCGAGCCGACTTGGTGAAATTTATTTCTGTGCCGTTGTGCAAGGCAGTTAACTCTAATTCCTCTTGTAAGTATCTCTGGATAAGAGAGTCTGTTAAATGACTCACTACTGTAAGTGTCTCTGGATAAGAGAGTCTGCTAAATGGCTCACTACTTTAAGTGTCTCTGGATCAGAGAGTCTGCTAAATGACTCACTACTGTAAGTGTCTCTGGATCAGAGAGTCTGCTAAATGACTCACTACTGTAAGTGGATCTGGATCAGAGAGTCTGTTAAATGACTCACTACTGTAAGTGTCTCTATATAAGAGTGTCTGCTAAATGACTCACTACTGTAAGTGTCTCTGGATCAGAGAGTCTGCTAATTGACTCACTACTGTAAGTATCTCTGGATAAGAGTCTGCTAAATGACTCACTACTGTAAGTGTCTGTGGATAAGAGTCTGCTAAATGACTCACTACTGTAAGTGTCTGTGGATAAGAGAGTCTGCTAAATGACTCACTACTGTAAGTGTCTATGGATCAGAGAGTCTGCTAAATGACTCACTACTGTAAGTGGATCTGGATCAGAGAGTCTGTTAAATGACTCACTACTGTAAGTGTCTCTATATAAGAGTGTCTGCTAAATGACTCACCTCTGTAAGTGTCTCTGGATCAGAGAGTCTGCTAATTGACTCACTACTGTAAGTATCTCTGGATAAGAGTCTGCTAAATGACTCACTACTGTAAGTGTCTGTGGATAAGAGTCTGCTAAATGACTCACTACTGTAAGTGTCTGTGGATAAGAGAGTCTGCTAAATGACTCACTAGTGTAAGTGTCTCTGGAACAGAGAGTCTGCTAAATGACTCACCACTGTAAGTGTCTCTATATAAGAGTGTCTGCTAAATGACTCACTACTGTAAGTGTCTCTGGATCAGAGAGTCTGCTAAATGACTCACTACTGTAGTGTCTCTGGATAAGAGAGTCTGCTAAATGACTCACTACTGTAAGTGTCTCCGGATAAGAGAGTCTGCTAAATGACTGTGTACAGTATTCAGAATGAAATGTGCGAACAGGAAGAGCTCAGGTCTGTATTCAGAATGACTTGCTGAACAGAAGGAGCTCAGGGCTGTGTTCAGAATGACTTGCTGAACAGAAGGAGCTCAGGGCTGTGTTCAGAATGACTTGCTGAACAGAAGGAGCTCAGGGCTGTGTTCAGAATGACTTGCTGAACAGAAGGAGCTCAGGGCTGTGTTCAGAATGACATACTGAACAGAAGGAGCTCAGGGCTTAATCAGCATTCCAGTGGTGTATTTATTCATCAGTGTTCCAGTTGTGTTTTTCTAAGTCAGCGTTCCAGTATTGTATTTGATCTGCACATGTGCCAGCATCAGCATTGCAAGCCTCCCAGTTATGTGCGAGTGAAGTGAGTTTGGAAATACTGAAAGTACGTATCTTAGAAGTAGTTTTCACATACAAACTGTATATGTCCAAACTCAGAATTTGAATAGGCTTCCCAAAAAAGAACATGGTCGATGTGGTAGAACTATTATATATATTTTTTGGGGGGCATTTATCAAAATCCCATCGGGAAGCCTGAGTTGAGATGTGTCACGTAAACAAGATTATTAGGGAAATTGTTCTTCTTACACAACATGTAAACAATATAATTTAAATATAACTATTATATTATTCTGACTATTGACAATAGTCACATTATTGTGTGCATGTAATCGTACTCAATGATGCAAAACTCACACACACACACACACACACACACACACACACACACACACACACACACACACACACACACACACACACACACACACACACACACACACACACACACACATCCACCATTATTTATTCATAGAAGTATCCCTGACTCTATTGATTGTTGTTATAAATATTATCTTGAGCTATTTCTCTTACCTCCTGTCCTTCAACACCTCACAGGGATAAATATAATGCCATAACACACAAAGGAATGGTTCGCATTATCAGAGGGGACAGGTGAAACGATGGACCTGTCAATTCTCAACAATACATCCATCTGTTTTTCAACTGCGGGCACGGGGACCTGGGGGGGACAATTACATGCATCTTTTGGTTGGAGGAGGCTAAGTCTGCTTCTCAAATGGCATCCTATTCCCTAGATAGTGCACTACTTTTGACCTGGGCCTTTTTCAAAAGAAGTGCACTGCAGAATATAGAATAGGCTGCCATTATCGGAGGCGTACTAGAGGTTTGTTCTGTGACCTCCAGATCTATCCCCATGTGGCTTGGTGCCTTGGTGTTTGGAGAATATTCAGAGCCAAGTAGTCAATAATATATTTATACATCAATGGATGAATCTTGGAAGCGACATTCATTCTGTATGCAGACAGAGTGACTGAGCACGTCATTAACTCCACATCAATAAACTATCTATAATTGAGGCATATTCTAGAAAGTCTCTCACATATTGTGTCCTCTACACTCCCCGGTTTTTTTCAAGGCCAGGTATCATATTGGATGTTTTATAATAATAATAATAAAAAAGTATATATATTTTTTTTAAAACAAGGTTTTCAGGGAGCAGCCTGGGAACCTCAGACGACAACAACACCAAAGTTTGACTTAGAATCTGTCATGTGTCAGAATGGGAGTGCATGTCATTTGGTACACAGTAAGTCATTCTTGGGTTCTGCTAAAAGTACAAAAGGAATGGAAGGCGCAATGGAGATTTACAGACTGATCAGCTACATTGCTGTGCACGCTAGCGCAGAGTTGAGTATCGTCCTCTTCAACGTAGTTGTTCATTCATAGGAGCCGACAAATTCAAAGAGAAAAGAAGCCATTCATCCATACAATCACTACTTAATTCATCCATCCATTCATTAATTCATCCATCCATTAATTAATTAATTCATCCGTCCATTCATTAATTCCCAGAGAATTTTGTAGAAATATGGGAGATGTAAATGTTTTATCATTTAGTGATCACTTACTGTATATCTGCACTGTTTCTCTTAGGAGGAGATGAAAAATACTATTAATTCTTGAGACTAACATGAGACAAATGAGCTTGCATTGAGACTTACGTTTGAGAAGTATGAGAAATAGGGGTAGATCTCATCATAGTATCCTCATGAGATTATTCCGTTCTCAACTATTGATCCAGAAAAGCTGAGGCATCCAAAAACACACAAAAAAAAATACTTTTACTTTCAAGTATCACGACAACAGATTATTTAAACGTCAACAACGTTCACCATTTACCGTTTTTTTATTTTTATGTTTACAACATTGTCTAAGCACATATAAAAAAAAAGTAATTGGGTAGAGGTTAGATTGCTTGCAAAATAACAAAATAGTCCAAATATGGCATTGTCTAAAACTAGTGTGGAATTGAAAGCGCTGTCATTAACCCCGTTTAGACTAAGAGCCAAAGTGGAAAGCTCCCTGCAAAATGCCTGGGGTACCTTTAAAAAAAAGGGTCAGTCAGAACATACCAGCTTGTAACTGGAACAAACTGTACCCCCTGCCGACCTAGTGAAACTCCCTATTAACACTGAAAACAGGTTACTGCAAACACCATTGTCTAAAATTGGTGTGGAATTGAAAGTGCTGTCGCTAACACATTAACATTTAAACAGATGATTGCAAACATCTTACATATGTCAAAATGGACCCGTGGTTCAGCTGAAAGGCCTGTCAACTCATTTGATATTACATTATTATTTAGGGTTGTCACGATGCCAAAATATGACCCACAAAACAATGCCAAGCCAAAGTATCACGATAAACGAGTAGTATCACGATAACGAGTAGTATCACGATACAATGGCAAAACATTTTGGTCACTGATATTCACATCTCGTATCAATATAATACTGAATTTGACTGTGATAAGGGTGTGATAAGGGTCTTGAGGAGGTGCATGGGGCCCTCTGGGTAACGGAGAGCTGTGCGTGCCCCGACTGAAGAGGAGACACCAGAGGAGGAGCAGGAGGAGGAGGGCAACAAGTCCTGGGGAGGACAGCCACTGCCGGTCAACCGCCCAGTGCTGTATCCAACATGTCTGACAGAAACACAATAACAGATTCAATGTCGCCAATATTGAATATTGTGATCCTAATGAATATATATATATATATATATATATATATATACACAGTGGATTCAGAAAGTATTCAGACCCCTTCCTCTTTTCCACAGTTTGTTACGTTACAGCCTTATTCTAAAGTTGATTACATTGTTTTTCCTCCTCATCAGTCTACACACAATACCACATAATGACATCACAATAGCACATAATGACATCACAATAGCACATAATGACATCACAATACCACATAATGACATCACAATACTAAAGTGGATTACATTTTATTTTTGCCACATCCATCTACACACAATAACCCATAAAGAGGGGTCATAGGCAGCATTCCTCTTCCTCCAAACACGGCAAGTTGAGTTGATGCCAAAGAGCTCCATTTTGGTTTCATCTGACCACTTTCACCCAGTTGTCCTCTGAATCATTCAGATGTTCATTGGCAAACTTCAGACGGGCATGTATATGTGCTTTCTTGAGCAGGGGGACCTTGCGGGCGCTGCAGGATAATCGCATAACTGTTGTCACCTTCTCACCAAGCTGCTTGGCGATGGTCTTGTAGCCCATTCCAGCCTTGTGTAGGTCTACAATCTTGCCCCTGACATCCTTGGAGAGCTCTTTGGTCTTGGCCATGGTGGAGAGTTTGGAATCTAATGGATTGATTGCTTGCTTCTCCCTTTAAGAGTGTGCTCCTAATCTCAGCTCATTGCCTGTATAAAAGACATCTGGTAGCCAGAAATCTTTCGGATTGAGAGGGGGTCAAATACTTATTTCCCTCATTAAGATGCTATTCAATTTATAACATTTTTCACATGCGTTTTTCTGGATTTTTTTGTTGTTATTCTATCTCTCACTGTTCAAATAAACCTACCATTAAAATGATTGACTGATAATTTCTTTGTCAGCTGGCAAACGTACAAAAACAGCAGGGGATCAAATACTTTTTTTCCCTCACTGTAGTGATCACAATATAGTAGCCATATCTAGGAAAACCAAAGTTCTAAAGGCTGGGCCTAATTTAGTGTATGAGGCCATACAATAAGTTCCGTAGTTATTCCTATGTTATTGATGTAAAGAACATTTGTTCAACCGTGGTGTGTAATGAGGAGCAACCAGACGCTGCACTTGACACATTTATAAAATTGCTTATCTCAGTTACTAAAAAGCATGCACCCACCAAGAAAAGGTCTGTAAAAACTGTTGAAACTCAGTGGATTGATGAGGGATGAGGCAAAAGGAGTGGCAAATAAGTCTGGCTGCGCAACTGATTGGCAAACAAACTGCAAATTGAGAAAACATGTGACTAAACTTAATAAAAAGAAGAAGAACCTACACTATGAAATCAAGATAAATCACATAAAGAATGGTAGTAAAAAGCTTTGGAGCAACTTCAATGAATTTTTGGGAAAAAAGGCAAACTCATCCATCATTCATTGAATCAGATGGCTCATTCATCACAAAACCGACTGATATTGTCAACTAGTTTAATTGAAGCCTCCACCATAATCCAGGTAGAATCAGGAATTCCCCAGGGCAGCTGTCTAGGCCCTTTACCTTGAGAAAAGCCAGTGTGTCTTTTTATGAGGATGACTCAACACTATACACATCAGCTACTACAGCGACTGAAATGACTGCAACACTTAATTAAAGAGATGCAGTTAGTTTCAGAAAGTAATACATTATTTCAAAAAAACTAAAGGCATTGTATATGGGACAAATCATTCACTAACCCTAAATCTCAACTAAATTTTCTAATAAATAATTTGGAAATTTAGAAAGTTGAGGTGACTAAACTGCTTGAAGTAACCCTGGATTGTAAACTGTCATGTTCAAAACATATTGATACAACAGTAGCTAAGATGGGTAGAAGTCTGCTCTACCTTCTTAACTTCTTAGGGAGCAGCTCCGGAGGTGATGGTTTTGGAGAGTCTGGCATGCCCAAAGTAAAATGCCTCCCACTCAGGCCCGGAAAATAGGATATGCACATAATTAGTACTATTGGATAGGAAACACTCTGAAGTTTCTAAGAGTGTTAAAATATTGTCTTTGAGTATAACAGAATGGATATAGCAGGCAAAAACCAGAGGAATTTCTGTCCTGGAAAAAGTGATTTTGACACATTGCCTCATTGTGAACCCTTCCCTATTGAAAATTACCTAAGATTGCAGTACCTATTGCTTCCACTGGATGTCAACAGTCTCTAGACAGTGTTTGATTATGTTTAGTTGCTCTGGATGGTAATAGAAGAAGAATTGGGAAGTGGTCACCAGATGTAAATAGGAATAGGATGCGTGTTCACGGGCTGACGCGCGCTGTGGTTTTTTCCTTTCCTATCGTCCAGTTTATTATCCGGTTGAAATTGTATAGTAAATATACATACTTGTATATTGATGAATGTTTAATAATTCAACTTTTGGATTTTGAATTTGGCGCCTTGCATTTCACCGGGTAGTGTAGTTAACAACACTATCAACAAGGCCGGTCCCACAGGCTCTAGTTTTGTCACACCTGGACAACTGTTCAGTTGTGTGGTCAGGTGCCACAAAGAGGGATTTAGGGAAATAAAATAGCAGTTGGCTCAGATCAGGGCAGCACGGCTGGCCCTTGGATGTACATTAATAATATGCATGTCAATCTCTCCTGGCTGAAAGTGGAGGAGAGATTGACTTCATCACTTCTTCTATTTGTGAGCAGTATTGACATGTTGAAAGCACCGAGCTGTCTGTTTAAACAACTAGCACACAGCTCAGACACCCATGCATACCCAACAAGAAAAGTCACCAGAGGTCTCTTCACAGTCCCCCAAGTCCAAGTTTTTAAAATTTAATAACTGCATACATTTTGACAGACTCCAGGAAGAGTAACTGATGCCTTGGCAGGAACTAATGGGGAGCCATAATAAACCCCAGGAAGAGTAGCTGATGCTTTGGCAGGAACCAATGGGGATCCATAATAAACCCCAGGAAGAGTAGCTGATGCCTTGGCAGGAACCAATAGGGATCCATAATAAACCCCAGGAAGAGTAGCTGATGCTTTGGCAGGAACCAATGGGGATCCATAATAAACCCCAGGAAGAGTAGCTGATGCCTTGGCAGGCACCAATGGGGATCCATAATAAACCCCAGGAAGAGTAGCTGATGCCTTGGCAGGCACCAATGGGGATCCATAATAAACCCCAGGAAGAGTAGCTGATGCCTTGGCAGGAACCAATGGGGATCCATAATAAACCCCAGGAAGAGTAGCTGATGCCTTGGCAGGAACCAATGGGGATCCATAATAAACCCCAGGAAGAGTAGCTGATGCCTTGGCAGGCACCAATGGAGATCCATAAGAAATACAAATGCAAATGTCAAAGCAAAAACCATGAGGTCGAAGGATTTGTCCGTAGAGCTCCAAGGCAGGATTGTGTCGAGCCACAGATCTGGGGAAGGGTACAAAGAAATTCTGCATAATTGAATATCCCCAAGCACACAGTAGGAAGAAGTTTGGAATCACCTAAACTCTTCCTGGAGCTTGCCACCCGGCCAAACTGAGCATTCAGGGGAGATGGGAGAACCTTCCAGAAGGACAAACATCTCTGCAGCACTTCACCAATCAGGCCTTTATGGTAGAGTGGCCAGACGGAAGCCACTCCTTAGTAATAGGCACATGACAGCCCGCTTGGAGTTTGCCAAAAGGCACCTAAAGGACACAGACCATGAGAAACAAGATTCTCTGGTCTGATGAAACCAAGATTGAACTCTTTGGCCTGAATGTCAAGCATCACGTCTGGAGGAAACCTGACACCATCCCTACAGTGAAGCATGGCGGTGGCAGCATCATGCTGTGAGTATGTTTTTCTACATGAACGGAGCAAAGTATAGAGATCCTTGATGAAAACCTGCGCTCAGGACCTCAGACTGGGGCCAAGGTTCATCTTCCAACAGGACAACGACCCTAAGCACAACGCAGTAGTGGCTTCGGGACAAGTCTCTGAATGTCCTTGAGTGGTCCAGGTAGAGTCTGGACATGAACCCAATCAAACATCTCTGGTGAGACCTGAAAATAGCTGTGCAGCAACACTCTCCATCCAAACTGACAGAGCTTGAGAGGATCTGCAGAGAAGAATGGGAGAAGCTCCCTAAATGCAGGTGTGCCAAGTTTGTAGCATTATACTCAGGAAGACTCAAGGCTGTAATCGCTGCCAAAGGTGCTTCAACAAAGTACTGAGTAAATGGTCTGAATACTTACAGAACTAGCCAAAAATTAGGACACACCTACTCATTCAAGGGTTCTTCTTTATTTTTACTATTTTATACATTGTAGAATAATAGTAAAGACATCAAAACTATGAAATAACACATATGGAATCATGTAGTAACCAAAAAAGTGTTAAACAAATCAAAATATATATTAGATATTAGATTCTTCAAAGAAGCCACTCTTTTCCTTGGTGACTGCTTTGCACACTCTTGGCATTCTCTCAACCAGCATAATGAGGAATGCTTTTCCAACAGTCTTGAAGGTGTTCCCACATATGCTGAGCACTTGTTGGCTGCTTTTTGTTCACTGTGCAGTCCAACTCATCTCAATCCATCTCAATTGGTTTGAGGTCAGGTGATTGTGGAGGCCAGGTCATCTGATGCAGCACTCCATCAATCTCCTTCTTGTTCAAATAGCCCTTACGCAGCCTGGAGGTGTGTTGGGTCAATGTCCTGTGGAAAAACAAATGATAGTCCCACTAAGTGAATCGCTGCAGAATGCTGTGGTAGCCATTCTGGATAAGTGTGCCTTGAATTCTAAATTAATCACAGACAGTGTTACCAGCAAAGCACCATCACACCTCCTCCTCCATGCTTCATGGAGGGAACCACAAATGTGGAGATCATCCGTTCACCTACTCTGCGTCTCACAAAGACAGGCGGTTGGAACTCATCAGACCAAAAACAGATTTCCACCGGTCAAATGTCCATTGCTCATGTTTCTTGGCCCAAGCAAGCCTCTTCTTCATATTGGTGTCCTTTAGTAGTGGTTTCTTTGCAATTCGACCATGAAGGCCTGATTCACGCACTCTCCTCTGAAAAGTTAAAGTTGAGATGTGTTTGTGTAACGAAGATGCTTAGAGTCGAGAAACAGGTGCAGGTGAAATGTTTAATAAAACAACAAACATGGAACGAGACAACATAACAGTAGCGTCTACTCATAAACACAAGAACAATACTGACTGGGGAAAGAACCTAAGAGAGTGCCAAATATAGGGGATGTAAGGTAATGGAGTCTAGGTATGCCTCATGATGACGTGCAGGTGTGCGTAATGATTACAGTAGCTAGCGAAATGGAGATCACAGAGGTTAGTTTTAATGAGGGATTCTCACAAGTGTCTAGTTTGCATCAACTACCTTCTCTAAAAGCACCGTTCTGGCATTGTTGTCTGTCTGACAAGGACCCACCCCGGAAACAATTGTCTTTCCCTTATTGAAGTTGCCAAGAGTCCGTCATTGAAACGAGACCCTAGTCACTTGCCTACTGTTATGCCATAGCCTCATGTCTTCCCAAAACCTAAAAAATGTTAACCCAATAGGGTGTTTCAATTTCAAATTCTAATTCAAATAACTCTGAGAAGGAACTTCATGTGTGGTGACATGACAGACTCACCTGTCATCAGCCTAGCCCGAGTCCTGTGAGAACGGAGTCCCAAAGCGAGGGGTGTATGGCGGGCATTCCTCCTCTCTAGGAGGGATCAGAGGAGCCTGGGGTGTAGGCCTGGGGTGTTTCTTTCTTTCTCTCTTTCTCTCTCTCTTTCTCTCTTTCTCTCGGAGGACCTGAGCATTAGGACCATTCCTCAAGGCCTACCTGGCCTGATGACTCCTTGATGTCCCGAGTCCACCTGGCCGTGCTGCTTCTCCAGTTTCAACTGTTCTGCCTGTTCTATGAACATTTTGAAATCTTGTCCATGTTCTGTTATAATCTGCACCCGGCACAGCCAGATGAGGACTGGCCACCCCTCACAGCCTGGTTCCTCTCTAGTTTTCTTCCAAGGTTCTGGCGTTTCTAGGGATTTTTTCCTAACCACCGTGCTTTTACACCTGCATTGCTTGCTGTTTGGGGTTTTAGGCTGGGTTTCTGTACAGCACTCTGTGACATCAGCTGATGTAAGAAGGGCTTTATAAAAAAAAAAATGGATTGAAAATTTGATATCTGAAGACTCACCAGAAACAGATAGAGAGGATTAGATAGAGATACACAAACGCAGGCAATGAGTGTCTCAAGCATGAGGGACAATAAAGTTAGATCATAATTACTGCTTGAAAATGGCAGTGGGATGGTTGTGATGAGCCCTTAGTGAGCATACTGTTCAGGTTGGATGGTTGTGATGAGCCCTTAGTGAGCATACTGTTCAGGTGGGATGGTTGTGATGAGCCCTTAGTGAGCATACTGTTCAGGTGGGATGGTTGTGATGAGCCCTTAGTGAGCATACTGTTCAGGTTGGATGGTTGTGATGAGCCCTTAGTGAGCATACTGTTCAGGTTGGATGGTTGTGATGAGCCCTTAGTGAGCATACTGTTCAGGTGGGATGGTTGTGATGAGCCCTTAGTGAGCATACTGTTCAGGTTGGATGGTTGTGATGAGCCCTTAGTGAGCATACTGTTCAGGTGGGATGGTTGTGATGAGCCCTTAGTGAGCATACTGTTCTGGTTGGATGGTTGTGATGAACCCATGGTGAGCGTACCATGTCAGACTGTGTAGGAGCTGGGGGTTAAAACATCTCGGTCAAGGCCTCCTGTTGACACAGTCTGGGCCGTGCTGGAGCCACTCGTCAGGTACAAAGATACTGAGTACAATATTTTGTCATGTCTCGATAAACACCTCTATCCTTCAATATTAATCGGAAGAGTAAAAACTTTTTCCTTCGCATTCCCCTTGGTTTCCTTTAGTCCCGTTAGTTTGGCTGCTTATGCATTGTACATGTTTATCGAATGAACTAGCCTATACATATTGGCACAGACAGTTAACCTTATCAACATTAAATAGAAACTTGTTCACTATACATTTCAACAATGTAACAATGCACAAACAGTCTATTTTCTAACAATTCATTATCTTATTTTAACAGCATTTGTCTGCGTAGATGAAAGAAATATATACTTGCACGTTTTCGGTTTAACTTTATAAATCAAATTGACTGTAAACTACAACAGCTAGCCTACTGTCAAAATATTACATTGACAACATGATATAGCTATAACGTTAATCCCAAAACACATTTATAAAATGTTGTTGCATTCGTACATTGTTAATCTTTCTTAGCAGTACTTCTGGTATACTGCAGATAAACTCGCTCCAGCCTGTGCTACTGTCAAATATGTGCTAATGGTACATACTAGTTACCGTAGCAAGCTAACTTGAGCTATGTTTAGCTAGCTAGTATGCCACAACTGCTAGTTATGATTTAGATAACTAGCTACGTAAACATAATGTAACGTTAGTTAAGTAAATTCTTTGGCCTACCTTGACTAACGTTAGCTACATCTAAATTATTTTAGCATGTGAAGCTAGCTAACGTTAGATGCTAGCTAGAATAGTTTGGTTTAGCAAGTTAGCTTGTTAGCTACTTAGCAAACAACCTAGATAGCTATTCAAACCTAAGCTTGCCAGGTGGTTAGCTAGCTAGTTAACGTTATCTTGATAAAATATGTTTAGGTAGTTAACTAGATAGCTAGGTCACGTTATATAATGTAGTACCATAGCTAGCTAGCTAGCCAAAATTCAGCTGACAGTAGCTAGCTAGCTAAAACATTATTTAATTGTACAGCAAACATTTGATCTTCAGACACTTAATGTTAGTCCTATATTGACAATTGTCCCCTCGATTCTTTTGAAGTAATTCGTAGTCTACTTTCTTGAAAAGTATTGTTGAAGTCTTGCTCTAATAGCATTGTCGCACGCATAGAGACATACACAGGAGAGTTCAATTACTAATTTAAGATAATTTAGTCGTCTCTTATTTTGATCCGAGTAAGACAAATATGAGTTTATATGTGGTTGTATCTCCTGAATTTGAGAAATATGTCTCATGTCTCTTAGTCTCATTTTGATGTTATTAAAGAGAGCTCATGTTTCAAGGAAAAACAGACAGGAAAAATATAAGATCACTTCTTGGATTTTGTGCTTTCCTATGTTTTCATTCATTCATCCATCCACCCATCCACCCACCCACTAAGTCAATGCTTAGTGAAACCACAGGGGACTGTCTGTTCTTCAAGGCATTAGGGAGGGAAGGGATATGCATACTGGATCAACAGGGTAGCATGGATGACTCACAGTACAGGAGGCAGGAAAAGATCTGCATACTGAATCACCAGGGAAGCATAGATGACAGGAGGTAGGAAAGGGTCTGCATACTGGATCACCAGGGTAGCATGGATGATTCACAGTACAGGAGGTAGAACAACCCCACTTAGTAACCAACCATCTGGCCAAACACAAACACAACACCCACACTATGGTGATGCCAAACCCCCTAGGAAATCAGTTATTTTAACCTTTATTTAACTAGGCAAGTCAGTTAAGAACACATTCTTATTTACAATGGCGACCTACAACAGCCAAACACAGACAACGCTGGGCCAATTGTGCACCGCCCTAGGGGACTCCCAATCACAGGCGGTTGTGATTCAGGATTCTGGATTCGAACCAGGCTGTCTGTAGTGACGCCTCTAGCACTGAGATGCAGTGCCTTTGACCGCTGTGACACTCGGGAGTTGAGAAGTGCTGAGAAGAACTTCAATAGGAAGATTTGGCTAATATTTTATAGCAAATAAAGTTCTTGTTTACTTCTGTCGTTCTAGGTGGATTGAAATCAGTTGTTCTGATTAGTTTGTTGTAAAAATATATACATATGTTTCAGTGTGATGTTTTTGGAGATATTTAAATAATTGGTTTGATGTTTTCTACTAAACAACCGTTGCTGTCACATAGAACAACTGGAACATTTTGAATAGACGGGACACTAGAGGGCATATTAAGAAATATATATGATACATTAAACCAAAGTTTGGAATACTGTAGCTTACCTATGTTACAGGCCTCAGTCCGTAGCTGAGGTGGCCTGTAATACGTCTGCAAAGTTGACATCATTGTTTAGGTTCATGCCATAGTGTTTAGGTTTACGCCACAGTGTTTGTTCATAGCTTAGTTAGATTCTCTAGTTCGGTTCCATGCCACGATCTTCGTTCATTGTTTTGTTCAGCCAAGTTACGTTCGTTAATTAAAGATGTATTCTGGATACCTCGCTGCGCATTGGTCTGTCATGATTTCCTCTTGGGACAGACCAAGACGCAGTTGTTCTCGAACTCTTGCCCTTGGTCGTGGTGAAGCTTACTAGGATGGCCAAACCGAATGAAGTCTTGGAATATCTTCTCGGTTGCAGTTTTTCCTGACTTGTTCTTCGTTGTGTAGGCCTCTGCAAAGCGTTTGAAATGATCGACCAGTACAATAATGTATTCTTAGCCTCCTTTGCTTGGCTCAATGTAGACGACTGAGACAAGGTCAAGGGGTGCACCATTGCTGATAGAACCCATAGGTGCTTTCTCTGGAACACAGGGACGTTTCTGCTTGATACATGCACACTGTCTGAACACATAGTCTTTTACTTCACGTTGCATGGATGGCCAGTAAAATCTTTCCCTAGACTAGATGGATCACTTTGTCTGCTCCGACGTGGCGCATGTCGTCACGTAGATTCTTCAGCACCACTGATTTCAGCTTGCCGGACAAGTACAAGTTGCTTCCGTTGTCCAGGCTGTCTGCACAGGATTCCATTTTCCCATGACCAGCTCGAATCACAGACTAGTTTCCTTATTTTTGGTCCCATTCGATTTTTTTTTTCTCTTTCTCATTTGGATTCCATCTTTTGTTTTTCAGCGAGAGATGATTTCTCTGATTGCAGCACCCTTGTGCTGTGCAGCCTTGATGATATCCTCAGGTGACACACCACCCTCTCTACAGTGGACTTGCAGCGCAGCCACTCATGGAACATCCTCATTTCTGACTTCTGTGCTTCCTTGCCATATCGCTGAGACGACTTCTGGTGGCGTAGGTTTAGCTCCCGAGTGGCACAGCGGTCTAAGGCACTGCGTCTCAGTGCTAGAGGCGTCACTTGCCTAGTTAAATGAAGAAACAAATAAAAAAAAATCTGTTTCTGTGTATTCACCCACGTGGTTGTGGAGAATGACAGGACAACGAGACAGTGTGTCAGCTTTTGCATTCATTCATTTTCCCAGGCCTGTATTTCAGGTCGGCCATCTCCTTGACCCAGCGGTGACCTACTGCGTTTAGTCTAGTTGTGCTCAGAACATAGGTCAAAGGGTTGTTATCTTTTCATAGACAATGACGGCCTACAAAAAGGCCTCCTGCTGGGACGTGTTTTTTTTTTAAATTATAAATAATATAGGACAAAACACACATCACGACAAGAGAGACAACACAACACTACATAAAGAGAGGCCTAAGACAACAACATAGCAAGGCATTTGACCTGTAGGAATGGTAAGTCCTTCTTTCCCACTTTTACCAAACAGCTCAGTGACATTTCTTCATTAATCAATCAATCAAATGTATTTATAAAGCCCTTTTTACATCAGCCAATGTCACAAAGTGCTATACAGAAACCCAGCCTAAAACCCCAAACAGCAAGCAATGCAGATGTAGAAGCACGGTGGCTAGGAAAAACCTAGAAAGGCAGGAACTATAAGGGCACAAGGCGAGACCCAAATGCAGTCACAGGAGGCAGATGGTAGAGCTCCAATATTTCTTATAACAAAGGGAGTAGGCAAAGGCAGGTCGGGGACAGGCAAGAGTTCATAAACCAGGTCAAGTCCAAACAGCACCAGACGATAGGCAGTCTCGAGGTCCGGCCAGGCAGGGGTCAGAAACCAGATCTGAGTCCAAAACAGTACAAGGGAATAGGCAGGCTGATAGTCAGAACAGGAAGAGTGGTCAGGCATGCGAGTTCAGAGTCAGGACAGGCAAGGGTTTAAACCAGGAGCACTGGAAACAAACAGAGACTGGAGAAAAGAGGAGCAAGGAAAACCGCTGGTTGACTTGGCAAACAAGACGAACTGGCACAGACGGACAGGAAACACAGGGATAAATACACCGGGGATAATAAGCGACAAATGGAGAGGGTGGAGACAATCACAAATCACAAGGACAGGTGAACCAGATCAGGGTTTGACAGGAACCTAGGAAGAAACATAGGTTCCTAGGTGGACCAAGGTGGAGATTATAACAGTACATGGCCAAAATGTTCAAACGTTCATAGATGACCAGCAGGGTCAAATAATAATAATAATCACAGTGGTTGTAGAGGGTGCAACAGGTCAGCACCTCAGGAGGAGATGTACGTTGGTTTTTCATAGCCGAGCATTCAGAGTATCTCTACCACTCCTGCTGTCTCTAGAGAATTGAAAACAGCAGGTCTGGGACAGGTAGCACATCCGGTGAACAGGTCAGGGTTCCACAGTCGCAGACAGAAGAGTTGAAACTGGAGCAGCAGCATGACCAGGTGGACTGGGAACAGCAAGGAATCATCAGGCTAGGGAGAGAGAGAGAGCGAGAGAGAGAGAGAGAGAGAGAGAGAGAGAGAGAGAGAGAGAGAGAGAATTAGAGAGTGCATACTACAATTCACACAGGACACCGGATAAGACAGGAGAAATACACCAGATATAACAGACGGACCCTAGCCCCCCGACACATAAACTATTGCAGCAAAAATACTAGAGGCTAAGACAGGAGGGGTCGGGAGACACTTTGGCCTCGTCCGACAAAACCCCTGGACAGGGCCAAACAGGCAGGATATAACCCCACCCACTTTGCCAAAGCACAGCCCCCACACCACTAGAGGGATATCTCTAACCACCAACTTACTATCCTGAGACAAGGCCGAGTATAGCCTACGAAGATCTCCCCCACAGCATAACCCAAAGGGGGGGCGCCAACTCAGACAGGAAGATCACGTCAGTGACTCAACCCCCTCAAGTGACGCACCCCTCCTAGGGATGGCATGGAAGAGCCCCAGTAAGCCAGTGACTCAGCCCCTGTAATAGGGTCAGAGGCAGAGGATTCCAGTGGAGAGAGGGGAACCGGCCAGGCAGAGACAGCAAGGGCGGTTCGTTGCTCCAGTGCCTTTCCGTTCACCTTCACACTCCTGGGCCAGACTACACTCAGTCATAGGCCCTAATGAAGAGATGAGTCTTCAATAAAGGCTCAAAGGTCGAGACCGAGTCTACGTCTCTCACATGGATAGGCAGACCATTCCATAAAAATGGAGCTCTATAGGAGAAAGCCCTGCTCCAGCTGTTTGCTTAGAAATTCTAGGGACAGTAAGGAGGCATGCGTCTTGTGAACATAGCGTACGTGTAGGTATGTACGGCAGGACCAAATCGGAAAGATAGGTAGGAGCAAGCCCATGTAATGCTTTGTAGGTTGGCAGTAAAACCTTGAAATCAGCCCTTGCCTTAACATGAAGATAGTGTAGAGAGGCTAGCACTGGAGTAATATGATCAAATGTTTTGGTTCTAGTCAAGATTCTAGCAGCCGTGCTTAGCACTAACTGAAGTTTATTTATTGCTTTATCCGGGTAGCTGGAAAGTAGAGCATTGCAGTAGTCTAGTAGTCAGTAGTCAGTAGTCCTAGAAGTGACAAAAGAATGGATTCATTTTTCTGCATTATTTTTGGACAGAAAGTTTCTGATTTTTGCAATGTTACGTAGATGGAAAAAAGCTATCCTTGAAACAGTCTTGATATGTTCGTCAAAAGAGAGATCATGGTCCAGAGTAACGCCGAGGTCCATCACAGTTTTATTTGAGACGACTGGACGACCATCAAGATTAATTGTCAGATTCAACAGAAGATCTCTTTGTTTCTTGCAATGCTATACTTTGTTTTCAACCCATTACTCTCTCCCCTTCTCTTTTTGATGACTCCTGGCATCTATCTACACCTACATCTGTTATACATTTGTGATCCATAGTATCACATTCAAATCACAATTTTAAGATTGGAAAACTTTAGCTTGCCTGCACTAGTTATACAGATGTAGGATCTTAATTTGATCACTCCTTTTGTTGCTGATATTTTCCTTGTGGTGTATTGTAGTTTTAAAAAGGTTTCTAAAGTTTGTAATTTCAAATTTGAAATATCAGACTTGATTTACACCTAAAGAGAAATGTAATAATTCACATTTCCTGTTACCGAGGGACTATTTTCCTGTTGAAGCAAACTCAAATTATTTATTTATTTAATGTAACCTTTATTAAATTAAGATCCGACAACTGTACATTATGGTTTATGAAATGTGCAAAATTAATATAATGTGCTCTATAGGTACAATAATTCACTGTTGGATCATACTGCAGAGAACATTAACATATAAGAAAGTACATTTACATGTACACTACCGTTAAAATGTTTTGGGTCACCTAGAAATGTCCTTGTTTTTGAAAGAAAGCACATTTTTGTCCATTAAAATAACATCAAATTGATGAGAAAAACTGTGTAGACATTGTTAATGTTGTAAATGACTGTTGTAGCTGGAAACGGCAGGTTTTTAATGGAATATCTACATAGGCGTACAGAGACCCATTATCAGCAAACATCACTCCTGTGTTCCAATTGCACATTGTGTTAGCTAATCAAAGTTTATCATTTTTAAAATGTTAATTGATCATTAGAAAACATTTAGCAATTATGTTAGCACAGCTGAAAACTTTTGTCGTGATTAAAGAAACAATAAAACTAGCTTCCTTTAGACTAGTTGAGTATCTGAAGCTTCAGAATTGGTGGGTTCAATTACAGGCTCAAAATGGCCAGAAACAAAGACCTTTCTTCTGAAACTTGTCAGTTATTCTTGTTCTGAGAAATGAAGGATATTCCAAATGAGAAATTGCCAAGAAACTGAAGATCTGGTACAACGTTGTGTACTACTCTCTTCACAGAACTGCTCAAACTGACTCTACCCAGAATAGAAAGAGGGGTGGGAGGCCCCGGTGCACAACTGAGCAAGAGGACAAGTACATTAAAGTGTCTAGTTTGAGAAACAGACACTTCACAAGTCCTCAAGGTGCAGCTTGAGTGGACACTGCTGCGGCCAAAGAGGATAGCTAGCTTAAACTAAAGAGCCTCCTGGCTAACGTTGGCTAGCATGCATAACGTCCGGTGAATTAAGTCTACTAGTGTTCCTCCGGGGATATCGCAACCCCATTCCTATTTTCAATTCCTTGAGTTGGAGTAGCCCCCAATGAGGAAGTAGCCCCCGAGCAGCTGGTTTGCTTCACAAAAATATTACTGTTGTGATAGTGCCGCACATTTTGTTACAGCAAACGGGGTACCACGTCAGCCATAAGTGGGCCGGCCTTCATGCAGGCTCTACAGTCACATGGAAGCACAACATGTTTTGGAAGCTTGCTTGCCCATGTTTGCCCTCTTAAGGATCTACCCCTTTTTTCAAAATGTTGCCTAAAATGACAGACCCAAATCTAACTGCCTGTAGCTCAGGCCCTGAAGCAAGGATATGCATATTCTTGGTACCATTTGAAAGGAAACACTTTGAAGTTTGTGGAAATGTGAAAGGAATGTAGGAGAATATAACACAATATATCTGGTAAAGGATAATACCAAAAAAAAAACGTTATTTTGTATTTTTTTGTTTCATCATCTTCGAAATGTAAGAGTAAGGCCATAATGTATTATTCCAGCCCACGTGCAATTTAGATTTTGGCCACTAGACGGCAGCAGTGTATGTGCAAATTTTTAGACTGATCCAATGAACCATTGCATTTCTGTTCAAAATGTTGTATCAAGACTGCCCAAATGTGCCTAATTTGTTTATTAACTACTGACGGAGTGGTGGGGCGCTAGTGCCCCACTCCCGACACTACCCGGTGAAATGCAAGGCGCCAACTTCAAAATCCCAAAATTAAATTATTAATAACTTTCATGTTCAAAATTGTGCACTCTCCTCAAACAATAGCATGGTATTATTTCACTGTAATAGCTACTCTAAATTGGACAGTGCAGTTATATTAACAAGAATGTAAGCTTTCAGCCAATATCAGATATGTCTATGTCCTGGGAAATGTTCTTGTTACTTACAACCTCATGCTAATCGCATTAGCCAATGTTAGCTCAATCGTCCCGTGGAAGGCACACCAATCCCGAAGAAGGCCCCTCTGGTACCCAGCGTTCCATGGTGTTTACAGGGTTAAAGGTTTATATCGATCTTTCCAAGGTGCGACTAATAAGTTGGGTGATTCGTTCTCTGTCCACAAGGGGGCACCCCTCCCCATAGGTGGCTCATGACTGGGAGTCAGTGGTGATTAAAAATAAATTTGCTGGAGCTAAGAGCCCAGCTAGGCTGCCCCTAGGGCGCCATGGCAACGAACAATGCAGATAGGCATGTAAATGTCAAGCATTTGAGCTCTGCTGCCAAGAAAAATTAATTTTCAGTGCTCTGCGAGGGATTATGTTCCTTCGGGGGCTTTTTGATCAGGGGCTGTCATTCTCTATGTTAAAAGGGTAAATGGACGCTATCTTGAGCGTGTCATGTAGGAATTGACGGAATACCACCGGGGGCCCAGCCATTTGTTGTTTGGTTCCTGAAAGGTGTATGTAATCTCAGACCAATCTCCAAACCTGTTGCGCCCACATGGGACTTGGCGCTGGTTTTGGAGGCACTGTGTGCAGCCACCTTTTGGGGGACCTCCACGCGTTATCTGGTACTCAGTTCGCCCCGGGTGACTCTAAGGTGATGTTGTGTCCAAATGTGAATGTCCTAAAGGTCCTTAGCTTTTGAGCTATTGCCCCTTTTCGGGTTGAATCTGGTACTCAGTTCATTATCTGGTACTCAGTTTGTTCTCTGGTACTCAGTTCGTTATCTGGGTGTCAGTTCGTTATTTGGTACTCAGTTCGTTATCTGGTACTCAGTTCGTTATCTGGTACTCATTTCGTTATCTGGTAGTCAGTTCATTATCTGGTACTCATTTCGTCATCTGGTACTCAGTTCGTCATCTGGTACTGAGTTCGTTATCTGGTACTCAGTTCGTTATCTGGTACTCAGTTCCATATCCATTCTGTTTTACTCACAGACAAAATGTTAACACTTTTAGAAAATTCAGAGTGTTTCCTATCCAATGGTACTAACTTTGTGCATATCCTATTTTCTGGGCCTGAATGGGAGGCATTTTACTTTGGGCACGCCATGGTCTCCAAAACAGTTACCTCGTGCGCTGCTCCCTAAGAAGTTAACTGGTACTCATTTCATTATCTGGTACTCAGTTCGTTATCTGGTAGTCAGTTCGTTATCTGGTACTCAGTTCGTTATCTGGTACTCAGTTCGGCAGGTAACCTAGGCTAGGTTAGGCAGGTAGCCTAGTGGTTAGAGTGTTAGACTTGTAACCGGAGGGTTGCAAGTTCAAATCCCCAAGCTGACAAATCTGTCATTCTGCCCCTGAACAAGGCAGTTAACCCACTGTTCCCCGGGTGCTGAAGACGTGGATGTCGATTAAGGCAGCCCCCCGCACCTCTCTGATTCAGAGGGGTTGGGTTAAATGCAGAAGACACATTTCGGTTGAAGGCATTCGGTTGTACAACTGACTAATAATGGTGACTTTGACTTCTCAGTTTGTTATCTGGTAGTCAGTTCGTTATCTGGTAGTCAGTTCGGCTGAATATAGAAATGTTTTTTGGGCATCACCACACACTTTTGTGAGGTTTCATCCCTTGGATGTCACTGCTCCCAGTAAAGCACCCAGTGTGCAATACCCAGACTGCCGCATCTGGCGGGGTCAGGTCTGGGTGGCCACAGGCCATTTTCATTTAGTACCCGTTGGGGTAGGCTTGGGACGTGATTGCATTTTCCCAATAATATGTTTTACCGAAGTTTACCGACTGAAAGGGAGCGTAACATTATGACTATAACTATTGTTCCCTAAAGGAGGGAAACGAGGTACAACACCTGTTTGGCCCCGCCCATTCCTGTGGTTGGTGAAGAGTGGTATTAAATTGAAGGAGTGAATCCGAGCCTTACCCTTATCCCCCTAGGAAGGCGGATTTCATTGGCCTTGTAAGGCGTGATTGTAGATCCTTGAACGGAAGTCACAAGATTGTGACTCCCCGTAGTATGTTGTACCTCGTTTCGCTCCTTCACGGAACACTAGTTATAGTCATACATTTACGTTTAGTAGTCCTAGTGGTATGTAATGTATCATTGGAAACCCATAGATTAATTAATCACTTGAGTAAACTGTAGGAAGAAGAGTGAACCATGTTTAATAAGAATCTGAATTAATCTTATTGCTCTTTGAGATGTATTATTCATTGTATAATAATTACGATGTATAGCGATCGATCTCAAGAGCTAGATTTTATACCTAAGTCAATTAGAATGTCTGCTTTGTGAGTTTCCATAATGAATTTAAATAAAACATATATCTCATTCTAAGTTGCTCATTGTGGCCTCAAGGTGACAAACCTAAATGGATTACCTTGGTGGTTTAAACTTTAGATAAACAATCCCTTTGAGGAAGGAATTGTGTTGATTTCTCTGGTTTCTGGACAATCAGAGCCTCAGTCTGCATCACTATAGAGTGCACCCTATGGGCCCTGGCCATTCGGTATGCAGACGTAGTCACTGAGGCGTTTTACGATAAACAAGGAAGCCCATCAAAAAGCATGTAACATGTAGTGTTATACAGTATCAGTCGTATGGCAGCACGTCTGTCGGTACTGTACGCAAAGTGATGCAACTCTGGCCTAAATACATGCTGTTCTGGATTAAACACCCATACGTGGAGCATTCCTCCCTGATTTACTGTAGTTAACATCCCAAATGGCACCCTATTCCTTCAATAGTGCACTACTTTTGACCAGGGCCCTATGGGTTCTGTAGTGCACTACTATTGATCAGGGCCCTATGGGTTCTGTAGTGCACTATACATGGGATAGGGTGCCGTTTGTGATGCAGACATTACTTCAGACAGGGAGAGGCTTCCATTAGAACCTGCCAAGGTAAATAGAGATACATCAGGGATGCATTGCATTGATCACAAAGCATTAATACTGTGGACTATCTTCCAACTTCTAAACTGTGTCTGTCTATCTCTTGCCAAATATTATCATTGTGGAGAGAGCGGCCAAAGTTAGCAGAATACCTATGCAGTCGCATCTGTTAAAGCTGTAAAGGTGATTACTTTAAAAAAATGACAGCGCCAACAGCTATCTCCACTCTCCCGACAAATTCGCCTAGTTTCTCTTCTCCCTTCTTTTCTTGGAGCGTGAGAACAAAGAAAGATTAGGAGATGACAGGAAAGCTAGGAAAATGTGCGTGCACAAACACACACGGTACACAAACAAATTGGCAGTTTCTCCTCTCCAATAAAACTATTGTTTTTCTCCAGCATCAGCCCCATTACAGCTTAATGTTATAATGGCAGTATTAACAGAGTAACGAGAGAGAGAGAGAGAGAGAGAGAGAGAGAGAGAGAGAGAGAGAGAGAGAGAGAGAGAGAGAGAGAGAGACGAAAGGGAACGAGAGAGAATGGGAGAGATAGATAGAGAGATAATATACAAAAGTGAAATGATCTACTTCACTTGCTTTGGCAATGTTAACATACTGTATGTTTCCCATGCCAATAAAGGCCCTTGAATTGAATTGAGCGAGAGAGAGAGAGCGAGCGAGAGAGAGAGCGAGAGAGAGAGAGAGAGCGAGAGCGAGAGCGAGAGAGAGAGAGAGAGCGAGAGAGCGAGAGAGCGAGAGAGCGAGAGAGCGCGAGAGAGCGCGAGAGCGAGAGCGAGAGATAGAGAGAGCGAGAGCGAGAGAGAGAAAGGAAAACAGAGGCAGTTAAAAGGTATATTCTGTATGTTCTTCCAGTCATACTTAGTTGTTAGGGGTCAGAAGTTAATGCCCGAGTGAATGTTGCTCTGTAACACCACACGGCACAGTCTGACAATAATGTGTTGTTGTTTTTGTCGTACTGCTTTGCTTTGTCTTGGCAAGGCCGCAGTTGTAAATGAGAACTTGTTCTCAACTGGCCCACCTGGTTAAATAAAGTTGAAATATAAAAAAAAAAAAATGAAAATACAAAAGGGTGAACATTCTCCTGACACATTTCTCCATTCTATTACATGTATTATCTGCATTTATAGGTTATTCATATCAGAGGTTTTGAAACCAAACTATCTTGATTTTCAACGGGTATGATGACACCACCCGGCTAAGATTGAAAGAAATCCGAAACTGCACAGAAGTGGACCAAATAAAAAAAAACGACCTGTTTTGTGAGGACAATTGGGATGCATTATCCACAGGAACAGCTTTTTTTATTTTTTCATTAAGAGCTCTTTGTGTTGCTTCTGATGTGTTTTCTTTGACGTGGGAGAAATACATCCCAGAGCAGTCAATGGAAGAAGTACTGATTTTCCAGTCAGACATCAGAGTGGGACGCCTAGACAGGGTTAATAGACTGACTCTGAACACGGGAAGAAAGACAGAGGAAGAAATTGGCATTTGAAACGTGACAGTTGAAGAAAGAGGCAGTTGACCTTTTACCGCTTTTAAAGCTTTTCCTCGCAATCCTCTCTTCTGTCTCTATCAAATGTATGCCTACACATTTCTGACTTCAGAGTGAGACCCATACAGTCTGTAAAACCCAGTCTCTGAACACAGAGGAAGAAAGACCTTTGAAAAAGAGGCAGTTGATATCTTCCTGTTGACTAACGTCTCTGTCCCCTCGCTCTCTATCTCACCCTTTAGTTGTTTCACCTTCGAATGTAGCCTACGATACGGCTAGATGTATTGAAGTAAATACACACGTCCCAAACTTGGAAATGAAAAAAAAAAAATGTGCTAGGCTAAACAGGTTATTATATGGATAAAGAAATGAGAAGCTATATTTCCATGAAAACAGTATATTTTGCCAACGTTGTGGCGTCTTCTATAAGAGACATGCATTTTTGTACATTGCAGTGGACAACATGGTGCAACCTCTGTTAGGTGGGCTGCCGGGCAGGCATCGGCCGCGATACAGGAAAGCCAATTCAGCCAAACGCTCATGGTTTCTCACAGGGGAACTGAAATTATAGGGTACAATGACTTGTATCTCATGATGCACATGGCAAATCACATGTAACAACATCCGGATGCATCGCACACGAAACACCAATACAAATGTAACAACAGCACAACAAAATAGATAAACAAATTCCTTGAATTTTCTTTTGCGGTTGCCTGTTCATTATTTAAATTTTTTACCTTTATTTAACTAGGCAAGTCAGTTAAGAAAATCATTCTTATTTTCAATGACGGCCACCCCAGGTAGCCTAGTGGACGGCATAGGATAGCCACTTGTTTTTTTTTTTAAGCTGCACCAATCAAAGCAGTGAAGGGTGTAGCGAAGCAAGCCTTTAGTGGTCGAAACCATTCATCTTGGAGCGACTGGGGAGCGGGGTTGAAAAAATGCAATCATATCATGCAATTATACCATTTATAAAATGTTCATATATATTTTTTTTTTAATATATACAGACTATCAAAAGAAATAGGTGAAAATGTAGAGGTGCAAAAACTCAGTCGGCCAAGTGGACACAAGGCTGTGGGGCTCAGCTCAGTTACCAAGTGGACACAAGGCTGTGGGGCTCAGCTCAGTTATCAAGTGGACACAAGGCTGTGGGGCTCAGCTCAGTTACCAAGTGGACACAAGGCCATGGGGCTCAGCTCAGTCGGCCAAGTGGACACAAGGCTGTGGGGCTCAGCTCAGTTACCAAGTGGACACAAGGCTGTGGGGCTCAGCTCAGTTACCAAGTGGACACAAGGCCATGTGGCTCAGCTCAGTCGGCCAAGTGGACACAAGGCTGTGGGGCTCAGCTCAGTTACCAAGTGGACACAAGGCTGTGGGGCTCAGCTCAGTTACCAAGTGGAAGAACTTTGCAGGTTTTTCTGATTAATAATGCCATGCGGGTGGGAGGTAACATTTAAATAAAATCCAGCCTTGAAAAGTATTTCTACGTCATATCATAGGGAAACACACCGACACTGAAAAAATATCCATCCTTCAAATTTCCCACTTCAAGCCCAAATATGATGCGTTTGACTAAAACGATGACTTATTCACTTCAATCATCATGGGTATCTTTTTTCAGCTGATTTTCTATGTATTTGTTTGTTCTTGTGGTACTTTAACACTGAGTTAACAAAAGTTTAAACATCATGTTTGTCGATTTCATTGATAATTATGAGAAGAAATATCGCTTTTCTGCAATGGAGGATTTGAGAAGATAAATAAACAAATTAACTATTTAGGTAAATTCCAGCCAGGTGAGGAGGAAAGTTAATTAGAATATTTATATTTAAATGCAGCCGCAGCATCATCTGGTTCTGTTTGTCTTCCAACACTTTGTCGACTTCCCCCATATTGGTGGTGGTTTCCCCCAAAAGACGGTTAACTTTACAACAAACAGCTTCCAGTAGTTATGGAAGCTGTAGTTATGGAAGCTGCCATCTCTTCCGGCGCCGACAGAGATGGCAGCCTCGCTTCACGTTCTCAGGAAACCATGCAGTATTTTGTTTTTTTATGTATTATTACTTCTTACATTATTACCCCGGGAAATATTAAGTTTTATTACATACAACCGGGAGGAACTATTGGATATAAGAGCAACGTCAACTTACCAACATTACGACCAGGAATACGACTTTCCCAAAGAGGATTCTCGGTTTGTTACCCCAGCCAGGACAATAGAATGGATAGCACCCGGCGACTCAAAGCGGCGGCGCCGGAGAAGAGGGAAGCACGCCGGTCTTTTGGTCAAGCTACGTCGGCGGGCGCATCGTGCACCTCTCCCGAGTATTTTAATCGCCAATGTACAGTCTCTTGACAACAAAGTAGACGAAATCAGATCAAGGGTTGCCTTTCAGAGAGACATCCGAGACTGCAACGTTCTTTGCTTCACGGAAACATGGCTCACTAAGGACACGTTATCTGAGTCAGTACAGCCACCTGGTTTCTCCACGCATTGCGCCGACAGAAACAAACATCTCTCTGGTAAGAAGAAGGGTGGGGTGTGTGTCTTATGATTAACGAGACGTGGTGTGATCATAACAACATACAGGAACTCAAGTCCTTTTGTTCACCTGACATAGAATTCATTACAATCAAATGCAGACCGCATTATCTACCAAGAGAATTCTCCTCGATTATAATCACAGCCGTGTACATCCCCCCTCAAGCTGATACATCGACGGCACTGAAAGAAATTCATCGGACTCTATGTAAACTGGAAACCACATATCCTGAGGCTGCATTTATTGTGGCTGGGGATTTTAATAAGGCTAATTTAAGAACAAGGCTCCCGAAATTTTACCAGCATATCGAATGTGCCACCCGGGCTGGTAAAACCCTGGACCACTGTTATTCCAACTTCCGTGATGCATACAAGGCTATTCTCCGCCCTCCTTTCGGCAAGTCTGACCATGACTCCATTTTGTTGCTCCCAGCCTACAAACAGAAACTAAAACAGGAAACGCCCGTTCTCAGGTCTGTTCAACGCTGGTCCGACCAATCTGATTCCATGCTGCAAGATTGCTTGAGCACGTGGACTGGGATATGTTCCGGATAGCATCTGACAACAACATTGATGTATATGCTGATTCGGTGAGCAAGTTTATTAGCAAGTGCATTGGTGATGTTGTACCCATAGCAAATATTAACACCTTCCCCAACCAGAAACCGTGGATTGATGGCAGCATTCGCACAAAACTGAAAGCTCGAACCATTGCTTTTAACCAGGGTAAGGCTACCGGAAACACGACTGAATACAAACAGTGCAGCTATTCCCTCCGCAAGGCAATCAAACAAGCTAAGCGTCAATATAGAGACAAAGTAGAGTCACAATTCAACGGCTCAGACACAAGAGGAATGTGGCAGGGTCTACAGTCAATCACGGACTACAAAAAGAAAACCAGCCCTGTCGCGGACCATGACGTCCTGCTCCCAGACAAACTAAACAACTTCTTTGCTCGCTTTGAGGACAATACAGTGCCACCGACACGGCCCGCTATCAAAACCTGCGGGCTCACCTTCACCGCAGCCAATGTGAAAAACATTTAAATGTGTTAACCCTCGCAAGGCTGCCGGCCCAGATGGCATCCCTGGCCGTGTCCTCAGAGCATGCCAGACCAGCTGGCTGGTGTGTTTACGGACATATTCAATCTGTCCCTATCCCAGTCTGCTGTTCCCACATGCTTCAAGAGGGCCACCATTGTTCCTGTTCCCAAGAAAGCTAAGGTGACTGAGCTAAATGACTATCGCCCGTAGCACTCACTTCCGTCATCATGAAGTGCTTTGAGAGATTAGTCAAGGATCATATCACCTCCATCCTGCCAGACACCCTGGACCCACTCCAATTTGCTTACCGTCCCAATAGGTCCACAGATGACGCAATCGCAATCACACTGCATACTGCCCTAACCCATCTGGACAAGAGGAATACTTATGTAAGAATGCTGTTCATCGACTACAGCTCAGCATTTAACACCATAGTTCCCTCCAAGCTCGTCATTAAGCTCGAGACCCTGGGTCTCGACCCAGCCCTGTGCAACTGGGTCCTGGACTTCCTGACGGGCCGGTCCCAGGTGGTGAGGGTAGGAAACAACATCTCCACCCCGCTGATCCTCAACACTGGGGCCCCACAAGGGTGCGTTCTCAGCCAACTCCTGTACTCCCTGTTTACCCATGACTGCGTGGCCAAGCACGCATCCAACTCAATCATCAAGTTTGCTGACGACACTACAGTGGTAGGCTTGATTACCAACAACGACGAGACGGCCTACAGGGAGGAGGTGAGGGCCCTCGGAGTGTGGTGTCAGGAAAATAACCTCTCACTCAATGTCAGCAAAACAAAGGAGATGATCGTGGACTTCAGGAAACAGGAAAGGGAGCACCCCCCTATCCACATCGAGGGGACAGTAGTGGAGAAGGTGGAAAGTTTTAAGTTCCTCGGCGTACACATCACGGACAAACTGAATTGGTCCACCCACACAGACAGCGTGGTGAAGAAGGCGCAACAGCGCCTCTTCAACCTCAGGAGGCTGAAGAAATTCGGCTTGTCACCAAAATCACTCACAAACTTTTACAGATGCACAATCGAGAGCATCCTGTCGGGCTGTATCACCGCCTGGTACGGCAACTGCTCCACCCACAACCGTAAGGCTCTCCAGAGGGTAGTGAGGACTGCACAGCGCATCACCGGGTAAACTACCTGCCCTCCAGGACACCTACACCACCCGATGTCACAGAAAGGCCAAAAGATCATCAAGGACAACAACCACCCGAGCCACTGCCTGTTCACCCCGCTATCATCCAGAAGGCGAGGTCAGTACAGGTGCATCAAAGCTGGGACCGAGAGACTAAAAAACAGCTTCTACCTCAAGGCCATCAGACTGTTAAACAGCCATCAATAACATTGAGTGGCTGCTGCCAACATACTGACTTAAATCTCTAGCCACTTTAAACATAGGAATTGGATGTAACAAATGTATCACTAGCCACTTTAAACAATTTTGTATATAATGTTTACGTATCCGACATACTCATATCAAATGTATACACTGTACTCTAAACCATCTACTGTATCTTGCCTATGCCGTTCGGCCATCGACCCAAATCTCTAGCCACTTTTAATAATTATAATTGGATGAAATAATGTATCACTAGCCACTTTAAACAATGCCATTTATATAATGTTTACATATCCTACATTACTCATCTCATATATATGTGTATATACTGTACTCCATACCATCTACTGCATCTTGCCTATGCCGGTCAGCCATCGCTCATCCATATATTTATATGTACATACTCGTATTCATTCCTTTACTCTTGTGTGTATAAGGTAGTTGTTGTGAATTTGTTAGATTACTTGTTAGATACTACTGCATGGTCGGAACTAGAAGCACAAGCATTTCGCTACACTCGCATTAACATCTGCTAACCATGTGTATGTGACAAATAAAATTTGATTTGATTTGATCCACAGCCTGCAGAGACATAACAGTATATATATATATATATATGCGGTACCTGTCAAAAGTTTGGATACACCGACTCATTCCAGGGTTTTTCTTTATTTTTACAATTTTCTAAATTGTAGAATAATAGTGAAGACATCAACACTCTGAAATAACACATATGGAATCATGTAGTAACCAAAAAAAGTGTTAAACAAATCAAAATGTATTTTATATTTGAGATTCTTCAAAGAAGCCACCCTTTGCCTTGATGACAGCTTTGCACACTCTTGGCATTTACTTTTGGCATTCATGATCTACCTCACCTTTCAATCATTCGTTATAGATGGAAACCACGGAAAGGCTGGGGGGAGGAGCTATAGGAGGACGGGATCAGTGGCTGGAATGGAACAAAATGGAACAGTGTCAAACATATGGCTCCTCCCACCAGTCTCCACTGATGGAAACCCCTTATTGGTTCCCCTTCAAAGATTAAATGTTATACCAAATATCAAATGTCAAATCAATCAATTAAATACCAGAAAAAACAACCTTTTATCCCTGTTCCCTTTACATTCTCCTGTTTTTACTTTAGAATTCTTTCTCTCACCTTTGATATTGAATACTGCATTATTGGGGAAAGAGTTTACAAGTAAGCATTTCACTGTACTGTTTTACACCTGTTGTATTCTGTGCACTGCTTGGCATGGCAACAGCTTGACATCCGACTCCAAGGCGCTACAGATGGTAATACATACTGCCCAGTACATCACTGGGGCCAAGCCTTCTGCCAATCAGGACCTCTATACCAGGCAGTGTGTTAGAGGAAGACCCTGAAAAGTCATGACATGGGGCAAGGACCAGCATCCGTCTTTGCTATTCTTGTGTTATGATGAATGCATTTTAATTTAATAACATTCTGCCTCTTCATTGATGTTTTCATTCATGTTTCACTAATAGGGCTCCCGAGTGGCGCAGCGTCTGATGCACTAGAGGTGTCACTGCAGACCCTGGTTTGAGTCCAGGCTGTATCACAACCGGCCTTGATTGGGAGTCCCACAGGGTGGTGCACAATTGGCACTGCGTTGTCCGGGTTTGGCCGGGGTAAGCCGTCATTGTAATAAATTATTTGTTCTTAACTGACTTGCCTAGTTAAATAAAGGTTAAATAAAGGTTAAATAAATATAGAAGTTGGTTATAATACCACCCTGACCTGAACAGTGGTAAGATAAGAATGAAGGTAAAACAAAATATCATATAGGATACAATTCCGTGTCATGAACTAAAGATGTCGAACTGCTAAACCCTTCATCATAGTTCTGCTTAGTCCCTAAGAATAATTTTGCAAGCCACTGTACATTTAAAGGCTGAAAAAATTAACAGTAAACATTGCACTCACAAAAGTTCCAAAGAAATAGAGACATTTCAAATGTCATATTATGGCTATATACAGTGTTGTAACCATGTTCAAATAGTTAATGTACAAAAGGGAAAATAAATAAACAAATGAATGGTGTTTGTTCTTCACTGGTTGCACTTTTCTTGTGGCAACAGGTCACACATCTTGCTGCTGTGATGGCACACTGTGGTATTTCACCTAATAGATATGGGAGTTAATCAACATTGGATATGGTTTTGAATTCTGTGGATCTGTGTAATCTGAAGGAAATAGGTGTCTTTAATAGGGTCATACATTTGGCAGGAGGTTAGGAAGTGCAGCTCAGTTTCCACCTCATTTTGTGGGCAGTGTGCACATAGCCTGTCTTTTCTTGAGAGCCAGGTCTATGGCGGCCTCTCAATAGCAAGGCTATGCTCACTGAGTCTGTATATAGTCAAAGCTTTCCTTAATTTTGGGTGAGTCACAGTGGTCAGGTATT
Organism: Brachymystax lenok tsinlingensis; assembly: GCA_030435695.1. Classification (NCBI taxonomy): domain Eukaryota; kingdom Metazoa; phylum Chordata; class Actinopteri; order Salmoniformes; family Salmonidae; genus Brachymystax; species Brachymystax lenok. Next base: position 4,502,604 of record CM059797.1, read on the forward strand.
CTGCCACTGTGTACTTTCTGTTTTGGGCCAAATAGCATTCTAGTTTGCTTAGTTTTTGTGTAAATTGTTTCCAATATGTCAAGTAATTATCTTGTAGATGTCTCATTATTTGGTTGGGTCTAATTGTGTTGCTGTCATGGAGCTCTGTGGGCTCTGTTTGTGTTTGCGAACAAAGCCCCAGGATCAGCTTGCTGGGGCTGGGGCTCAAGCTGCATCCCTGTCTCTAAGTTCATCTCTCTTTCGGCTTTGTTATGCAAGGTTTAGGAATCCCTTCCTTTTATTTTCTGAATTTTGATCATTAGCGGGTATCCGCCTAATTCTGCTCTGCATGCATTATTTGTTGTGTTACGTTGTACAATTTTTTTTAAATGTATTTACTTCACCTTTATTTAACCAGGTAGGTCAGTTGAGAACAAGTTCTCATTTACAACTGCGACCTGGCCAAGATAAAGCAAAGCAGTTCGACACGTACAACAACACATAGTTACACATGGAGTAAACAAACATACAGTCAATAATATAGTAGAAAAAGTCTATACACAGTGTGTGCAGATGAGGTAGGATAAGGGAGGCAAGGAAATAAATAGGCCATAGTGGCGAAGTAATTACAATATAGCATTTAAACACTGGAAAGTGTAGGTGTGCAGAAGATGAATGTGCAAGTAGAGATACTGGGGTGTAAAGGAGCAAAACAAATTAATAAATACAGTATGGGGATGAGTTAGTTGGATGGGCTATTTACAGATGGGCTATGTACAGGTGCAGTGATCTGTGAGCTGCTCTGACAGCTGGTCCTTAACTGGTTATTTTGTTAGAAAAAGTCATTTATTATATCCCTAAATCTCAGTTTGGTTGGCGCGTTAGGTTCAGAAAATCCAACGTCGAATCGCCCATTGAAATATACCTATACACTTTTCCTAAACAAATCAAATACCAGTTAAAATGCATACTTAGCTATCCTTTTATGAATATTAGCGATAGTATTTCACTCGGATGGTCACATATACCTTATATAAGTAAAATAAAGTGGGGGCGCGCCAGCCAGACTCGCGCACGAGAAAACTTGTTGACATTTGAGGCCCCAATGCAATTTCCTGTACCTATTCTTCCTGCTTACTCCAATCTCTCTGAGGCTTTATATATAGACTGTTGACATCTAGTGGAAGCCATAGGTACTGCAGTCTCAGTCCTGGTAACAAATGGATTCAATAGGGAGTGTGTCTAACAGAGCCAAAGGTCACCAGAAACTGATTTCCGGATGTTTTTTTCTCTGGTTTTTTGCCTGCTAAATGAGTTCTGTTATACTCACAGACATTATGTTAACACTTTTAGAAACTTCAGAGTGTTTCCTATCCAATAGTACTACGTATGTGCATATCCTATTTTCTGAGCCTGAGTGGCAGGCATTTTGCTTTGGGCACGCCAGACTCTCCAAAGAGTCAGTGATTTTTGCAATTCGTTCCAGTCATTGGCAGCAGAGAACTGTAAGAAAAGGCAACCAAATTAGAAATTGGCTTTGGGGGTGACCAGTGAAATATGCCTGCTGGAGCAGGTATGGAGGATATTGTTGCAGAATTCTGCATGCAGATTCTCCTTTTGTTGTTTGTCCCATGTTGTGAATTCTTGGTTGATGAGTGGACCCCAGACCTCACAACAATAAAGGACAATAAAGGGTTATATAAGTATTTTTTGCCAGCTCCTAATTGGGACATTTCATTTTATGTTTCTTTTGATGGCGTAGAAGGCCCTTCTTGCCTTGTCTCTCAGATCGCTGACAGCTTTGTGGAAGTGACCTTTAGCGCTGATGTTTAGGCCGAGGTATGTACAGTGTTTTGGTATGTGCTCTAGGGTAACGGTGTCTAGATGGAATTTGTATTTGTGATCCTGGCAACTGGACCTTTTTTGGAACACCATTATTTTGGTTTTACTGATGTTTACTGTCAGGGCCCAGGTCTGGCAGAATCTGTGCAGAAGATCTAGGTGCTGCTGTAGGCCATCCTTGGTTGAGGAGTGAAGCACCAGATCATCAGCAAACAGTAGACATTTGATTTCAGATTCTAGTAGGGTGAGGCCGGGTGCTGCAGACTGTACTAGTGCCCTCTCCAATTTGTTGATATATATGTTGAAGAGGGTGGGGCTCAAACTGCATCCCTGTCTCACCCCATGGCCCTGTGGGAGGAAATGTGTGTTTTTTGCCAATTTTAACCTCGCACTTGTTGTTTGTGTTCATGGATTTTATAATGTTACATGTTTTTCCCCCAAAACCACTTTCCATCAATTTGTATAGCAGACCCTCATGCCAAATTGAGTAAAACGCTTTTTTGAAATCAACAAAGCATAAGATGACTTTGCCTTTGTTTTGGTTTGTTTGTCAATTAGGGTGTGCAGGGTGAATATGTGGTCTGTCATGATAATTTGGTAAAAAGCCAATTTGACATTTGCTCAGTACATTGTTTTCACTGAGGAAATGTACGAGTCTGCTGTTAATGCAGAGGATTTTCCCAAGTTTGCTGTTGACGCAAATCCCACGGGAGTTATTGTAGACAAATTTGTCTCCATTTTTGTGAATAGGGGTGATCATGGGTGGTTCCAATTACTGGGGAACATGCTAGAACATGCATTTAGGAAGCCATCAACACAAATCAATTCAAATCTTATTTGTCACATTCGACGAATACCGTGAAATGCTTGCACCACAGGCCTTTTTGGGTTGGAGAGTTTATATTTTGTCCTGTAGTTAATACAATGTAATTGGAGAATCCAGTGGGTTCTGGTAGTCTTTCAAAGCTGATTCTAAGATGTGTAATTGATCATGTATATGTTTTTGCTGTTTGTTCTTTGTAATAGAGCCAAAACGATATGAGTAGTGATTTATCCATGCGTCTCTGTTTAGAATAGAAACTCTTTCGGTTGTTGATTGTTTAATGTGTTCCAATTTTCCCAGAAGTGGTTAGAGTCTATGGATTCTTCAATTGCATTGATCTGTTTTCTGGCGTGCTGTTCCTTCTTTTTCCGTAGTGTATTTCTGTGTTGTTTTAGTGATTTAGTTGGATAGGTTTCTCAATTTCTTTCTTAGGTTTTTGCAATCTTCATCAATCCATTAGTCATTGTTCTTAATTTTCTTAGGTTTTCTGATTGAAATGTTTAGATTTTGATAGGGAAGCTGAGAATATACTGTTTTGGTTTTCAACTGCCAGGTTTACACCTCCACTATTACAGTGAAACATTTTGTCAGGAAGTTGTCTAAAAGGGATTGACACCTGGTAGTTTGGTGGATGGAACTACCAGCTCTCTGTAGCCTAGAAGGCAGCCAATGGGTCCCTCTCCTCTATATCATGTTTCTTGTAGGATGACAATGTCTGTATTTCCAGTTTATTTGATGAAGTATGGGTTCCTGCTCTTTAGGCCAAAGGTCCTTGCTGCAGGGGCAGGGGTATGGGGAACAAAAGGTGCATAGGGCTGATCTGGGGGCTACATAGGGTACTGGCCAGGGTTTGTTTGGGAGGGGTCTCAGCTTGTTGGGTGTGGGGGTGGGGATGTGGCTGGTGATGCTGTGGTCCGAGTGTAGGTCCTCTTGGTGTAGGTTCTCTCGGTGCAGGTCCTTCGGGAGGGGGTATCGCAGGTCTGGGCGGCGTGTCCGTTGCTCTGTTGCTCCTGTGTGAGGTGCTGGGGCTGCGGTTGAGGGTGACGTCCTTCAGGGTCCTGGCAAAAGTTAGGACTGCTGCCTTGTAGAGGTGGACCTGGTCGTAAAGGCTGTTCAAGTCCAGGGTGGAGCGGTGGGCCAGGTAGACATTAGGTTTTGAGGCACAGTCCCGGAAAATGCATGCGTTCACCCGCTGTGTGTTGACAGGGTATCTTTTTGTGGTAGCAATGGTGGAGATGCCCACCTGGTCATTGTGGAAAGTGGAAGAAGCTTTTTCAATCACTCCCTTGAGTGCTGTGGCCATCCTTTCCTGCTGGGCCTTATGGTTGAATGTACCCATGTGAATTATGATGTTGCTGGGAGACCCTAGTCTGTCCTCTTACAACATGTCAAGTGTTTGTTTACCAGAGTTTAGCCACTTTGTGTTGGGGAAAAAGTTTATTTGTCATTTGAGTCAATGAGGAGCACAATCATTTGGCTTTTTTTGTGTGTCCTCTGTGCATGTGTGTGGGGTTGTCAGGAGGGCTTATGGGGAGTTGACAGGGGGCTGTTAGGAAGGGGTGGGGTCTGTTGGGTTGATGGGTCCTGTGTGGTCTGTCCCATTGTGGTATTGAGGTTGTGTGTTCCTCTGTTAGCTGGGCTGTGTGTTCCTCTGTTAGCTGGGCTGTGTGTTCCTCTGTTAGCTGGGCTGTGTGTTCCTCTGTTAGCTGGGCTGTGTGTTCCTCTGTTAGCTGGGCTGTGTGGTCCTCTGTTAGCTGGGCTGTGTGTTCCTCTGTTAGCTGGGCTGTGTGGTCCTCTGTTAGCTGGGCTGTGTGTTCCTCTGTTAGCTGGGCTGTGTGTTCCTCTGTTAGCTGGGCTGTGTGTTCCTCTGTTAGCTGGGCTGTGTGGTCCTCTGTTAGCTGGGCTGTGTGTTCCTCTGTTAGCTGGGCTGTGTGTTCCTCTGTTAGCTGGGCTGTGTGTTCCTCTGTTAGCTGGGCTGTGTGGTCCTCTGTTAGCTGGGCTGTGTGGTCCTCTGTTAGCTGGGCTGTGTGTTCCTCTGTTAGCTGGGCTGTGTGTTCCTCAGTTAGCTGGGCTGTGTGGTCCTCTGTTAGCTGGGCCATGTATGCCTCTCTCTCTCTTGCTTGAGTTCTCTCACCCCAGTCCAGAGTGCTCTTAGCTCTCTCAAACAGCCATCCATCTTCACCTTCTGCCCTCCGGGTCTTGTTGGGGTGGGGGTGTTGTTGTGCTGATCTGTATTGTGGGTCTGTTTTGTTCTCTGTTCTGTGTGGACAAACTCTCTCAGCTCCACCATCTCTCTCCAGCTCTCTGAATGTATCTCTCTTAACAATGAGCAGTGCCATTTTGGGACTGCAAGGAGCAATAAGGGGTTATTCCTAGGTCCTGACCTTTCTAGGGAGTTTTTTCCTAGCCACCGTGCTTCTACACCTGCATTGCTTGCTGTTTGGGGGTTTTAGGCTGGGTTTTCTGTGCAGCACTTTGTGACATCAGCGGATGTAAGAAGGGCTTTATGAATACATTCGATTGATTGATTGACAGTACAGTTGTGAGACCCGGTCAATTCAGTGCTGAATGAGTGACTCTTCCTCTAGGGGCTGCTCATCTGCAGGGCAGTTTGAGGATGAGGAGGTGTGACCGGACTTTACTCCTGATGGAGAAGTCGTCACCGTGAGAGAGCCTTTTCCTGCTGTGCTCTCTCATTGATTCCTCAAAAGACCAGCTGAAACTGCTTGAGGAATGCCCTGTACCTTTACTGTCCCAGACTTGATACACATTGAGAAGAGGTTGTTTCAATTTTGTCATTGTCTAGTGTTCTGAGTTTCCGCCCTGGACCAATGCTCTCTCTCTTGACTTAGGGGTAGTGTGCTCTTATAGCACTGTGCCATGCCAGGAGATGACCTGTGTGAAAAATGAAGTTGCTTACATTCCCCTCTTTGTAGTAGTCAGCAAATAGTGACTCTGGATTGTTCTTGTGGAGCATATTTTTTCGTACTTGTTGCATGCAGTGTCATTGTTTATATGCAAGGGTGACCTCTGCACATTGGGAAGCCATGGAGCAGGGAGCTTCAAAGGGCTCTGCATTTGAGTGGGGGAGGCTGTGAAACTCTCCTGCCATTGTTGGGCTCAAGAGTTTTCACACATGTAACATCAAACTTCAGTGCTATTTGCAGTTGCATCCGGGTGTGTTCTGTCCAATCAGCTTGTTAGCTTAGTAGCATTTGTTTTAACGTAGCTTTATATTACAACATTTCCTCCAGATTATTGTTATTAACTTTTTTGCTTTAGAGGTATTGGATGGTATTTCCAGGTTTCTGCCATGTTTCTTATGCAGGTTTTGGTTTCCCAGGTAATTTTGTCCAAAATCTAGGTTGTAGGTTTAAAATTTGGATGTGGAGTGAAAGTTTAGAATCCACATTTATCCAACTTTTTTTGTTGCACAGAAGTCAGGATGCAGAGAGAATAAGTGCAGATGTCTCGTTAGATACAAACTGTATAAGCCCCAAACTAAAGAGACACTGTTCTCTGTTTGAAAAGTCATTTAGTTTCACTGAGGCCTGAAATTAATTTTTAGACTTTTTTTTTTACAAGAGAGAATCCAGTGGAGTGGAGAGGAAAAGAATGAGAGAGAAAACTGGATCAAAAGGTAAAGCAGCTAGAGACAGTTAAGCTCTAGGGAGCCAGTGCCTGTGTCTGAAATCACAAGCCAGAAGTGTCACTTGAGAAGCTCAATTAATTCTCATGTATTTATAAGTGCCATGTGGCCTGCCCAATCCAATGGCGGTGGTCAAATCAAATTGGATTTGTCACATGCTTCGTCAAACAACAGGTGTAGACTAACAGTGAAATGCTGACTTATGGGCACTTTCCAACAATGCAAAGAGAGAAATACAAAAAAATTGTAGAAAGATAATAACACATGGAATAAATACACAATGAGTAATGATAACTAGACTATATACACAGGGTACCAGTACTGAGTAATGATAACTAGACTATATACACAGGGTACCAGTACTGAGTACTGATAACTAGACTATATACACAGGGTACCAGTACTGAGTAATGATAACTAGGCTATATACACAGGGTACCAGTACTGAGTAATGATAACTAGGCTATATACACAGGGTACCAGTACTGAGTAATGATAACTAGGCTATATACACAGGGAACCAGTACTGAGTAATGATAACTAGGCTATATACACAGGGTACCAGTACTGAGTAATGATAACTAGGCTATATACACAGGGTACCAGTACTGAGTAATGATAACTAGGCTATACTGTATATACACAGGGTACCAGTACTGAGTAATGATAACTTGGCTATATACACAGGGTACCAGTACTGAGTAATGATAACTAGGCTATATACACAGGGTACCAGTACTGAGTAATGATAACTAGGCTATACTGTATATACACAGGGTACCAGTACTGAGTAATGATAACTTGGCTATATACACAGGGTACCAGTACCTAGTCAATTTGCAGGGGTACGAGGTCATTGAGGTAGATGTGTACAGTGCATTCAGACCCCTTTTTCCAGCCTCATTTTAAATGAATAAAAAAATAAAAAAATGTCCTCATCAATCTACACACAATAGCCCACAATTACAAAGTAAACAGTTCTTTTGACATTCTGCAAATTTATAAAAAAAATAAAAAAAAACCATAAATTCCTTATTTACATAAGTATATGTATTCAGTATTTGCTATGAGACTCGAAATTGAGCTCAGGTGCATCCTGTTTTTATTGATCATCCTTCAAATGTTTCTACAACGTGATTGGAGTCCACTTGTGGTAAATTCAATTGTACATGATTTGGAATGGCACAAAGTTGACAGCGCATGTCAGGGCAAAAACCAAGCCATGAGGTTGAAGGAATTATCTGTAGAGCTACGAGACAGGATTGTGTCGAGGCACAGATCTGGGGAAGTGTACCAAAAAACTTCTGCAACACTAAATGTCCCCAATAACACAGTGACCTTCATTATTCTTAATGGAAGATGTTTGGAACCACCAAGTCTCTTCTTAGAGCTGTCCGGCACGCCAATTCGGAGCAATCGTGGAGAAGGGCCTTGGTCAGGGAGGTGACCAACAACCTAATGGTCACTCAACCAGAGCCTGGACTTGAACCCAATCGAACATCTCTGGAGAGACCTGACAATATCTCTGCAGCAACGTTCCCCATCCAATCTGACAGAGCTTGAGAGAATCTGCAGAGAAGAACGGGAGAAACTCCCCAAATACAGGTACCAAGCTTGTAGCGTCATATACAGTACATTTTCAAAAAAATCTGAAAGCCTGTTTTTGCTTTGTCATTACGTTTGTGTTATGTGTATATTGATGAGGATTATTCTTTTTTTAATCAGTTTTAGAATAAGGTTGTAACGTAACAAAATGTGGTCGAGGGGTCTGAATTATTTCCGAAGGCACTGCACTCTTGTGTTGGTGAGATATGTTTTGATATTGTAAGATACTCGAAAATCCTCTGTTGCTCTCTTTCTCTCTCTCTAGCCTCTTTCTCTTTCTTTCTACTCGATCGCAAGGCTCAAAGCGTCAGTCTACCACTCCCAGGCAGACTGGTGAATTGGACCAGCTCCTGCACTGGGAGAGAGCTTGAATGTAGAGGGTTTGGCTGTGGGAATGATCTAGCTGCACCTATAGGATCTAATTTGGAAAGAGAAGAAGAGGTGTCAAAATAATTGGTTTCTCAGTAGATGAGTATTCTCTTGGAGAGTGTTGACTTAGAGCCAAGGGACCTGATATCTGTAATGTTGGATATTACGCAAATGTATCTGTTCTGAGCCTGTGCGGCTTGTCGATGGATGTGGTCCCTGCTATGGGAGAGTATAATTTAAATCCAGTCCTGGGCCTCAGTGTGTGAAGCTGACTTTGACCAGCAGGATGCAGAGGTAAACTGCTGGAAGCTAGGCTGTGAAGAAGGTAAAGTTCCAACCTGGAATGAAGAGTTCCACTGTAAAGGCAATGATTCCCTTCTCTTGGACTGGGACTGCTCAGACAGAAAGAATATTGCGTTTGGACTCACCTGTTCACAGCCTGAGGGATATTACTGGATGGTTCTTAATCCTGCTCTAAGGGATGTTACTGGATGGTTCTTAATCCTGCTCTAAGGGATGTTACTGGATGGTTCTTAATCCTGCTCTAAGGGATGTTACTGGATGGTTCTTAATCCTGCTCTAAGGGATGTTACTGGATGGTTCTTAATCCTGCTCTAAGGGATGTTACTGGATGGTCCTAATCCTGCTCTAAGGGATGTTACTGGATGGTTCTTAATCCTGCACTAAGAGAGTGTAACAGAAGATGCATGTTTACTGACATTCTTTAGAAGTGACGTTATGCTCAGAGCTCCTACTCCAGCCAAATATCTCCCTGACTGACTCAATGGGAGGAATTTATAAGGGCCACCAACGGCCAAAGGTGTTCAGGGGTCACAGCCTCAACATCACCTGCTCAAATCAGCCACAGTACCCACGAGGCTCCTTCCTCCCAACAGAACCAAGACCCAGGCCCAGCCAGCTGTCAATATTTCTACAGCCTTCCACTGCTTTGGATGACTCCCACCAAGGGAACTACAGCTGTGTACATCAGAATTATGTTTTCTCTCATAACGTCTCTCCTCTGAGAGTGAGCTCCTTTTTTCGTCACTGTCTCTGTCTGCCTCACCATCAGAGCTTCTCCTCTGAGAGGCTTTCGTCATCATTGTCGTAGTGCTGCTGAAGCTACTGACAGAAATCATTCAGTTCTCTGTTGCCAGAGAAGTGAATGCTACCTGTACTTCAAGATCACTGAAGAGAGTGACCAATATGAGCAGCATCGAGCTTCATGTCAATGCCAGTACCATGGAGATGGTCTCTGTGCACACCAGAGCTGAAACCAGGTGGGGATTATATAAATTTATTTTGAAGTGTTACCATGTAATATGAGTTCATTCATCTGGCCAAAAGGCGACATCATCTTTTCCATTTTGGTTTGTTGTTGGACTTTGTTTTGTTTTTGCTGTTGTTTTTAACTCTCATGATGACATTGAATATATACTGAAGAAAAAAATATAACACAACATGTAAAGTGTCCCAGACATTTTCCAGACGCACAAAAAAAGCATATTTATCTCAAATGTTGCCCGCAAATTTGTTTACATCCCTGTTAGTGAGCATTTCTCCTTTGCCAAGATACTCCATCCACCTGACAGGTGTGGCATATCAAGAAGCTGATTAAACAGCATGATCATTACACAGGTGCACCTTGTGCTGGGGACAATAAAAGGCCACTCTAAAATGTGCAGTCCTGTCACACAACACAATGCCACAGATGTTTGAAGTTTTGGCATACTGACTGCAGGATTGTCCACCAGAGCTGTTGCCAGAGAATTGAATGTTAATTTCTCTACCATAAGCCACCTTCAACTTTGTCTTAGAGAATTTGGCAGTACGTCCAACCGGCCTCACATCGGCAGACTACATGTAACAACATCAGCCCAGGACCTACACATCTGGCTTCTTCACCTGCGGGATCGTCTGAGACCAGCCTGGTGGACAGTTGATGAAACCGAGGGGTATTTTCGTCTGTAATAAAGCCCTTTTGTGGGGAAAAAATTAATTCTGATTGGCTGGGCCTGGCTCCCCAGTGGGTGGGCCTGAATCCCATGTGGGTTGGCCTATGCCCTCCCAGGCCCACCCATGGCTCTACATGCCCAATCATGTAAAATCCATAGATTAGTGCCTAATGGATTTATTTCAATTGAATGATTTCCTTATATGAACTGTAATTCAGTAAAATCTTTAAAATTGTCACATGTTGCGTTTATATTTTTGTTCAGTATACATGTTATGACATTGATTAAATTATGTAAATTATGTCATGTACCCTATCTTTCCAGACAAAGACCTGTTGCTCTGTAATTTGCTGCGATCACTGAATGCTTCGAATACATACGCTGACAGGCTGTCGAAAGAAGAGGAAACTAAAGGAACCATCTGTCTTGTGAAATAGAAAATAATAGCAGGGTTGAGATTAAGTTGTGAGGCCGTCATGTGTTTTACAGAGCTTCAGTATATAGTCAGTTAGTATGTGAGAACCACTAAACCTCTCCCTTGAAATAGAGCAAAGCCCCAAATCAGTCATTTCAAAACCACACTGTGGGAATGGCATAGAACTTTTCTACTTCATTCTGAGGACAGGTATGTTTTTGTGGTTTTCATTTATCTCCAATTGATTGAATTGGGGCAAAAGTTAATTCCACTTATTTCTTTGAAATCTGGCACATTCTGTGGCTGAGTGAAGATTTACACATAATCCAACTGATGTATTTAATTGATGTGGCTTTGGAGGGTTTATGTTACTGCATTCAATTCTGACTGACTTCTCACAAAGTAATGAAATGATAAGGATCGATGTCCCGCTAAAGGGACAACTTCCGGGGGGAAACTGGAGGGCGCGTCATTCTAAAAAAAACAAAAGAAATATAATGGATTTTAAACATTTTGGTACATATAAGTGTCTTATATCGTCTGAAAGCTTAAATTATTGTTAATCTAACAGCTATTACAGCGAAAACATGCCATGCGATTGTTTGAGGACGGCGCCCCACATCAAAATATATTTCCACTGGCACAGGTTTCATACATTTACATATAAAGATTTAAATATTCACTTACTTCTTTAAAATTGTCCTCTGATATATCATCCAAAGGGTCCCAGCTATAACATGTAGTGTCGTTTTGTTAGATAAAATCCTTCTTTATATCCCAAAAAGTCTGTTTAGTTGGCACTATCGATTTGAGCAATCCACTCGTTCAACTTGCAGTGAAAGGAATCCAAAAATCTACCCCTAAACTTTGTTTCAACAAGTCAAAATATGTTTCTATTTACTTCTCAGATATCCTAAAATGTAATCAAACTATAATATTTATTTCGGAAAGAAGTATGTTCAATAGGAAACCGATTTTAGCAGGTGCGTAATTTCTTCATGGCGTGCGCAGACACGGATTTCCAACTGTGTCCTTCTACAATTTTTTTTAATTTCTTATTCGTTTTTGAAGTTACAAGCCTGAAACCTTGAGCATAACCTGCTGACACCCTGTGGCAGCCATAGGAATTACATACAAGGAGCTCTTTTACAATATTACCTTTCTCTTGCATTTCTAAGAGGATGGTCTCTCAAAAAAGAATTCAGGTTGGTTTTTCTTTGGATTTTCTCCTACCATATCTATTGTGTTACATTCTCCTACATTATTTTAACATTTCTACAAACTTCAAAGTAGTTTCTTTCCAATGGTACCAATTATATGCATATCCTGAGCTACAGGCAGTTTTTCTTTGGCCACGTCATTCATAAGACATGTTCAACAGCATCTCGAGCTCCACTTAAAATACATGTTTCATAGCACCTTGAGCTCCACCCATGAGACACGTTTCACAGCATCTTGAGCTCCACATATAAGATATGTTTCATGTCACCTTGAACTCCACCCATTAGACATGTTTCACGCCAACTTGAGCTCCACCCATAAGACATGTTTCACAGCACCTTGAGCTCCAATTATAAGACATGCTTCACAGTATCTTGAGCTCCACCCATAAGACATGCTTCACAGTATCTTGAGCTCCACCCATAAGACATGTTTCACGCCTCCTTGAGCTCCACCCATAAGACGTTTCACAGCCCCTTGAGTTCCACCCATAAGACATGTTTCATAGCCCCTTGAGCTCAAATCATAACACATGTTTATCAGTACGCAGGGCAAAGGTTGGGAACAGATAAGAACAGCTGGTTCCTTAATGAAGAAATACAATTAGCTTTTAATTCGCATTGAAGGTAATGAAAACTGAAATATCAATGAATGTAGTACTTTACATTTAAACACTTGCTGTGGCTGGTAAAGTTGTGAGAGATCCAATCTGACTTCTAAACCTAGACAGAACCCCCAATAACATATTCCTGTTTGTCCACAGTCACCAAGCTTGGAGAGATTTAGCTGTGTGGTCAAAATGTATCTTATGAATGTGTATGAATGGGAGGCAATAGGATAGGATTTCCTCTCCCCAGTCCCCATCGGGGTCTTGGTTCCATTCTGGATGTGAAGCTAAGATGCTTTGTTATGGCTGTGGCTATCCAACACAGACAGCGAGACAGACAGAAACACACACACACACACACCCAATACACACACACACACACACACACACACACATACAGACACAAGCATCTGTATGCGAAGAGGAGGGATGATGAGAAGGATTGTGTAGGAACACCACAAAGAAGATTAGAAGCCCAGTGAGATGTCCATGTTGTGAAAGAGAGCTGTGTGTTTGCATTTGTTTGTGTGGGTGTGTTTGGGTGTGCGAGCGTCTGTTATGTGTGGCCTGCGTGTGTTTTGTGATGTGTTGAGGGAGAAACACTGGGACACTGTGGAAAGGAGAGGGAAACTATTTCTTTCATCAGACACAGTGATGGGGCCAAAAACTACTTTTTTTCTCCATGATGGGGACATCAAAGTCACGGCTAGGAAAAGGGTGAGCAGTGGGGGAGTCTTACATTAGGAGAGGTTTAAAGAAGGTTTTACTTGCGTTGAATGTGATATGTGGTGCTTTTAAACCTCAGCAGAATACCCTATCATATATATTATTATCAAATAGGATTACGATAAGTATTCTTTCAAACTAGAACTGACATGGAAAAGCAAACACAGTACAGTGCGTTAGATTTGTATGAAGCAACATTATTGCAGCACCATCGCTGGAAGCAGGGTGTGTTTGCTGAGGAGTTCTCAGGCGTAGGCTGGTGAGACTCGAGTTACACATCATTAATTTCCACTCCTAAATCAAGCCTAACTAACCCATCTGCTTTATGTCAGTTCAGCCCCCCCCAATCCTTAAATCTAAAACTAAGCATTCATAATGACTAACCTCCCTGACAACCCTATTGCACCAGAAGTCAGAGTGAAATTAAGATATTTTTGAGGACTGTAAGTCTCTCCAGTAAAGAGCATCCACTTAATTAAATGACTGAAATGTTCATGTAAATTAAACATTGCATAATGAATGTCAACTCCGATTTTAGAAAGTGGGACGTAAAATAGACATATCGTATAGAAAAGCCACAAAACATCCACTTCATGCAAAGCTTCCATCCAGTGGAGCATTAAGCACTGAGCCATACAGCCCCCATACTATGTGAGTTCCAGAACAAAACTAGAACCCATGTTAGTTCAGGCCCCCACACTAGAACCCATGTTAGTTCAGGCCCCCACATTAGATCCCATGTTAGTTCAGGCCTCGACACTAGAACCCATGCTAGTTCAGGCCCCCACACTAGAACCCATGTTAGTTCAGGCCCCCACATTAGAACCCATGTTAGTTCAGGCCTCCACACTAGAACCCATGTTAGTTCAGGCCTCCACACTAGAACCCATGTTAGTTCAGGCCCCCACATTAGAACCCATGTTAGTTCAGGCCTCCACACTAGAACCCATGTTAGTTCAGGCCCCCACACTAGAACCCATGTTAGTTCAGGCCTCCACACTAGAACCCATGTTAGTTCAGGCCCCCACACTAGAACCCTTCTTAGTTCAGGCCTCCAAACTAGAACCCATGTTAGTTCAGGCCTCCACACTAGAACCCATGTTATTTCAGGCTTCCAAACTAGAACCCATGTTATATCAGGCCTCCACACTAGAATCAAATCAAATCAAATCAAATTTATTTATAAAGCCCCCCTTACATCAGCTGATGTCACAGAGTGCTGTACAGAAACCCAGCCTAAAACCCCAAACAGCAAGCAATGCAGGTGTAAAAGCACGGTGGCTAGGAAAAACTCCCTAGAAGGCCAAAACCTAGGAAGAAACCTAGAGAGGAACCAGGCTGTGAGGGGTGGCCAGTCCTCTTCTGGCTGTGCCGGGTGCAGATTATAACAGAACATGGACAAGATTTTAAAATGTTCATAAAACAGGCAGAACAGTTGTAACTGGAGAAGCAGCACGGCCAGGTGGACTCGGGACATCCGGGTAGGCCTTGAGGAATGGTCCTAATGCTCAGGTCCTCCGAGAGAGAGAGAGAGAGAGAGAGAGAGAGAGAGAGAAGAAGAAAAAAAGAAAGAGAGAGATAATTAGAGCGAGCATACTTAAATTCGCACAGGACACCAGATAAGAGAAGAAATACTCCAGATATAACAGACGGACCCTAGCACCCCGACACATAAACTACTGCAGCATAAATACTGGGGGTGAGACAGGAGGGGTCGGGAGACACTGTGGCCCCGTCCGACGAAACCCCCGGACAGGGCCAAACAGGCAGGATATAACCCCACCCACTCTGCCGAAGCACAGCCCCCACACCACTAGAGGGATATCTTCAACCACCAACTTACCATCCTGAGACAAGGCCGAGTATAGCCCACAAGATCTCCGCCACGGCACCAGAAGCCAGTGACTCAGCCCCTGTAATAGGGTTAGAGGCAGAGAATCCCAGTGGAGGGAACCGCCAGGCAAAAGACAGCAAGGGTGGTTCGTTGCTCCAGTGCCTTTCCGCTCACCTTCACACTCCTGGGCCAGACTACACTCAGTCATAAGACCTACTGAAGAGATGAGTCTTCAATAAAGACTTAAAGGTTGAGACCGAGTCTGCGTCTCTCACATGGATAGGCAGACTATTCCATAAAAATGGAGCTCTATAGGAAAAAGCCCTGCCTCCAGCTGTTTGCTTAGAAATTTTAGGGACAGTAAGGAGGCTCTGCGTCTTGTGACCGTAGCGTGCGTGTAGGTATGTACGGCAGGACCAAATCAGAAAGATAGGTAGGAGCAAGCCCATGTAATGCTTTGTAGGTTAGCAGTAAAACCTTGAAATCAGCCCTTGCCTTAACAGGAAGCCAGTGTAGAGAGGCTAGTACTGGAGTAATATGATCAAATTTTGGGGTTCTAGTCAAGATTCTAGCAGCCGTGTTAAGCACTAACTGAAGTTTATTTAGTGCTTTATCCGGATAGCCGGAAAATAAAGCATTGCAGTAGTCTAACCTAGAAGTTACAAATGCATGGATTAACTTTTCTGCATCATTTTTGGACAGAAAGTTTCTAATTTTTACAATGTTACGTAAATGGAAAAAAGCTGTCCTTGAAACAGTCTTGATATGTTCACAAAAGAGAGATCAGGGTCCAGAGTAACGCCGAGGTCCTTCACAGTTTTATTTGAGACGACTGTACAACCATCAAGATTAATTGTCAGATTCAACAGAAGATCTCTTTGTTTCTTGGGACCTAGGACTAGCATCTCTGTTTTATCAGAGTTTAAAAGTAGAAAATTTTCTGCCATCCACTTCCTTATGTCTGAAACACAGGCTTCAAGGGAGGGCAATTTTGGGGCTTCACCATGTTTCATCGAAATGTACAGCTGTGTGTCATCCGCATAGCAGTGAAAGTTAACATTATGTTTCGAATGACATCACCAAGTGGTAAAATATATAGTGAAAACAATAGTGGTCCCAAAACAGAGCCTTGAGGAACACCGAAATTTACAGTTGATTTGTCAGAGGACAAACCATCCACAGAGACAAACTGATATCTTTCCGACAGATAAGATCTAAACCAGGCCAAAACTTGTCCATGTAGACCAATTTGGGTTTCCAATCTCTCCAAAAGAATGTGGTGATCGATGGTATCAAAAGCAGCACTAAGGTCTAGGAGCATGAGTACAGTTGCAGAGCCTCGGTCTGACGCCATTAAAAGGTCATTTACCACCTTCACAAGTGCAGTCTCAGTGCTATGATGGGGTCTAAAACCAGACTGAAGCGTTTAGATACATTGTTTGTCTTCAGGAAGGCAGTGAGTTGCTGCGCAACAGCTTTTTCTAAAATTTTTGAGAGGAATGGAAGATTCGATATAGGCCGATAGTTTTTATATTTTCTGGGTCAAGGTTTGGCTTTTTTAAGAGAGGCTTTATTACTGCCACTTTTAGTGAGTTTGGTACACATCCGGTAGATAGAGAGCTGTTTATTATGTTCAACATAGGAGGGCCAAGCACAGGAAGCAGCTCTTTCAGTAGTTTAGTTGGAATAGGGTCCAGTATGCAGCTTGAAGGTTTAGAGGCCATGATTATTTTCATCAATGTGTCAAGAGATATGGTACTAAAAAACTTGAGTGTCTCTCTTGATTTTATGTCCTGGCAAAGTTGTGTGGACTCAGGACAACTGAGCTTTGGAGGAATACGCAGATTTAAAGAGGAGTCCGTAATTTGCTTTCTAATGATCATGATCTTTTCCTCAAAGAAGTTCATGAATGAATCACTGCTAAAGTGAAAGCCATCCTCTCTTGGGGAATGCTGCTTTTTAGTTAGCTTTGTGACAGTATCAAAAAGAAACTTTGGATTATTCTTATTTTCCTCAATTAACTTGGAAAAATAGGATGATCGAGCAGCAGTGAGGGCTCTTCGATACTGCACGGTACTGTCTTTCCAAGCTAGTCGGAAGACTTCCAGTTTGGTGTGGCGCCATTTCCGTTCCAATTTTCTGGTAACTTGCTTCAGAGCTCGGGTATTTTCTGTATACCAGGGAGCTAGTTTTTTTGGCAAATGTTTTTGTTTTTAGGGGTGCAACTGCATCTAGGGTATTGCGCAAGGTTACATTGAGTTCCTCAGTTAGGTGGTTAACTGATTTTTGTACTCTGACGTCCTTGGGTAGGTGGAAGGATTCTGGAAGGGCATCTAGGAATCTTTGGGATGTCTGAGAATTTATAGCACGACTTTTGATGATCCTTGGTTGGGGTCTGAGCAGATTATCTGTTGCGATTTCAAACGTAATAAAATGGTGGTCCGATAGTCCAGGATTATGAGGAAAAACATTAAGATCCACAACATTTATTCCACGGGACAAAACTAGGTCCAGAGTATGACTGTGGCAGTGAGTAGGTCCGGAGACATGTTGAACAAAACCGACAGAGTCGATGATGGCTCCAAAGCCTTTTGGAGTGGGTCTGTGGACTTTTCCATGTGAATATTAAAGTCACCAAAAATTAGAATATTGTCTGCCATGACTACAAGGTCCGATAGGAATTCAGGAACTCAGTGAGGAATGTTGTATATGGCCCAGGAGGCCTGTAAACAGTAGCTATAAAAAGTGATTGAGTAGGCTGCATAGATTTCATGACTAGAAGCTCAAAAGACGAAAACGTCGTTTTTGTTTTTGTAAATAGAAATTTGCTATTGTAAATGTTAGCAACACCTCCGCCTTTGCGGGATGCGCGGGGATATGGTCACTAGTGTAACCAGGAGGTGAGGCCTCATTTAACACAATAAATTCATCAGGCTTAAGCCATGTTTCAGTCAGGCCAATCACATCAAGATTATGATCAGTGATTAGTTCATTGACTAGAACTGCCTTGGAAGTGAGGGATCTAACATTGAGTAGCCCCATTTTGAGATGTGAGGTATCACAATCTCTTTCAATAATGGCAGCAATGGAGGAGGTCTTTATTCTAGTGAGATTGCTAAAGGCGAACACCGCCATGTTTAGTTTTGCCCAACCTAGGTCGAGGCACAGACACAGTCTCAATAGAGATAGCTGAGCTGACTACACTAACTGTGCTAGTGGCAGACTCCACTAAGCTGGCAGGCTGGCTAACAGCCTGCTGCCTGGCCTGCACCCTATCTCATTGTGAAGCTAGAGGAGTTAGAGCCCTGTCTATGTTCGTCGATAAGATGAGAGCACCCCTCCAGCTAGGATGGAGTCCGTCACTCCTCAACAGGCCAGGCTTGGTCCTGTTTGTGGGTGAGTCCCAGAAAGAGGGCCAATTATCTACAAATTCTATCTTTTGTGTGGGGCAGAAAACAGTTTTCAACCAGCGATTGAGTTGTGAGACTCTGCTGTAGAGCTCATCACTCCCCTAACTGGGAGGGGCCAGAGACAATTACTCGATGCCGACACATCTTTCTAGCTGATTTACACGCTGAAGCTATGTTGCGCTTGGTGACCTCTGACTGTTTCATCCCTAACATCGTTGGTGCCGACGTGGATAACAATATCTCTATACTCTCTACACTCGCCAGATTTAGCCTTAGCCAGCACCATCTTCAGGTTAGCCTTAACGTCGGTAGCCCTGCCCCTGGTAAACAGTGTATGATCGCTGGGTGATTCGCTTCAAGTCTAATACTGCGAGTAATGGAGTCGCCAATGACTAGAGTTTTCAATTTGTCAGTGCTAATGGTGGGAGGCCTCGGCATCTCAGACCCGTGAACGGGAGGAGTAGAGACCAGAGAAGGCTCGGCCTCTGACTCCGACCGCTGCTTAATGGGGAAAACCGGTTGAAAGTTTCTGTCGGCTGAATGAGCGACACGGTTGAGCATTGCTCCAGCATTTCCTTCCAGAAGCCGTGAGAAAATTGTCCGGCTGCGGGGACTGTGCGAGGATTTCTACGACTATCTGTACTTACTGGTGGCACAGACGCTGTTTCATCCTTTCCTACACTTACATTTCCCTTGCCTAACGATTGCGTCTGAAGCCGGGCTAGCAGCACAGCTATCCTCGCCTTAAGCCGACCGTTCTCCTGTATGTTATGAGTACAGCGACTGCAATTAGAAGGCATGATGTTAATGTTACTACTTAGCTTCGGTTGGTGGAGGTCCTGACGAAACACGTCCAGATAAAGCGTCCGGAGTGAAAAAGTTGAATGAAAAAATAAACGGTAATTACAAAGTAAAAACCGTAAAACTGTCAGGTAGCAAAGTTAGGTTAGCAACAAAACGCACAGCAGCACGTAAACAAGTCTACTAGTTTAGAACTAGAACCCATGTTATTTCAGGCCTCCACACTAGAACACGTTATTTCAGGCCACCACATTAGAACCCATGTTATTTCAGGCCACCACATTAGAACCCATGTTATTTCAGGCACCCACACTAGAACCCATGTTAGTTCAGGACCACACTTGAACCCATGTTAGTTCAGGCCCACACTAGAACCAATGTTAGTTCAGGCCCCCACATTAGAACCCATGTTAGTTCAGGCCCCCACATTAGAACCCATGTTAGTTCAGGCCTCCACATTAGAACCCATGTTAGTTCAGGCCCCCACATTAGAACCCATGTTAGTTCAGGCCCCCACACTAGAACCCATGTTACTTCAGGACCACACTAGAACCCATGTTAGTTCAGGCCCCCAAACTAGAACCCATGTTATTTCAGGCCTCCACACTAGAACACGTTAGTTCAGGCAACCACATTAGAACCCATGTTATTTCAGGCAACCACATTAGAACCCATGTTATTTCAGGCACCCACACTAGAACCCATGTTAGTTCAGGACCACACTTGAACCCATGTTAGTTCAGGCCCACACTAGAACCCATGTTAGTGCAGGCCCCCACATTAGAACCCATGTTAGTTCATGCCTCCACTTTAGAACCCATGTTAGTTCATACCTCCACTTTAGAACCCATGTTAGTTCATGCCTCCACTTTAGAACCCATGTTAGTTCAAGCCCCCACACTAGAACCCATGTTACTTCAGGACCACACTAGAACCCATGTTAGTTCAGGCCCCCAAACTAGAACCCATGTTAGTTCAGGCCCCCACATTAGAACCCATGTTAGTTCAGGCCCCCACACTAGAACCAATGTTAGTTCAGGCCCCCACATTAGAACCCATGTTAGTTCAGGCCCCCACACTAGAACCCATGTTAGTTCAGGACAACATTAGAACCCATGTTAGTTCAGGCCCCCACACTAGAACCCATGTTACTTCAGGACCACACTAGAACCCATGTTAGTTCAGGCCCCCACACTAGAACCCATGTTACTTCAGGCCCCCACATTAGAACCCATGTTAGTTCAGGCCCCCACACTAGAACCAATGTTAGTTCAGGCCCCCACATTAGAACCCATGTTAGTTCAGGCCCCCACATTAGAACCCATGTTAGTTCAGGCCCCCACACTAGAACCCATGTTAGTTCAGGCCCCACATTAGAATCCATGTTAGTTCAGGCCCCACACTAGAACCCATGTTAGTTCAGGCCCCCACACTAGAACCCATGTTAGTTCAGGCCCCCACACTAGAACCCATGTTAGTTCAGGCCCCCACACTAGAACCCATGTTAGTTCAGGCCCCCACACTAGAACCCATGTTAGTTCAGGCACCCACACTTGAACCCATGTTAGTTCAGGCCCCACATTAGAACCCATGTTAGTTCAGGCCCACACTAGAACCCATGTTAGTTCAGGCCCCCACACTAGAACCCATGTTAGTTGAGGCCCCCACATTAGAACCCATGTTAGTTCAGGGTCCCACTTTAGAACCCATGTTACTTCAGGCCCACACTAGATCCCATGTTATTTCAGGCCCCCACATTAGAACCCATGTTATTTCAGGCCCCCACATTAGAACCCATGTTAGTTCAGGCCCCCACATTAGAACCTATGTTAGTTGAGGCCCCCACATTAGAACCTATGTTAGTTCAGGCCCTATTGTAACATATTCGTATCTGTGTGTGTTTGCCAACACTTTTTTTGTCATTCAAATAGGCACTTCAAAGTAAACCACTGGGACAAGTTGTACAACAATAAGGTTTTAATACTGAAAGAAGTGCCTGAGTAAAGGTGTAAAAATTATATATAAAGCAGCTGCTGCCTTCGAAACCGATGAACGTCATTTTTTTAGCTTGTTTTACCTTCAGTGACATCAGGGCTGCTGGCTAGACCAACCTGAAAACACTGGGCAACAACTGACTCATGTAGTGTGAGTTTACATGTTAACTCATTGTAGTTTTGTAACAGAAAATACTGGGCATCAACTTCTGTGAAGCAAGCTTGTGTGATGAGCGTCCTCGCCTTTGTCACGTGTGCTCCCTCTACGGCCTCTAGGTCACCAGGCTGCTCGTCATGGCGCACACCTGTCACCATCGTTACACACAGCTTCGCGTCATCAGACTCACCTGGACTCAATCACTTCCCCGGATTACCTTCCCTTATATATGTCACTCCCTTTGGTTCCTTCCCCCAGGCGTTATTGTTTCTGTTTTTGGTCTGTGTGCTGTTAGTGTTTCTTGTTTTGTATTATTTTCTGTTTATTTTATTAAAACACTCACACTTCCCAACTCTCAGCGCACTCGTTACAGCCTTGGACCTGATGACGTCCCGGCTTTGAACCTTGTCCATCACATTTGCTTGTTCTCTCACTAAGAAGCATACCTTACATCAAGATACATGGTTACTCATAATATTAATGTTTTTAATTTGTGTCAGTGGATGAGCTTCTAGTTAGTACACACTTTCAGGGTACTAAGTGACCGTTATGTAATCGACTGTAGGTGAAACTCTGCCTTACATTACAGTAATAGGACATTCCACTGAGGTAGGTCATGGCCTTACATTACAGTAATAGGACATTCTACTGAGATAGGTCATGGCCTTACATTACAGTAATAGGACATTCTACTGAGGTAGGTCATGGCCATAGATTACAGTAATAGGACATTCTACTGAGGTAGGTCATGGCTGTAAATTACAGTAATAGGACATTCTACTGAGGTAGGTCATGGCCGTAGATTACAGTAATAGGACATTCCACTGAGGTAGGTCATGGCCTTACATTACAGTAATAGGACATTCCACTGAGGTAGGTCATGGCCTTACATTACAGTAATAGGACATTCCACTGAGGTAGGTCATGGCCTTACATTACAGTAATAGGACATTCCACTGAGGTAGGTCATGGCCTTACATTACAGTAATAGGACATTCTACTGAGGTAGGTCATGGCCTTACATTACAGTAATAGGACATTCTACTGAGGTAGGTCATGGCCTTACATTACAGTAATAGGACATTCCACTGAGGTAGGTCATGGCCTTACATTACAGTAATAGGACATTCTACTGAGGTAGGTCATGGCCGTAGATTACAGTAATAGGACATTCTACTGAGATAGGTCATGGCCTTACATTACAGTAATAGGACATTCCACTGAGGTAGGTCATGGCCTTACATTACAGTAATAGGACATTCCACTGAGGTAGGTCATGGCCTTAGATTACAGTAATAGGACATTCTACTGAGATAGGTCATGGCCTTACATTACAGTAATAGGACATTCTACTGAGATAGGTCATGGCCTTACATTACAGTAATAGGACATTCTACTGAGGTAGGTCATGGCCGTAGATTACAGCAATAGGACATTCTACTGAGGTAGGTCATGGCTGTAAATTACAGTAATAGGACATTCTACTGAGGTAGGTCATTGCCTTAGATTACAGTAATAGGACATTCCACTGAGATAGGTCATGGCCTTACATTACAGTAATAGGACATGCTGTGGGCTGCTAAGAAAGGGTAGTGTCCTAGTCTGAGGTGAAACTCTCCCTGAAACTGTAGAAGATTTTATTTTATGTCAGTCAGATTCCATGCCATGCTCCCCTCCTCCTCCTCCTCCTCCTCCTCCTCCTCCTCCTCCTCCTCCTCCTCCTCCTCCTCCTCCTCTTTCTCCTCCGTCTCTCCTCCTCCTCCTCCTCCTCCTCCTCTTTCTCCTCCGTCTCTCCTCCTCCTCCTCCTCTTTCTCCTCTCCTCCTCCTTATCCAATGCCACACTGATCTACTGCACGATTCACACGAAGCCATATTCTATCCTACCCTCCTCCCCTCCTCCTCTTCTCCTCTTCTCCTCCCCTAGGCTCGGCTGGGCTCCTCGCCGTTTGCCCCTCAGACTCGTGTGGGCGTAGAAGGAGACTGTCACGAATCAAAAGCAAATAACAAGCAGAAGGGAAAGAGATGAATGTCTTGAGAAGGCATGAGGCTGGGGCATCTCTGTGGCAGCAGTTGTCTTCTGTTCTACTTACCTTCACGTTGCTGCCTTCCAACAGATACATAACTTTTATCTAATAGTATCTTGTAGAAATTTCACCACGTAGGAAAAACATATGACATTTTAATGAAGTCGTTCGAACATCTCTCAGGTGTACCTGGGCTAGGAAACGATGGCTGATCTAAAGCTGCTTCCTTGGTCACCAGTTATGATATACGGTCTCTTTTTCAGTACTGTGCCCAAAAGGTCCTTGCAAAAATGTGAGGTAGTTCTATGAAACACCTATCTTATGGCTAGGGCAGCTCCACGGTATATCACATGGTTAGCCAGAAAGTGCACTCCTCCAACCACTATTCAATGTGCAGAGATAAGGCATGGTACCCCTGGCCCTGGGAGAGACCTATCACCTACTGGCCTCTCTCTAGTGTGGAGAGAATCCTTATCACCTACTGGCCTCTCTAGTGTGGAGAGAATCCTTATCATCTACTGGCCTCTCTCTAGTGTGGAGAGAATCATTGTCACCTACTGGCCACGATCATCTCCTTTGTTTTGTTGAAGACACCACACTCCGAGCGTTTTTCCCTGGCTTCAGGACCAGGGAAGATGTACAGTTGAAGTGGGAAGTTTACATGCACTTAGGGTTGGAGTCATTAAAACTCGTTTTTCAACCACTCCACAAATGTCTTGTTAACAAACTATAGTTTTGGCAAGTCGGTTAGGACATCTGTGTGCATGTCACAAGTAATTCAACAATTGTTTACAGACAGAGTATTTTACTCATAATTCACTGTATCACAATTCCAGTGGGGCAAAGGTTTACACTAAGTTGACTGTGCCTTTAAACAGCTTGGAAAATTCCAGAAAAATATGTCATGGATTTAGAAGCTTCTGATAGGCTAATTGACATAATTTGAGTCAATTGGAGATGTACCTGTGGATGTGTTTCAAGGCCTACCTTCAAACTCAGTGCCTCTTTGCTTGACATCATGGGAAATCAAAAAAAAAAAAATGTAGACCTCCTCTGGTTCATCCTTGGGAGCAATTTCCAAACGTCTGAAGGTACCACGTTCCTCTGTACTAACAATAGTACGCAAGTATAAACACTATGGGACCACGCAGCCGTCATACCGCTCAGGAAGGAGACACGTTCTGTCTCCTAGAGATTAACATACTTTGGTCGAAAAGTGCAAATCAATCCCAGAACAACAGCAAAGTTCCAAAGTTGTGGCAAAATGGCTTAAGGACAACGAAGTCAAGGAATTGGAGTGGCCATCACAAAGCCCTGACCTCAATCCTATAGAAAATTTGTGGGCAGAACTGAAAAAGCATGTGCGAGCAAGGAGGCCTACAAACCTGATTCAGTTACACCAGCTCTGTCAGGAGGAATGGGCCAAAATTCACCCAATTTATTGTGGGAAGCTCGTGGAAGGCTACCCGAAATGTTTGACCCAAGTTAATCATTTTAAAGGCATTGCCACCAAATACTAATTGAGTGTATGTAAACTTCTGACCCACTGGGAATGTGATGAAATTAATACAATTTGAAATAAATTATTCTCTCTATTATTATTCTGACATTACACGTTCTTACAATGAAGTGGTGATCCTAACTGACTAAGACAGGGAATTTTTACTAGGATTAAATGTCAGGAATTGTGAAAAACTGAGTTCAAATGTATTTGGCTAAGGTGTATGTTAACTTCCGACTTCAACTGTATACTCTATGAGCCCTCTAGCCTCAAGAAAAAAAAAACTATTCTGGCCTCCAGTGTGGCAGAGGAAATGCACCAACCTCCTTCACCGCTATCGTGACAGAGACAAAATGTACAGAATATTCTTTGTTATTCAACAGGTAGTTTTTTTTTTTTTTTACAATAAACATTTCTATGAAGTTGCGGTTACGTTTTTATTATGACTGCTGTACCAAGCAGCAAGAAACCACAAATCTCGGAGGAAGATTCAAAATGTCTGATCTGCCATTCAAACGTAGCTCTTGCTAAGAAGGGAAATGTCGAGAGGCATTTTAAAATGGTTCACAAGAAATATGAAAGTGACTTTCCAGCTAAAAGTGAACTACGTAAGACAAAGTGAAAGAGTTGAAGTCTCAACTACCATTAGCTGCCCAACAATCGATCTTTATAGGGCCCAGCACAAAATCAAAAGTCAGCCACGATTGCATCATTCCGGGTGAGTCGCACGCTAGCATTGCACAAGAAACATTCCTGGATGGAGAAATGGTAACAGAGGCCTTTTTAGAGGCAGCAGAATCATTGTTTGTTTGAATCATTGTATTTCCGCTATTAAGGATGTTCAGCTAATCAGAAATAATGTTACACGGCGTTGTGAAATTCTGGATGAGGATTTGAAAAATACATAAATGAGTGTGTTCTTTTCACTTCAATTTGAAGAGTCGACAGACGTGATCGACACATCTCAGTTGTGCATTTTCATCAGAATGGTGTTAGAAGACATGACTGCCCGAAAGAAAAACTATTCAAAATCATATCGTTGAAAGGAAAAAAATTGAGGGGGGGACTTTTTTGTGGCATTCAATGACTTTATTAATAGCCCTCAGTTACCCATTCACAAAATTGACTGGCCGCATCAATGGGTTTATTGCCCTTTGCAATAAGTGATGAGGACTTTCCAGACTTCCTCAATTATCACTGCATAATCCATCAACAGGCCTTGTGTAGTAAAATGCTGAATACGAAAGACGTCATGGATATCGTGATCAAAATCGTGTATTCGATTCGGGCCAGAAGTCTGGTCCCTTCAGGTCTCAACTGGAAGTGAATCTGAACACACAGACCTCAACACACGGGTGTAATGTGGCTTAGTAGAGGTAAATTCCTGAC
This sequence comes from Brachymystax lenok tsinlingensis, assembly GCA_030435695.1. Taxonomy (NCBI): domain Eukaryota; kingdom Metazoa; phylum Chordata; class Actinopteri; order Salmoniformes; family Salmonidae; genus Brachymystax; species Brachymystax lenok. The sequence goes on from CM059797.1 coordinate 4,528,906, forward strand.
GAGATTTAGGGATCTGTTATTTGAAATCAAGGAGTTTCTGGCCTCAAAAGATGCTGAACATGAGCAGTTGGAAGACAAAGTGTGGCTGTTAGATGTAGCTTTTTGACCGACGTAACTGTTCTGGAAAATACAAAAAATATTGTTGAAATTATTAGCTCTGTGACAACTTTTAAACAAACATTTTAATTGCTGTCCTCACAATTGCAGCAACAAGAACTGAGGAATAAAAAAAAAAAACACGATTTCAGAGCTCGAAAGTCAGGGAAAAAGCACATGCACTTTGGGACTGTGATCGATACGTTGAAAAGTTGAACAACATTATTGCAGACTTTGACCGACGATTTGAAGACTTTGCGATCCTGGAACCTGTGGCAACATTTATGTGCTTTCCGTTTGGTGTGGAAGTTGATGTTGACGAAATTGCAACAAAAATTGCATCATTGTTTCATGTGGAGACGTCAGCGGTCGAGAGTGAATTTGTGACTCTGCAGAGTGACCTCCAAATCAAATCGAGAGCATCGGTGGAACGCTTTTAGAACCTTATCGTAGAGGAAAAATATCCAAACATGAGAAAAGTTGCCATGTACTTGACAGCAGTTTTTGGATCTACCAACCTTCGCAAGTCAGCATTTTCAGACATGAAGATTATCAAGTCAAAATATCGGTCCACTCTAACAGATGATCCCCTGGACACCTGCTAGAGGCTAGCAATCAGTAGCTACAACCCAGACCATGCTAAGCTATCTGACAGCATGCTGTGCAAATCATCCAATAAGGGCAAATGTTATTTAATATTGGCGGGGGGGGTCCTCTAGGGGCATCTGCCCTGTCACTGGTCCTCTAGGGGCATCTGCCCTGTCACTGGTCCTCTAGGGGCATCTGCCCTGTCACTGGTCCTCTAGGGGCATCTGCCTTGTCACTAGTCCTCTAGGGGGCATCTGCCTTGTCACTAGTCCCCTAGTGGCATCTTCCCTGTCACTGGTCCTCTAGCGGCATCTGCCCTGTCACTAGTCCTTTAGGGGCAATCTGCCCTGTCACTGGTCCTCTAGGGGCATCTGCCTTGTCACTAGTCCTTTAGGGGCAATCTGCCATGTCACTGAGCTGCTTTGTCTGGTCCTCTAGGGGCATCTGCCCTGTCACCGGTCCTCTAGGGGCAATCTGCCCTGTCACTGGTCCTCTAGGGTCAATCTGCCCTGTCACTAGTCCTCTAGGGGCAATCTGCCCTGTCACTGGTCCTCTAGGGGCAATCTGCCCTGTCACTGGTCCTCTAGGGGCATCTGCCCTGTCACTAGTCCTCTAGGGCCAATCTGCCCTGTCACTGGTCCTCTAGGGCCAATCTGCCCTGTCACTCGTCCTCTAGGGGCATCTGCCTTGTCACTGGTCCTCTAGGGGCATCTGCCCTGTCACTGGGTTGCTTGTTCTGGTTTGGTCCTCTAGGGGCACCCCCCCACCCCCTGCTTGGTCTGGTAGAGCTCCAGGACCAGATGGCTGTGGCTCGCAGGACATCACACACACACAAAACACACACACACTTACAGTACACACAGACACACACACACACACACAGGGCAGTGGGGCACAGATTAGACCTAGTGTGTCTTGCGTCACCCTCCCTTGCTTGCTGGGTTTTTGCCTTTCAATGCAACCAAATCGTGTTTGATGAAGGCTCTTGTTGTTACCCCACCCCCGTTCCAAGATGGTTTAACGAAGTGATGTCACATTACTACGATAATACCACCTTACGGTAACGTTGTGACAACGTTATGTTAGCTGGGGCTGGAATTCAGAATGCAGCATGTGCTTTGTTGTGTGAGGACAGTGGATTATGATAAAAGAGTTCACCACAGACATTGCTATTCTTACCACTTCTATCTCAATATGTTTGTTGCTTGGTAAAGTATGTACAGTATTGCTTAAGCATATTTAGATTCTTTCATGTTACGTTTTCCAATATTCTGTCAACATCTCTCTCTTTTCATCCGCCTCCATATCTCTTCACATGTTCCAAGAAAACCCTTGGTCTGCGTCCCAAATGGCACGGTGTTCCAAATGGCAGCTCTGTGGGCCCCCGTCAAAAGTAGTGCAATAGATATGAAATAGGCTGCATTTCCAGAGTCATTGTACATCCCACTTGTTTGGCATAATTAGACACGTTGAAATGGTGTATCACAACCTAGCCAGTCTTCAAAGCCCTGCTAACTTTCACTCCTCCTGCTGCTGCTAGCTCCTTCTACTGCTAGCTCCTCCTCCTCCTGCTAGCTCCTCCTGCTGCCGCTAGCTCCTCCTCCTTCTACTGTTAGCTCCTCCTCCAGCTGATGTTAGCTCCTCCTCCTGCTGCTAGCTCCTCCTCTTGCTGCTAGCTTTTTTTTTTATATTTGCAAATCTTATTCTTCTCTGCAGATCAAGCTCTGTCAGGGTGGATGCAAGAGATGTCTGATCTGGTTCAAGTCCGGGCTCTGGCTGTGTGCTTAGGGTCATTGTCCTGTTCATTGTCCCCACACCATGATGCTGCCACCGCCATGCTTCACCGTAGGGATGGTGCCAGACGTGACTTTGATTTACACAACATGCCTACCACTTTGAAGATGCAAAATTTGTTTTATTGTGAAACAAGCAAGAAATAATACAAAAAAACTGAAAACTTGAGTGTGCGTAACTATTCACCCCCCCCAAAGTCAATACTTTGTAGACCCACCTTTTGCAGCAATTACAGCTACAAGTCTCTTGGGGTATGTCTCTATAAGCTTGGCATGTTTAGCCACTGGTATTTTTGCCCATTCTTCAAGGCAAAACTGCTGCAGCTCCTTCAAGTTGGATGGGTTCCGCTGGTGTACAGCACTCTTTAAGTCATACCACAGCTTCTCAAATGGATTGAGGTCTGGGCTTTGACTAGGCCATTCCAAGATATTTAAATGTTTCCCCTTACACCAAGTGTTGCTTTAGCAGTATGCTTAGGGACATTGTCTTGCTGGAAGGTGAACCTCCGTCCCAGTCTCAAATCTCTGAAAGACTGAAACAGGTTTCCCTCAAGAATTTCACTGTATTTAGTGCCATCCATCATTCCTTCAATTCTGACCAGTTTACCAGTCCCTGTCGATGGAAAACATCCCCACAGCATGATGGTGCCACCACCATGCTTCACTGTGGGGATGTTGTTCTCGGGGTGATGAGAGGTGTTGGGTTTGTGCCAGACATAGTGTTTTCCTTGATGGCCAAAATGTTCAATTTTAGTCTCATCTAACCAGAGTACCTTCTTCCATATGTTTGGGGTGTCGCCCACATGCCTTTTGGCGAACACCAAACATGTTTGCTTATTTTTTTCTTTAAGCAATGGCTTTTTTCTGGCCACTCTTCTGTAAAACCCAGCTCTGTGGAGTGTACGGCTTAAAGTGGTCCTATGGACTGATACTCCAATCTCCGCTGTGGAGCTTTGCATCTCCTTCTTTGTTGCCTCTCTGACTAACGCCCTCCTTGCCTGGTTCGTGGCTTTTGGTGTGCGGCCCTCACTTGGCAGGTTTGTTGTGGTGCCATATTCACTCCATTTTTAAATAATGTATTTAATGGTGCTCCGTGGGATGTTCAAAGTTTCTGATATTTTTTAATAACCCAACTCTGATCTGTACTTCTGTTTGGAGAGCTCCTTGGTCTTCCTGGTGCCGCTTGCTTGGTGGTGCCCCTTGCTTAGTGGTGTTGCAGAATCTGGGGCCTTTCAGAACAGGTGTATATAACCTGAGATCATGTGACAGATCATTTGACACTTACATTGCACAAAGGTGGACTTTATTTAACTAATTATGTGACTTCTGAAGGTAATTGGTTGTACCAGATCTTATTTAGGGGCTTCATAGCAAAGGGGGTGAATACATGTGCACGCACCACTTTTCCGTTTTAAAAAAATGACAGAGCTCTGTCAGAGTGAACATCGGGTTCTTGGTCACCTCCCTGACCAAGGTCCTTCTCCCCAGATTGCTCAGTTGGGCCGGGCGGCCAGCTCTAAGAATAGTCTTGGTCGGCCAGCTCTAGGAAGAGTCTTGGTCGGCCAGCTCTAGGAAGAGTCTTGGTCGGTCAGCTCTAGGAAGAGTCTTGGTCGGCCAGCTCTAGGAAGAGTCTTGGTAGTTTCATACTTCTTCCACTTCAGAATGAGGGAGGCCACTGTGTTCTTGGGGATTTTCAATTTTCAATTTGCAGAAACGTTTTGATACCCTTCCCCAGATCTGTGCCTTGACACAATCCTGTCTCGGAGCTCTACAGACAATTCTTTCGACCTCATGGCTTGGTTTTTGCTCTGACATGAATTGACAACTGTGGGAACTTATATAGACAGGTGTGTGCCTTTCCAAATCATGTTCAATCTATTGAATTTACCACAGGTGGACTCCAATCAAATTGTAGAAACGTCTCAAGGATTATCAATGAAAAAAGGATGCACCTGAACTCAACTTTGAGTCTCATATTACAAAAGGTTTGAATACCTATGTCTGCTTTTATTATTTTAAAAAATCTGTCTTTACTTTGTCATTATGGGGTATTGTGTGTAGATTGACAAGGATATTTTTATATATATTTTTATTTTAGAATAAGGATGTAACGTTACAAAATGTGGATAAAGGGAAGGGGTCTGAATACTTTCCGGATTGCACTCTATGTGGTTTCATGACTAATATCGGAGAGACTAGAGGTAATGAGTCAGAGAATGGTGAGTAATATATTTACCATGTCCCAAATTGCACCCTATTCAATATGTAGTGCATTACTTTTGACCAGAGACTTATGACACTATGTGCACTACTATACATAGGAAATAGGGTGCCATTTGGGATGTACACTTGGTGTTAATGAACACGGACGATGGATCGCCACAATCCATGCACATCATTAAAGATATGACCTTAAAGGCCCAGTACTGTCAAAAACGTGTTGTTTCCTGTGTTTTATATATATTTCCTTACTCTGAGGTTGGAATAATACTGGGATTGTGAAAATTATGAGAACTGGATTAGTCACATGCGCCGAATACAACAGGTGTAGACCTTACAGTGAAATGCTTACTTACGAGCCCCTAACCGTAAAAAATAACAATATATACAGGGGGGTGCTGGTACAGAGTCAATGTGGGGGGGAGTATGTACATGTAGGTAGAGTTAATTATAGTGACTATGCATAGATGACAACAGAGTGTGGCAGTGGTGTAGAGAGGGGAGGGGGCAATGTGAATAGTCTGGGTAGCCATTTGACTAGATTTTCAGGAGTCTTATGGCTTGGGGGTAGAAGCTGTTTAGAAGCCTCTTAGAACTAGACTTGGCGCTCCGGTACCGCTTGCCGTGAGGTGGCAGAGAGAACAGTCTTTGACTTGGGTGGCTGGATCACAGTAAGGTGCTTAATTGTTACCCAGAAATGGTTTGATATTTTATTTAACCTTTATTTAACCAGGTAGGCCAGTTGAGAACAAGTTCTCAATTACAACTGCGACCTGGCCAAGATAAAGCAAAGCAGTGCGACAAAAACAGCACCACAGAGTTACACATGGGATAAACAAACGTACAGTCAACAACACAATAGAAAAAGTATATGTAGACTAGTGCAAATGTAGTAAGATTAGGGAGGTAAGGCAATGAATAGGCCATAGAGGCAAAATAATTACAATTTAAATGTAACACTGGAGTGACAGATGTGCAGATGATGATGAGCAAGTAGAGAAACTGGGAAAAAGAGCAAAACATTTTAAATAACAATGGGTAGTTGGGTGTGCTATTTACAGATGGGCTGTGTACAGGTACAGTGATCGGTAAGCTGCTCTGACAGCTGATGCTTAAAGTTGGTATATATAAGTCTCCAACTTCAGTGATTTTTGCAATTCGTTCCAGTCATTGGCAGCAAAGAACTGGAAGGAAAGACGGCCAAAGGAGGAGGTGGCTTTGGGGATGAGTAGGTACAGATTCTGAGAAGAAAAAAAACATCTGCATTGGACCATTAACTATGATGATACCGTGTTTCTCTATGCATATTGAAAGAGTGATCTGAGTGAAACTCAATGACTCATTGACTTGCATTTGAAACCCTTCACCTTGTTAGTCATGCCTGTTTGAAATTACATCTAGCAGTAGTTAGTGATGTTGTACAGTTACTATTTCATGTTCATATGTGATTTAACTGTATAAGTGTTTGCCTTGGATGAAATGATGGAGTCACTCAAATCCCTGATAAAAGAGGTAGAGCTTCCGTTATTTGAATTTGAACAAATGATCACCTTTAATATAGTTGTGACTAAGGCTAGTGGTACAACAGGAGAACCTGACCTGGTGAGAAGACTAGTAGTACAACAGGAGAACCTGACCTGGTGTCTAAGAATAGTGGTACAACAGAAGAACCTGACCTGGTGTCTAAGGCTAGTAGTACAACAGGTGAACCTGACCTGGTGAGAAGACTAGTAGTACAACAGGAGAACCTGACCTGGTGAGAAGACTAGTGGTACAACAGGAGAACCTGACCTGGTGACTAAGACTAGTGGTACAACAGGAGAACCTGACCTGGTGAGAAGACTAGTAGTACAACAGGAGAACCTGACCTGGTGACTAAGGCTAGTAGTACAACAGGAGAACCTGACCTGGTGAGAAGACTAGTGGTACAACAGGAGAACCTGACCTGGTGACTAAGGCTAGTAGTACAACAGGAGAAGCTGACCTGGTGAGAAGACTAGTGGTACAACAGGAGAACCTGACCTGGTGACTAAGGCTAGTAGTACAACAGGAGAACCAGACCTGGTGAGAAGACTAGTAGTACAACAGGAGAACCTGACCTGGTGACTAAGAATAGTGGTACAACAGGAGAACCTGACCTGGTGACTAAGACTAGTGGTACAACAGGAGAACCTGACCTGGTGGCTACGATTAGTGGTACAATAGGAGAACCTGACCTGGTGATTAAGACTAGTGGTACAACAGGAGAACCTGACCTGGTGACTAAGGCTAGTGGTACAACAGGAGAATCTGACCTGGTGTCTAAGACTAGTGGTACAACAGGAGAACCTGACCTGGTGACTACGATTAGTGGTACAATAGGAGAACCTGACCTGGTGATTAAGACTAGTGGTACAACAGGAGAACCTGACCTGGTGGCTACGATTAGTGGTACAATAGGAGAACCTGACCTGGTGATTAAGACTAGTGGTACAACAGGAGAACCTGCCCTGGTGATTAAGACTAGTGGTACAACAGGAGAACCTGACCTGGTGACTAAGGCTAGTGGTACAACAGGAGAACCTGACCTGGTGACTAAGACTAGTGGTACAACAGGAGAACCTGTTGTATGCAGATTACATTCCATAATGGAGGTTATACTGACAATAAAAAATGTGTTTTACTTATTCCTTTTTACCTCATGATAATGGTAGAACTTAATTTCCTTCACCTTGAGTAAGGGATTTGTTATAAATTTACTAAGGTGTTCAAACGAAGCGTTAAGAAATGTCATTCTACCGATTTCAGCAGAACTTGCTAGTTTGATGTGATCATTAATTCGTATTATGAAGATTCTGGAACACCAGATGATTCTGTCTGTATTATTATGTTACAGAGAGATACTGAGGTCATTAATCTTAGTTTTTTGATTACAACAAGCAACAAGATGTTTCGTCCTAAATCGATTAATCGTGCGACAATCCTGAGACAATTACAATGCTTCCCCAATCCAGTTCCCAGGGAAACTATGATGGCAGAATAAGTAGTGGTTTAAACTGACATTCTATAACATTTCAGTGAACAGAACTTTCACTCCCTGTGTATTACAATATGTACCATACCTCAGTCTGCAGTACATGGACAGCATGTTGATATTAATAATCTCTCTGTCTCTCTCTGTCTCTCTCTCTCTCTCTCTCTCTCTCTCTCTCTCTCTCTCCAAAGAGATGGAAACCAAGTGAACACGTACTAATCACCGGCTATAATTTTTCTCTAATTCCTCTCGCTGGCCTGACGTAGAGGAAAGAGAAAAGACAACGCAGGCCTTTATCAGGTGAGCTGTGATGGAACGTTACTCAGATAGAGCTTCGGTGGAGCCCCAGCCGGCTCTAGCCATCTGCCACTGTGTCACTACAGAAGGATGGATAGAGGGAGAACCAGCGTGCGGAGTGTCAAGTAGACATTTTATTTCTAAGAGAGTAGGTAGTTTAGACCTCTTTCGTTTAAATTAGAATGGTTGTGTACTGAGTTAGCGCGGTGTGATTGTAGGGGTGAATTTGAAGCTCCCTTGCGAAGTGAGAAGTAAAGATTTCTTTATTTTCTTAGCTGGCTAAGTAAGGTGGTTCTTAAATAGTTTTTTTTAACTGCAGATTGCCTTAGTTTAATTCGGAATTGTTATGTACCGAGTTAGGTGTAGCCAAACTTCAAGCTGTTTAAAAGTCTAAAAATAATGGGACATTTCTTCTCTCACACCGTGATTTCAGTGATGCTCTCTGGGAAACGGAGTCCTCGAGATTGTAATTATGTATTGTATTATCTATTTCAAGCATCTGTAACTTAGATGTATTTCCTGGCAGAATGCTGGGACATTAGTTTTCCCTATATAAAAAATCTCACATTGTAAAAGTTCCTTGTCTTACTGAGTTTTTATGCCATTTCGTTTTTTATATATATATATATATATATATATATATATATATATATACATACAGCTACTGTATTGGTACTTATGGAATTATGTCAACATTCTGCTTATACAATTCTAAACAACTTTTAAATAGTTGCTGCTTCTCAAAGGAAAAATGAGTGTGAATTCATGTTCCGATCCTCCTTATATGGTGATCATCATGCGGCATTGTTGCATGCCTCTAATGCACGGGTACTCAAGTACAATTAGTGGAAGTCCAATCATCTCCATTTTGTAATGCTACTAGAGTGATTCTGAGTCTGTGTAACTTCCTTTTTACCAGGGGCCCTTGGGTATTGTTAAGACTCTTGGCACTAGTCAGGTCGCTAGGTTTATGAGGACTCCTGAATAAAGGACAAATGAGGACATAATTAACATACATAACAATTAATGACAGTTTCTTTTTCCTACAAGGTTTTACAGCGTCACAGTTCTGGGGCAGCAGATATACCAGGTTAGGTAACATGAGTGATATGCCAGGTTAGGTAACATGAGTGATATGCCAGGTTAGGTAACATGAGTGATATGCCAGGTTAGGTAACATGAGTGATATGCCAGGTTAGGTAACATGAGTGATATGCCAGGTTAGGTGAATTTTTTTATAATTTTTAATTTCATTTAACTAGGCAAGTCAGTTAAAAACAAATTCTTATTTTCAATGATGGCCTAGGAACAGTAGGTTAACTGCCTGTTCAGGAGCAGAACGACAGATTTGTCGTTCTGGATGTTGTAGGTTGCAGGCAATTTCATCCTAAAATATTTAATGGGTGTTAAATACAGTCTGTGAACATCAAATTAATGGTTTGGATTACGGGATGCCAAGGTCATATTTTTCAATATTCTGTTACAGTGAACCTTTTACTGCAGTTGTCTAAATCAGGGTCACACAGAGTGTTTCTTGGTAGTCTTAAACAAATCTACTGTCACACAGCTAGGAGTGGTGGGTGCGGAGTCAGGCGCAGAGAGCAGAGGATCAGGAAACCGACTTTATTGCAGTGCGTAAAATGTCAACTGGCAAACAACAGGCGAACTAAACAAAAGAGCGGCCCAAAACAGGACACCGAACACACCAAGAGAAACATACAACCAACAGTCCACCGACAAACAGAAAACAAGCCTGCACAAAAAAGGAGGCGGGCCTAACTGGATTAAATAGCCCTAACAAAAAACACAAACAAGGCACAGGTGCAACCAATACAGAAAAATCTACGGAAAGAAAAAGGAGGATCGGTGGCAGCTAGTAGGCCGGTGACGACGACCGCCGAACGCCGCCCGAACAGGCAGAGGAGCCACCGTCGGTGGAAGTCGTGACATCTACTTTGAAACCAAACTATACACCTCACACACATGGTTATGGGATTATTAAAAAAAAAACGGCACCTGTAACATACACGATTCAATTTTGAGTTTACATCCCAGTATTACACTTTCTATGCATCACATCAAGACTGAATTATAACAAAACCCACTGTCATAGAGACACGAGATCTTCGGCTGTAAAAAAAAAAGTGTATTAATTACAAAAAAATATTACAAAAAATATTACAAAAAAAAAATTATATTAATAACATTCCATAACAATCACCGCTAGTCATTTGAAAAGGCTACAGGGTTGTACAGATTCACTTAGATCTGTGGATCATACTTTTTTTAACGGTTGGGCTCAGAATATGAGCTTTCCAAAAGTTGTTTATATATTATAAAGATCAGTCCTTTCGGGAGCCCAGATTATTTATAAATCCCATTGTTGGAGGGTTCCATTGGCCAGCATAGCTGACCTAAGTAGGAAATATAGAAAAAATGATTTACCTGGTAATGTGGATGTATCTTTCAAATCATAAAATATTCTCAAACCATTAACCTCTTAGCGCGCCGATCCCTTTAGCGGGATCGTTTTCAGAGCAAACATAACGCGCCAAATTCAAAATACATATTCGTAATACATATTCGTAATATTTAACTTCGATATACAAGTGTTGCATAGTGTTGCATAGCCATCAAAAGCTCTGCTTCTTGGCAATATCACTGCGTTGTCAGATTTTAAAAAGGCTTTACGGCGAAAGCACTACATTTGATTGTTTGAGGCTAGTACCTCACATATTTTCCACATTAGCATAAATTCATATCCAGCTCGGTTCTCAAAATATCCATATCACAGCTAATATAAATCGCTTACCTTTCAAATAACTTCTTCTGAGGTCTTCCCAAGTGTCCAAACAAGATAATCCATGGTTCTTTTGTTAGAAAAAGTAAATAATTATATCCATAAATATCCGTTGTTTTTGGCACGTTACGTTCAGCTACTCCACCAAGCATTGTCAGTCTACTCGCCCGCTTTACAGTGAAGGGATCGCGTTCAAATTATACCTCTCATCTTTTCACAAACAAATCAAATATCATTAATAATGCATCCTTATGTATTCTTTTATGAATAATAGCGATCATATTTTACAAGAACGGTAAGTGAAACGTTAAAGACGAAAAGAAAGTTGGTCGCGCTGGGCGCGTTCACGTTCTCGTGAACGCACGTCTGTTTACCTTTTTCCCTATCGGTAGTAATTCTCTCTCTCTAAGGATCTGGTCAGAGCTTTTCCTCCATACCCTTTCCAGAGACTGTTGACATCTAGTGGAAGCCATAAGTACTGCAACCTCGGTCCTATTCCCCATAGAAAAATATTACATGGGCTTCAAAATGAGAGGAGAGCAACAGAAAAATAAATTCCGGACAGAAATCTCTCTGGTTTTTGCCTGCTAAATCTGTTCTGGAATAGCCACAGACTATATCTTAATGGTTTTATAAACTTCAGAGTGTTTCCTATCCAATAGTACTAAATATGTAAATATCCTAGTTTCTGGCCATGAGTGGTAGGCATTTAACTTTGGGCACGTCAGACAGGCGAAAATTTGGAAAATGGGACCCTAGCTGGAAGAGGTTAATGTCCATGATATCGATTCCACATTTGGACCACTGGGGGGATGCAAAGGACCGCCCTCCACATCGCAAGGCATTATTGTGAAATATTGGAGTATGGGTATGCCATTTTAAATCCCAGTTACATTGTTTTTACATTTTTTCACCAAATAGAAATTGCGTGAGTAATAATAGGACCAAAGAGTAGTTGACATTGTTTAAGAAATATATCAGTGAAGGCCACCTGTTCCAGAGCAATACAAGACACCATATGTATCTCTGTAGGGGGCAGAAGAATCATGTCTAAACCAATTTACGATGGGGTGAAACGCTAGTGCCTTAAACAACTATTTGACGTCTGGTACGAATAGTCCTCTTATGTCTTTCACTCTTTGTAAATAAGTGAATTTTATCCAGGGTCGCTTACCTTAACATGTATATTTTGAAATGAATTATTATTCAATGTATTCCAATAGCCGGAAGGGAAGCCATGGGAAGCATTGGACTACATGAATTCAGCTATGGCAATATATTAATTTGGACAATAGATATTCTGTTGGTTAAAGCAGCTGGGATATTATTCCATTTACTGAGGATGTATTGAATTGATTTGAGCATTCTGGTAATGTTTCTGGCAATGGTTTTATTTATGGAAGGAAATATATCTACTTCCAAATCTGAAAATGGGAAACGACTGGGATTCCAAAAGTAGAGCTGGAGACCTCCAGTGGAGAGGATTTGGTTAAATGTATTTTCTATAATTTAAGATGAAGCTGGAGTTATGTATGATCTTCAATGCGTTTGGGAGCAATTGAGGTACATTGTATAAACATAGTAAAATAATAATCTGCGTATAATGAGATGAAGTGATCTGTAGATTTTATGGATTTTTGGTGTTATTTGCTTAGATTGACACATTTCCTGAGAAACTGGTTCCCTTGATAATAAGAATGACGAAGGTGAACTTGGATCGCCATGTTTGCTTCTGGCTTGGTCTGGCTTGGTGTTAGTTTACAATCAGAGGTGTACAGTTCTTTATAGAAGTGGGAGAATCTTTGATTGATTAATTTGGGTTCTGATTGTAATTCCCCTGTTTCAGATTCAAGTAATGGTTGAGTCTCTACTCGATTAATACATTAATAAATTAAGATCTGTCCTGACTTTGGAAACAACGTTCTAACACAGTTAACGATTTAATTTCCAAATCTGATACCTTCTTTTGTTGTGATAGGGGATATATTTATCTATATATTTCTGGATATCTTATATGTTATTATATATAAGGAGTAAACATGCTCCAGATACGCATGTCCTTAATTGTATATATGGAGATAGGTAATAGGCTACAAGGCACGGAAAAGCAAACATTGTCATATTTAATACAAGTTGCTATTTCCAAAGCACATCTCTGCTATTTCTGTAAAAAAAAATGCAGCATAGCAAATCAAGAGCTTCAAACAATTTTTGTTTTTTTTGTAAAGATGGAAACGTAGGCCAATCTTTGCTAAAAATGTATTTTGTCTCTCCTCTGTTTCCTCCGCTCTCTCTCCTCACTGTCTCCTCCTCTCTGTCTCCTGCTCTCTGTCTCCTCCTCACTGTCTCCTCCTCTCTGTCTCCTCCTCTCTGTCTCCTCCTCTCTGTCTCCTCCTCTCTGGCTTCTCGTCTCTGTCTCCTCCTCTCTGTCTCCTCCTCTCTGTCTCTCCACTCTGTCTTCTCCTCTCTGTCTCCTCCTCTCTGTCTCCTCCTCTCTGTCTCCTCCTCTCTGTCTCCTCCTCACTGTCTCCTCCTCTCTGTCTCCTCCTCACTGTCTTCTCCTCTCTGTCTCTTCCTCTCTGTCTCCTCCTCTCTGTCTCCTCCTCACTGTCTCCTCCTCTCTGTCTCCTCCTCTCTGTCTCTCCTCTCTGTCTCTCCTCTCTGTCTCTCCTGTCTGGCTTCTCCTCTCTGTCTCTCCTCTCTGGCTTCTCTTCTCTGTCTCCTCCTCTCTGTCTCTCCTCTCTGTCTCCTCTTCTCTGTCTTTGCTCTCTGTCTCCTCTCTGTCTCTCCTTTCTGGCTTCTCTTCTCTGTCTTTGCTCTCTGTCTCCTCTCTGTCTCTCCTTTCTGGCTTCTCTTCTCTGTCAACCTCTCTGTCTCCTCCTCTCTGGCTTCTCCTCTCTGTCTCTCCTATCCCTCTCCCACCTCTCCTCCCCGTCTCTCCTCCTCTCTATACCCCCCTGTCTTCATCATCCTACGTTCAATTGTTATAATACACTTCACTTTTTCAGACATTTATGGCTTTTAGAACCTTCATTTCATAATATACTGGAAATACTGAGTTTTGGTTTGGATTTTTAAAGAACGATTTTCTGTGAAATCTCATGATAAGAAGGGGTTTGTAGTGTATTTATCTGCATGAATTGTGCTGTTAGGAGACAGTTATGTGATTCACTGTGTGTTAATTACTTAATTACTTCAATTCATTTTAAGGACTAAATCAAGTATGATAACTGATGCACTAAATAAAATTATGGGAATAAACTAAGTGAAACAGTTGTCTTTGGTTTGCTTCGCTCAAATAGTAATTGTTCTATTTTCAAGTGTGCCCGTGCATGCGGCATTTCAAAACAAATACAACATTGCCCATTGGATGAATATGCTGGGTTTCTCCATGCTCTGCGGCTGTGGTTTGTGTGATCATGTTCTGATTGAAATCAGCACATTTCTCATTTCATCCCTCAAGGTTTTGGTGTTGTTGCTGTTATTGTTTTATGTCTTTCCTGTTGTGATAAAATCATGCTGGCAATCATTAGGAAACTAAGGATTGCTTGGCTTTGAGCAGAGCTAGACGGATGTGGATATTGCATCAAGACAATAGTTGTGTTCAAATACTTATACTAACCGTAGTTTGAGTATGTAGTATGCTTATGTGTTTTTTTTTGGCAGAAATGCCTTCTTGAACATGTGAACTTTCATGTGCCTTAATAACAAACAAACTTGCATGCCATCTGTAAATACGAAGGGTGTTAACCTCTGATCCTGGTCTTGATTGCCTGTGGTGAGGATTAGTCAGCTGGTATCCTGAAGACTGTCTGAGAGGCCTAAAGGAATGTCTTGGCAAGCAGGGGACACTGTCACGCCCGGATCTGTTTCACCTGCCCTTGTGATTGTCTCCACCCCCTCCAGGTGTCGCTTATTTTCCCCAGCGTATTCATCCCTGTGTTTCCTGTCTCCCTGTGCCAGTTCGTCTTCTACGTTCAAGTCAACCAGCGTGTTTTTTCCCGTGCGCCTGCTTTTCTATTCTCTTTCACTAGTCCTCCCGGTTTTGACCTTCGCTTGTTTTTCTGGACTCCATTCCCGCCTGCCTGACCATTCTGCCTGCCCTGACCTTGAGCCTGCCTGACCATTCTGCCTGCCCTGACCTCGAGCCTGCCTGGCCATTCTGCCTGCCCTGACCTCGAGCCTGCCTGGCCATTCTGCCTGCCCTGACCTCGAGCCTGCCTGACCATTCTGCCTGCCCTGACCTCGAGCCTGCCTGACCATTCTGCCTGCCCTGACCTCGAGCCTGCCTGACCATTCTGCCTGCCCTGACCTCGAGCCTGCCTGACCATTCTGCCTGCCCTGACCTCGAGCCTGCCTGACCATTCTGCATGCCCTGACCTCGAGCCTGCCTGGCCATTCTGTACCTCTGGAACTCTGAACTGGTTTTGACCTTTTGCCTGTCCACAACCATTCTCTTGCCTATTCCCTTTGGATCGTTAATAAACATCTTGAACTCTAACCATCTGCCTCCTGTGATTGAATCTTGGTCTCGCCTTGTGCCCTTATAGACAAATCCATCTTCTGATATGAAGACCAGTGACGAAGGCACACTTTACACACGTTACCGCATCTTACCCCTGCTATAATTTACAAAACCCTAAACATTTTGATGGTAACATAGTTTATAATCTCACATTGGGCCTCGCAACTGTATTATATTTATATTCTCACATTGGGCCTGGCAACTGTATTATATATATAATCTCACATTGGGCCTGGCAACTGTATTATATTTATAATCTCACATTGGGCCTGGCAACTGTATTTTATATATAATCTCACATTGGGCCTGGCAACTGTATTATATTTATAATCTCACATTGGGCCTGGCAACTGTACTGTATTTATAATCTCACATTGGGCCTGGCAACTGTATTATATTTATAATCTTACATTGGGCCTGGCAAATGTATTATATTTATAATCTCACATTGGGCCTGGCAAATGTATTATATTTATAATCTCACATTGGGCCTGGCAACTGTATTATATATATAATCTCACATTGGGCCTGGCAACTGTATTATATTTATAATCTCACATTGGGCCTGGCAACTGTATTTTATATATAATCTCACATTGGGCCTGGCAACTGTATTATATT
The DNA here is from genome assembly GCA_030435695.1 of Brachymystax lenok tsinlingensis. Taxonomy (NCBI): domain Eukaryota; kingdom Metazoa; phylum Chordata; class Actinopteri; order Salmoniformes; family Salmonidae; genus Brachymystax; species Brachymystax lenok. The sequence goes on from CM059797.1 coordinate 4,544,859, forward strand.
TATAATCTCACATTGGGCCTGGCAACTGTATTGTATTTATAATCTCACATTGGGCCTGGCAACTGTATTATATTTATAATCTTACATTGGGCCTGGCAAATGTATTATATTTATAATCTCACATTGGGCCTGGCAAATGTATTATATTTATAATCTCACATTGGGCCTGGCAACTGTATTATATATATAATCTCACATTGGGCCTGGCAACTGTATTATATATATATATAATATCACATTGGGCCTGGCAACTGTATTATATTTATAATCTCACATTGGGCCTTGCCAACTGTATTATATATATAATCTCACATTGGGCCTGGCAACTGTATTATATATATAATATCACATTGGGCCTGGCAACTGTATTATATTTATAATCTCACATTGGGCCTTGCCAACTGTATTATATTTATAATATCACATTGGGCCTTGCCAACTGTATTATATATATAATATCACATTGGGCCTGGCAACTGTATTATATTTATAATCTCACATTGGGCCTTGCCAACTGTATTATATATATAATATCACATTGGGCCTGGCAAATGTATTATATTTATAATCTCACATTGGGCCTGGCAACTGTATTATATTTATAATATCACATTGGGCCTTGCCAACTGTCTTATATATATAATATCACATTGGGCCTGGCAACTGTATTATATTTATAATCTCACATTGGGCTTGCCAACTGTATTATATATATAATCTCACATTGGGCCTGGCAACTGTATTATATATATAATCTCACATTGGGCCTGGCAACTGTATTATATATATTGTGTCATTGTTTACCTTATGCAAAGTAATGAATTCCCAGTGTCTTCGTTAAAATGTTAGAATATTGTCTGAAACTTAGCAACAACCAATATTTACACTATAAACCATTGGCATTTCCAAAAAACATTTGACCTATATGAGAGACAGTCTGCCAAAACCCGCATTTTATGTTTTGATGCTGCCTTTTACAGTACATCCACAAATACACCAACAAAGACTTGTGTATTTAAAAACACCATTATTCAGCTTTGAAATCCATTCCGTGTATCAGAATACTTACATTGGGTTTACATTCCAACATCCTCCGAACACCAGATATCAGCTTAGGTGCACAAATATTCATGGCTTCACAACACAGTGATAGAGCGCTTTGAGTCTCTTCATTTGAACTGTGTAGGAGAGCAAAGGAGGGGGGGCAGATCTGCAAACAAAGTAGACAATACTAAGTAGACAAGACTAAGTAGACAATACTAAGTAGACAAGACTAAGTAGACAAGACTAAGTAGACAATTGTTTGTCTTGCACCAGCAGGGAGGAAGAAACTTGACACAGAGGCATTTAACTCTAAGCCCTCTTCAGAATGAAATAAAAGGATAGGAAACATATAGAGGAGAGGAGGACCCAGGTCTAGCAGGTAGGAAGACTCAGGTCTAGCAGGTAGGAGGACCCAGGTCTAGCAGGTAGGAAGACTCAGGTCTAGCAGATAGGAAGACTCAGGTCTAGCAGGTAGGAGGACCCAGGTCTAGCAGGTAGGAAGACTCAGGTCTAGCAGGTAGGAGGACCCAGGTCTAGCAGGTAGGAAGACTCAGGTCTAGCAGGTAGGAAGACTCAGGTCTAGCAGGTAGGAAGACTCAGGTCTAGCAGGTAGGAGGACTAAGGTTTAGTAGGTAGGAGGACCCAGGTCGAGCAGGTAGGAAGACTCAGGTCTAGCAGGTAGGAGGACTCAGGTCTAGCAGGTAGGAAGACTCAGGTCTAGCAGGTAGGAAGACTCAGGTCTAGCAGGTAGGAAGACTCAGGTCTAGCAGGTAGGAGGACTAAGGTTTAGTAGGTAGGAGGACCCAGGTCGAGCAGGTAGGAAGACTCAGGTCTAGCAGGTAGGAGGACTCAGGTCTAGCAGGTAGGAAGACTCAGGTCTAGCAGGGAGGTGGACCCAGGTCTAGCAGGGAAGTCTAGCCTGTTTAAAAAATGATAACTCTGTCTGAGATGGTGCTTTCACAGATATTTGCTGAATAGATTTTGTACTTTCCTAGACCACGTGGTGTGATGAGAATCTGACGAGCCAATATTGTCTTTCCCAGTTAACGCCAGGGTTTCTTAAAGCATTATCCATAGTCCAGGAAACTACTTAAAGTCTGGTGCTGAAATTACATTTTCATTTTGATTTAAAGGGCAATTCTAGTTATGTTCCTTTCTCCGTTAGAACCAAGTCCCCTGAATTTGATTGTACTAAGGAGTCTTGAGAAAGGTATCGGACTAAAACAGTGAATTCTCTGCGGGAGTTACTGTATATATATTTCTCTGCATTTTAGCAATGTACAATAGCCTCCACCAATTTTAATTAATATATGTCTAATTTTTTTTAAATGTAACCTTTATTTAACCAGGCAAGTCATTTATGAACAAATTATTTCTTACGACAGCCTACTAAGAGATCCTTTACCACAGATGGTTGTGGAAGGTTCACTTTCCTGGCTCAGGCTATCCCCCCCTTATCGCCACATGAGTAGCAATGAAGAAAAACACAGTCAGGGTGCTGCTCCCTCTCTTCTTTCTCTGATCCCTCTCTCCTCTCTCTGCTCCTTCTCTCCTCTCTCCGCTCCCTCTCTCCTCTCTTCTCTCTCTGATCCCTCTCTCCTCTCTCTGCTCCTTCTCTCCTCTCTCCGCTCCCTCTCTCCTCTCTCCTCCCTATGCTCCCTCTCTCCTCTCTCTGCTCCCTCTTTCCTCTCTCCCCTCCCTCTCTCTTCTCTCCTCTCTCTGCTCCTTCTCTCCTCTCTCTGCTCCCTCTCTCCTCTCTCCTCCCTATGCTCCCTCTCTCCTCTCTCTGCTCCCTCTCTCCTCTCTCCTCTCTCCGCTCCCTCTCTCCTCTTTCTGCTCCCTCTCTCCTCTCTCCGCTCCCTCTCTCCTCTCTCCTCTTTCTGCTCCCTCTCTCCTCTCTCTGCTCCCTCTCTCCTCTCTCTGCTCCCTCTCTCCACTCTCTCCTCTCTCCGCTCCCTCTCTCCTGTCTCTGCTCCCTCTCTCTTCTCTCTGCTCCCTCTCTCCTCTCTCCTCTCTCTGCTCCCTCTCTCCTCTCTCTGATTCCTCTCTCCTCTCTCCGCACCCTCTCTCCTCTCTCTGCTCCCTCTCTCCTCTCTCTCCTCTCTCTGATTACTCTCTCCTCTCTCTGCTCCCTCTCTCCTCTCTCCGCTCCCTCTCTCCTCTCTCTGATCCCTCTCTCTTCTTTCCTCTCTCTGCTCCTTCTCTCCTCTCTCCGCACCCTCTCTCCTCTCTCTGCTCCCTCTCTTCTCTCTCTTCTCTCTGCTCCCTCTCTCCTCTCTCTGCTCCCTCTCTCCTCTCTCTGATCCCTCTCTCTTCTTTCCTCTCTCTGCTCCTTCTCTCCTCTCTCCGCTCCCTCTCTCCTCTCTCCTCCCTATGCTCCCTCTCTCCTCTCTCTGCTCCCTCTCTCCGCTCCCTCTCTCCTCTCTCCTCTATCTGCTCCCTCTCTCCTCTCTCCTCTATCTGCTCCCTCTCTCCTCTCTCCTCCCTATGCTCCCTCTCTCCGCTCCCTCTCTCCTCTCTCCGCTCCCTCTCTTCTCTCTCTGCTCCCTCTCTCCTCTCTCCTCTCTCCGCTCCCTCTCTCCTCTCTCCTCTATCTGCTCCCTCTCTCCTCTCTCCGCTCCCTCTCTTCTCTCTCTGCTCCCTCTCTCCTCTCTCCGCTCCCTCTCTCCTCTCTCCTCTCTCCTCTATCTGCTCCCTCTCTCCTCTCTCCTCTCTCTGCTCCCTCCTTCCTCTCTCCGCTCCCTCTCTCCTCTCTCTGCTCCCTCTCTCTTCTCTCTCTTCTCTCTGCTCCCTCTCTCCTCTCTCTGCTCCCTCTCTCCTCTCTCTGATCCCTCTCTCTTCTTTCCTCTCTCTGCTCCTTCTCTCCTCTCTCCGCTCCCTCTCTCCTCTATGCTCCCTCTCTCCTCTCTCCTCTCTCTGCTCCCTCTCTCCTCTCTCCGCTCCCTCTCTCCTCTCTCCTCTATCTGCTCCCTCTCTCCTCTCTCCTCCCTATGCTCCCTCTCTCCTCTCTCTGCTCCCTCTCTCCTCTCTCCGCTCCCTCTCTCCTCTCTCCGCTCCCTCTCTTCTCTCTCTGCTCCCTCTCTCCTCTCTCCTCTCTCCGCTCCCTCTCTCCTCTCTCCTCTATCTGTTCCCTCTCTCCTCTCTCCTCTCTCCTCTCTCTGCTCCCTCTCTCCTCTCTCCGCTCCCTCTCTCCTCTCTCCGCTCCCTCTCTCCTCTCTCTGCTCCCTCTCTCCTCTCTCCTCTCTCTGATTCCTCTCTCCTCTTTCTGCTCCCTCTCTCTTCTCTCCACTCCCTCTCTCCTCTCTCTGATCCCTCTCTCCTCTCTCCTCTCTCTCCTCTCTCCTCTCTCCACTCTCCTCTCTCCTCTCTCTGCTCCCTCTCTCCTCTCTCTGCTCCCTCTCTCCTCTCTCTGATCCCTCTCTCCTCTCTCCTCTCTCTCCTCTCTCCTCTCTCCTCTCTCTGCTCCCTCTCTCTCTCCTCTCTCTCTCTCTCTCTCTCTCTCCTCTCTCTCTCTCTCTCTCTCTCTCTGCTCCTCTCTCTCTCTCTGCTCCTCTCTCTCTCTCTGCTCCCTCTCTCTCTCTCTCTGCTCCCTCTCTCTCTCTCTCTCCCTCTCTCTCTCTCTCTCTCTCTCTCCTCTCTCTCTCTCTCTCTCTCCCTCTCTCTCTGCTCCCTCTCTCCTCTCTCTGCTCCCTCTCTCCTCTCTCTCTCTCTCTCTCTCTCTCTCTGCTCCCTCTCCTCTCTCTGCTCCATCTCTCCTCTCTCTGCCCTCTCTCCTCTCTCTCTGCCTCTCCTCTCTCCTCTCTCTGCTCCCTCTCTCTCTCTCTCTCTCTGCTCCTCCTCTCCCTCTCTCCTCTCTCTCCTCTCTCCTCTCTCTCTGCTCCCTCTCCTCCCTCTCTCTGCTCTCTCTGCTTCCTCTCCATCGCTCTGCTTACTCACTCCCTCTCTGCTCCCTCTCTCCCTCTCTCCATGGGTCCCTGAATTAATCTGCCCTTTCTTCTTCTTCTGTTTTAATCAAAGGACCAATCACAGTTCACACTGAGCCTTCATTAAATGACCAATCACAGTTCACACTAAGCCTTTATTAAAGGTCAGAATAGAGACGGTGGGTGAAGAGGGGAAGGGAGTGACGGAGGGGGGTGAAGAGAAATGGAGGAGGGAGAGTCCGAGGGGAAGAGGAGGGAGAGACGGAGGGGGAGAAGAGGTTGGAGAGACGTGTGGGGAGAAGAGGAGTGAGAGACAGAGGGCAAGAGGAGGGAGGGAAAGACAGGTGAGAACAGGGGGGAGGAAGAGACACAAACACTTCAGCTCGATAATAAAGATAAAACCTGGAAACAATTGAATACCTACTTGTGGTAAGTGACTTTTCAGTGGAACCGAAATATAACATTGTTACGTGGTTGTACCTCTGCAGTTACAAAGATCATAGGTCTGAGTTTGAAAGTATTGAGCGCCCTCTGTCATGATTATCATCGAAAGCAATTCAATCTTATATGAGGGAAAATAGATCATTGAATCAAGAAAATTGTCTGCACAGAGTAATTTTCAATCGCAGCAATACAACACAACCCTACCTGTGTCATGATGTCATTACCCTGCTTGTTCGTCATGATGTCATTACCCTGCCTGTTGGTCATGATGTCATTACCTGCCTGTTGGTCATGATGTCATTACCCTGCTTGTTCGTCATGATGTCATTACCCTGCCTGTTGGTCATGATGTCATTACCCTGCCTGTTGGTCATGATGTCATTACCCTGCCTGTTGGTCATGATGTCATTACCCTGCCTGTTGGTCATGATGTCATTACCCTGCCTGTTGGTTATGATGTCATTACCCTGCCTGTTGGTAATGATGTCATTGTCGGTGGAATCAGTTCCATAACCCTCTAATTACTAAATTGTTGACACTCAGAAAACGAGCTCCGACACTCTCGGATAAACAACGTAGGGAGCAATTTAAGGGGAAATAGATTGGACATGTGCTAATCATGTGCTAACATTTCCAAGAGTGCCTTCGTACATGAAGTGTGATGTATGGCTTTGGAAACCTAGTCTACATTCCCGAATGGCACTCTTTTCCCTACATAGGTCACTACTCTAGACCAGGGACCAAGGTAAGGAGCTGTTATCCTGCATGTGGTGTTGATATTGTGTCAAGAGATGTCCACGTCCAAAATGGAACCCTATTCACTATATAGTGTACTACTTTAGACCAGGGTCCATCGGGCTCTATTCAAAGTAGTGGACTATTTAGGGAATAGGGTGCCATTTCAGATGCACCCTCAAATTCAACATGATGGAGAAGCATATTACATCCTATATGGGAAAAAAACCTTGAAAGGAGGTCAGGGATTGTAGGAAGGTGATGCTCTTGGTCTTCTTTGGAAATTATGGACTTTTCAAGACAGGACACTCTGTCTTCATAAACAGAAAAGAAGATTGTTCTTGCAATACCGTGGAATGTATTTATATATCACAACCAAACCTGTGATGTGAGTTGAACAACCGTGAACAACATAAATGTGTTATTTACCCGTGAACAACATAAACATGTTATTTACCGTGAACGACATAAACATGTTATTTACCGTGAACAACATAAACATGTTATTTACCGTGAACAACATAAACATGCTAATTACCCTGATAATAAAACTTTTGTTACACCAGTGCTTTTTATTGTGTAGTAAGTAGCCTTGTCCGAGCCAGAATGTCCCATTTGGCAGGAGCCTATCTCCTGTTTCTGCAGAGAGAGGCAGCTTGATGTACAAGTACACCCCCTGGACAGGACGCTAGTCCATCTCCTGTTTCTGCAGACAATGAGGCAGCTTGATGTACAAGTACTCCCCCTGGACAGGACACTAGTCTATCTCCTGTTTCTGCAGAGAGAGGCAGCTTGATGTACAAGTACACCCCCTGGACAGGACGCTAGTCCATCTCCTGTTTCTGCAGACAATGAGGCAGCTTGATGTACAAGTACTTCCCCTGGACAGGACACTAGTCTATCTCCTGTTTCTGCAGAGAGAGGCAGCTTGATGTACAAGTACACCCCCTGGACAGGACGCTAGTCCATCTCCTGTTTCTGCAGACAATGAGGCAGCTTGATGTACAAGTACTCCCCCTAGACAGTACGTTAGGTTATCTCCTGTTTCTGCAGAGTGAGGCAGCTTGATGTACAAGTACGCCCCCTAGACAGGACGTTAGGTTATCTCCTGTTTCTGCAGACAATGAGGCAGCTTGATGTACAAGTACTCCCCCTGGACAGGACACTAGTCTATCTCCTGTTTCTGCAGAGCGAGGCAGCTTGACTATAGTTTGTCGATGGGCCATGTCAATGTTATTTTCTTTGAAAGGCATTTCATTGAAGATAATGGAAGTTATTTCCATAAAAAATGCATCTTGGCAATATAAGTACTGTTGGACTGTTGAACCCATGAGCACCATGTCCAGTAACACGTGATAGACTTGATGCATGTGAACAACAGCTGGTACCGATTATCGTCGTTGTGCACGTTGCGTTGTTTACAAGTATTGAGATGTTGACTGCATACCAAATGGCACACTTTTCCATATTTAGTGCACTACTTTTGAGCAGGGCCCATAGCACTCTTTTCCCTCTATTTAGTCCACTTATTTTGACCAGGGCCCTAGCACTCTATTCTACATTTAGTCCACTTCTTTTGACCAGGGCCCATAGCACTCTATTCCTTCTATTTAGTCCACTTCTTTTGACCAGGGCCCATAGCACTCTATTCCCTCTATTTAGTCCACTTATTTTGACCAGGGCCCTAGCACTCTGTTCCATATTTAGTCCACCTCTTTTGACCAGGGCCCATAGCACTCTGTTCCATATTTAGTCCACTTCTTTTGACCAGGGCCCATAGCACTCTGTTCCATATTTAGTCCACTTCTTTTGACCAGGGCCCTAGCACTTTGTTCCATATTTAGTCCACTTCTTTTGACCAGGGCCCTAGCACTTTGTTCCATATTTAGTCCACTTCTTTTGACCAGGGCCCATAGCACTCTATTCCCTCTATTTAGTCCACTTCTTTTGACCAGGGCCCTAGCACTCTGTTCCATATTTAGTCCACCTCTTTTGACCAGGGCCCATAGCACTCTGTTCCATATTTAGTCCACTTCTTTTGACCAAGGCCCATAGCACTCTGTTCCATATTTAGTCCACTTCTTTTGACCAGGGCCCTAGCACTTTGTTCCATATTTAGTCCACTTCTTTTGACCAGGGCCCTAGCACTTTGTTCCATATTTAGTCCACTTCTTTTGACCAGGGCCCATAGCACTCTATTCCCTCTATTTAGTCCACTTCTTTTGACCAGGGCCCTAGCACTCTGTTCCATATTTAGTCCACTTCTTTTGACCAGGGCCCATAGCACTCTTGTCCACATTTAGTGCACTTCGTTTGACCAGGGCCCTAGCACTCTGTTCCATATTTAGTCCACTTCTTTTGACCAGGGCCCATAGCACTCTATTCCACATTTAGTGCACTTCGTTTGACCAGGGCCCTAGCACTCTGTTCCATATTTAGTCCACTTCTTTTGACCAGGGCCCATAGCACTCTATTCTACATTTAGTCCACTTCTTTTGACCAGGGCCCATAGCACTCTATTCCCTCTATTTAGTCCACTTCTTTTGACCAAGGCCCATAGCACTCTATTCCCTCTATTTAGTCCACTTATTTTGACCAGGACCCTAGCACTCTGTTCCATATTTAGTCCACCTCTTTTGACCAGGGCCCATAGCACTCTATTCTACATTTAGTCCACTTCTTTTGACCAGGGCCCATAGCACTCTATTCCTTCTATTTAGTCCACTTCTTTTGACCAGGGCCCATAGCACTCTATTCCCTCTATTTAGTCCACTTATTTTGACCAGGGCCCTAGCACTCTGTTCCATATTTAGTCCACCTCTTTTGACCAGGGCCCATAGCACTCTGTTCCATATTTAGTCCACTTCTTTTGACCAGGGCCCATAGCACTCTGTTCCATATTTAGTCCACTTCTTTTGACCAGGTCCCAAGCACTTTGTTCCATGTTTAGTCCACTTCTTTTGACCAGGGCCCATAGCACTCTGTTCCATATTTAGTCCACTTCTTTTGACCAGGGCCCATAGCACTCTATTCCACATTTAGTGCACTTCGTTTGACCAGGGCCCTAGCACTCTGTTCCATATTTAGTCCACTTCTTTTGACCAGGGCCCATAGCACTCTATTCTACATTTAGTCCACTTCGTTTGACCAGGGCCCTAGCACTCTGTTCCATATTTAGTCCACTTCTTTTGACCAGGGCCCATAGCACTCTTTTCCATATTTAGTCCACTATAAAAACAATTTGGGGCCATTGTGTTAGTATTGTAGACTAGAGTGTGAAACAAAGGTTCATGTAATGATAGGCTGTTTTTTTTTATATACTTAGGTAATTCAGTTAATGACACATTTTTATTTACAATTTTGGCCTTCCTGGGGAACAGTGGGTTAACTGCTCTGTTCAGAATCACAGACTTTTTACCTTGTCAGCTCTGGGATTTGACACAGCAACCTTTCAGTTATTGGCCCAACGCTCTAACCACTAAGCTACCTGTCGCCCCAGGCGTCTTAACGATGAACAACATGCTTTATCCACTGTGTCTGTTTTGGGATATCCATACAGTCACTTGCCATATTGCGTCAGGTCGCCAAGTGGTTAGAGCGTGGGGCCAGTAACCGTAAGGTTGCTAGATCGAATCCCCAAGCTAACAAGGTATGAATATGTCGTTCTGCCCCTGGACACAGCAGTTAACCCATTGTTCCTAAGCCGTCATAGTAAATAAGAATTGTTCTTAACTAACTTGCATAGTTAAATAAATAAAAATATATACATTGTTTTATTTGCACAGCGTACCAATGGTACTCCATATTGAACGGCGTACCAACGGTATTCCATATTGAACAGCGTACCAACAGTACTCCATATTGCATACCAACGGTACTCCATATTGCATACAAACGGTACTCCATATTGCACAGCATACCAACGGTACTCCATATTGCACAGCATACCAACAGTACTCCATATTGCATACCAACGGTACTCCATATTGCATACAAACGGTACTCCATATTGCACAGCATACCAACGGTACTCCATATTGCACAGCATACCAACGGTACTCCATATTGCACAGCATACCAACGGTACTCCATATTGCACAGCGTACCAACGGTACTCCATATTGCACAGCATACCAACAGTACTCCATATTGCATACCAACGGTACTCCATATTGCATACCAACGGTACTCCATATTGCATACAAACGGTACTCCATATTGCACAGCATACCAACGGTACTCCATATTGCACAGCATACCAACAGTACTCCATATTGCATACCAAAGGTACTCCACATTGCATACAAACGGTACTCCATATTGCACAGCATACCAACGGTACTCCATATTGCACAGCATACCAACAGTACTCCATATTGCACAGCATACAAACGGTACTCCATATTGCACAGCATACCAACAGTACTCCATATTGAACAGCATACCAACAGTACTCCATATTGCATACCAACGGTACTCCATATTGAACAGCATACCAACAGTACTCCATATTGAACAGCGTACCAACGGTACTCCATATTGAACAGCGTACCAACGGTACTCCATATTGAACAGCATACCAACAGTACTCCACATTGAACAGCATACCAACGGTACTCCATATTGAACAGCGTACCAACGGTACTCCGTATTGCATACCAACGGTACTCCATATTGAACAGCATACCAACAGTACTCCATATTGAACAGCGTACCAACAGTACTCCATATTGCATACCAACGGTACTCCATATTGAACAGCATACCAACAGTACTCCATATTGAACAGCGTACCAACGGTACTCCATATTGAACAGCGTACTAACAGTACTCCATATTGAACAGCATACCAACAGTACTCCATATTGAACAGCATACCAACGGTACTCCATATTGCACAGCATACCAACGGTACTCCATATTGAACAGCATACCAACAGTACTCCATATTGCACAGCGTGTACCAACGGTATTCCATATTGAACAGCATACCACCGGTACTCCATATTGCATACTAACGGTACTCCATATTGAACAGCATACCAACGGTACTCCATATTGAACAGCATACCAACAGTACTCCATATTGCACAGCATACCACCGGTACTCCATATTGCACAGCATACCAACAGTACTCCATATTGCACAGCATACCAACAGTACTCCATATTGCATACCAACGGTACTCCATATTGCACAGCATACCAACAGTACTCCATATTGCATACCAACGGTACTCCATATTGCACAGCATACCAACAGTACTCCATATTGCACAGCATACCAACAGTACTCCATATTGCATACCAACGGTACTCCATATTGCACAGCATACCAACAGTACTCCATATTGAACAGTATACAAACGATACTACCAGAAAATCTCAGAAAATGTATGAAACGCTTAATTCTTTCTTATTGAATTGCAGATTCAGATTTTCATGCGTCCGGGGCTGGTTGTGTGTGTGTGTGTGTTTGTGTGTGTGTGTGTGTGTGTGTGTTCGTTCGTTCATGTGTGTGATGTACCTAGATTTCTGTTTCCAGACTAAATAAGACATCTAATTGTTGTGTCTTGAGGAACGCAGATTGTAGATTTCCGATCAGCTGGTGCTGATGAGTGATGACCTTAAAGCAGGTAACAGCCTTGTCATAGTAAAATGTGTGCTTTTTTCTCTCTCTCTATGTCAACATGTCACACCCTGATCTGTTTCACCTGTCTTGTGCTTGTCTCCACCCCCACCAGGTGTCTCCCATTTATTATCCCCTGTGTATTTATACCTACGTTTTCTGTTTGTCTGCTGCCAGTTCGTCTTGTATTGTCAGGTCGTCCCAGTGTGTTTCCTGTTTTTCCCTGCTCTCTAGTTTTTTTGATTCAAGCTTTTCCTGTTCTGACCTTTCTGCCTTTCCCCGACCCTGAGACTGCCTGCCGTTCTGTATCTGCCTGATTCTGACCTGGTTTATGAACTTCTGCCTGCCCCGACCCTGAGACTGCCTGCCGTTCTGTATCTGCCTGATTCTGACCTGGTTTATGAACTTCTGCCTTTCCCCGACCCTGAGACTGCCTGCCGTTCTGTATCTGCCTGATTCTGACCTGGTTTATGAACTTCTGCCTTTCCCCGACCCTGAGACTGCCTGCCGTTCTGTATCTGCCTGATTCTGACCTGGTTTATGAACTTCTGCCTGCCCGACCCTGAGACTGCCTGCCGTTCTGTATCTGCCTGATTCTGACCTGGTTTATGAACTTCTGCCTTTCCCCGACCCTGAGACTACCTGCCGTTCTGTATCTGCCTGATTCTGACCTGGTTTATGAACTTCTGCCTTTCCCCGACCCTGAGACTGCCTGCCGTTCTGTATCTGCCTGATTCTGACCTGGTTTATGAACTTCTGCCTGCCCCGACCCTGAGACTGCCTGCCGTTCTGTATCTGCCTGCCTCTGGCCTGGTTTATGAACTTCTGCCTGCCCTGACAATGAGACTGCCTGCCGTTCTGTATCTGCCTGCCTCTGACCTGGTTTATGAACTTCTGCCTGCCCTGACAATGAGACTGCCTGCCGTTCTGTATCTGCCTGCCTCTGACCTGGTTTATGAACTTCTGCCTGCCCTGACAATGAGCCTGTCTGCCGTCCAGTACCTGTCTGCCTCTGATTTGGTTACGGACCTCTGCCTGACCTCGACGTGCTCCCCGTGTTATGATAAATGACCAGAGAATTGAACCATCGTCCTCCTGTGTCGGCATCTGGGTCATGTCCTGAGTCGTGATGGTACAAACTGGCCACGACTGAACCAGCAGACTCAGATCAGCTCCGCAACGTTGTCTACGTCCAAGGAGTTGCCATTGGTAGACGCAAGGTAGTACTTCAAGACCTTATGGAAAGACTCCAGACCTTGGCGGAAGGCCATAACCACGCTTCACTGCATTGCTGGAGCAATTCTGAAGGTTATCTATTAAGCAGCAAGCCCCCTCCCCCAGACTGTCAGTTACCCCGCTACCAGCGGCGCTTCTCCCAATCTACCCCGGGATTCCCGAGAACCGCGCTTACCTCCTCCGGAATGCTATGCTGGAGATCCAGGATCCTGACGGGCATTTCTCTCCCGGTGTTCTCTCATCTTTGAGCTGCAGCCCCTCTTCGTTTCCCTCGGATCGCTCAAGGATATCGTACTTGATAATGCTGATGTCTGGGAGAGCTCTTGCCTGGGTCGGTATGGGAGCAACAATCCACCGTTTGCCTCTGTCTGGAGTTTGTGGCGGAGATTAAGTCTGAATACCAAATACTGAGAAGTTCTTAAATGAAAAAGTGTAGGATAGGCATACATTTCCTAGGTCTGAATCAGCCCTGAAGCGTCTCAGATCATGAATGCTGATTAGTTTGGTATTTTAGATTTGTAATGAATGGACAGGGGGATCTGATCCTAGATCAGCACTTCTACTCTGAGTGAAAATAGGCCCAGAAGTCTGCATGGGAAACCAAACCTCAACGGTGCATTAAAACACAATCAGCAATTAAATAGGTTTTTAAATGTCTCCGGCAGCATCAATCTAACTATAATAGACACTAAGCTAAAGTATTTACCTACATCTCTGACACAGACTGCACGTTCATTTGCATATTTCCACAGAAAAGAGCCACTAAGACTTGTTGAACTGAGGAGTGTGAGATTCAATAATATTAGCTAAAGTGCTGAGCCACACACACACACACACACACACGCATACTCAAACCCACAAACCTGCAGGCTCCATCCACATTTTCTCACTTCAGTTTTTATCACTTCTGCCCAGTTCTCTCCTCCGCTCCGGGGGGAAAGAGAGGCAGAGAGAGATTTTTTTTTTTTTTTTTTTATCAATTTAATAACGCTATCTCTACAACCACCCACACAAACAACCTTCCTTTCCCCTTGGGAAGAGTTACAGGGTGATTAGCAGGATTTTCTCTCAGCCCTGCGAGGTAGAGTAATCGCTGTATAATTATGTTAAAAGACAGAGACGAGACATAATTGGAACCTGATATGCCGACAGCGTTGAATTTGACAGAATATGACAATGGGAGCTTATCGGGGATAAGTGTGTTGTCAAGAGTTTTAATAATAATAAAAAGTAACTAAAAGTCTCGCAGGGTGGAAAGCACACAGCAAACACTCTGAGGTACAGTACGTGGGAGTGGTTGAATGAACCCAAACACAACAGGTGTAGACTTTACCATGATAGGCTTAGTTACGAGCCACTTTTCCAACAACGCAGAGATAAAATGGAAGTAGTAACACAATAAAAATAAAAATAACGATGTAGTTGAGGTAATAGAAGTATATATCTACTGTATACATATATACTGTATAGGTATGTACATACTGTATACATATATACTGTATAGGTATGTATATACTGTATAGGTATGTACATACTGTATACATATATACTGTATAGGTATGTACATACTGTATACATATATACTGTATAGGTATATATCTACTGTATACATATATACTGTATAGGTATGTACATACTGTATACATATATACTGTATAGGTATATATCTACTGTATACATATATACTGTATAGGTATATATCTACTGTATACATATATACTGTATAGGTATGTACATACTGTATACATATACACTGTATAGGTATGTACATACTGTATACATATATACTGTATAGGTATGTACATACTGTATACATATATACTGTATAGGTATGTACATACTGTATACATATATACTGTATAGGTATGTACATACTGTATACATATACACTGTATAGGTATGTACATACTGTATACATATATACTGTATAGGTATGTACATACTGTATAGGTATATATCTACTGTATACATATATACTGTATAGGTATGTACATACTGTATACATATATACTGTATAGGTATATATCTACTGTATACATATATACTGTATAGGTATGTACATACTGTATACATATATACTGTATAGGTATATATCTACTGTATACATATATACTGTATAGGTATATATCTACTGTATACATATATACTGTATAGGTATGTACATACTGTATACAAATATACTGTATAGGTATGTACATACTGTATACATATATACTGTATAGGTATATATCTACTGTATACAAATATACTGTATAGGTATGTATATACTGTATAGGTATGTACATACTGTATACATATATACTGTATAGGTATATATCTACTGTATGCATATATACTGTATAGGTATAAATCTACTGTATACATATTTACTGTACAGGTATGTACATACTGTATACATATATACTGTACAGGTATGTACATTCTGTATACATATATACTGTATAGGTATGTACATATTGTATACATATATACTGTATAGGTATGTACATACTGTATGCATATATACTGTATTGGTATGTACATACTGTATACATATATACTGTATAGGTATGTACATACTGTATGCATATATACTGTATAGGTATGTACATACTGTATACATATATACTGTATAGGTATGTATATACTGTATAGGTATGTACATACTGTATACATATATACTGTATAGGTATGTATATACTGTATAGGTATGTACATACTGTATACATACCTATTGTACAGGTATGTACATACTGTATACATATCTACTGTATAGGTATGTACATACTGTATACATATATATACTGTATAGGTATGTACATACTGTATACATATATACTGTATAGGTATGTATATACTGTATACATATATACTGTATAGGTATGTATATACTGTATAGGTATGTACATACTATATACATATATACTGTATAGGTGTGTATATACTGTATAGGTATGTACATACTGTATAAATATATATACTGTATAGGTATGTACATACTGTATACATATATACTGTATAGGTATGTATATATTGTATTGGTATGTACAAACTGTATACATATATACTGTATAGGTATGTACATACTGTATGCATATATACTGTATAGGTATGTACATACTGTATACATATATACTGTATAGGTTTGTATATACTGTATAGGTATGTACATACTGTATACATATATACTGTATAGGTATGTACATACTGTATACATATATACTGTATAGGTATGTATATACTGTATAGGTATGTACATACTGTATACATATATACTGTATAGGTATGTACATACTGTATACATATATGCTGTATAGGTATGTACATACTGTATAGGTATGTACATACTGTATACATATATGCTGTATAGGTATGTACATACTGTATACATATATGCTGTATAGGTATGTACATACTGTATACATATACACTGTATAGGTATGTACATACTGTATGCATATATACTGTATAGGTATGTATATACTGTATAGGTATGTACATACTGTATACATATATGCTGTATAGGTATGTACATACTGTATAGGTATGTACATACTGTATACATATATGCTGTATAGGTATGTACATACTGTATAGGTATGTACATACTGTATACATATATGCTGTATAGGTATGTACATACTGTATACATATATACTGTATAGGTATGTACATACTGTATACATATATGCTGTATAGGTATGTACATACTGTATACATATATACTGTATAGGTATGTACATACTGTATACATATATGCTGTATAGGTATGTACATACTGTATACATATATGCTGTATAGGTATGTACATACAGTATACATATATGCTGTATAGGTGTGTACATACTGTATACATATATGCTGTATAGGTATGTACATACAGTATACATATATGCTGTATAGGTATGTACATACTGTATAGGTATGTACATACTGTATACATATATACTGTATAGGTATGTACATACTGTATACATATATGCTGTATAGGTATGTACATACTGTATGCAGTGCCTTCAGAAAGCATTTACACCTACTCTACATGTTGTTGTGTTACAGCCTGAATAGATTAAATAGATTAAACTGTTGTTGTTTTTTCACACCAACACACAGCACCTCATATTGACAAAGTCAAAAACAGTTTTTTTTTTAAATACAGAAAATCTCTAATTTATATACAATAAGTATTCACACCCCTGAGTCAATACTTTGTAGAAGCAACTGATTACATCTGAGTCTTTCTGGATGAATCTCTAATAGCTTTCCACACCTGGATTGCGCAACATTTGCCTATTATTATTTTCAGAATTCTTCAAGCTCTGTCGAATTGGTTGTTGATCATTGATAGAAAACCATTTTATAGGTATTGTCATAGATTTTCCAGTAGATTTAAGTCAAAACTGTAACTCAGCCACACAAGAATATTCACTGTCTTCTTGATAAGCAACTCAAGTGTAAATTTGCCCTTGTGTTGTAGGTTATTGTCCTGCTGAAAGGTGAATTCATGTCCCAGTTGGATTTGCCCCAAACATAAAACTTTGTTTTCAGGATAAAAAGTGAATTACTTTTCCACTGTTTTTGCAGTATTACTTTACTGCCTTATTGCAAACAGGATGTGTGTTTTGGAATATTTTATTCTGTACAGGTTTCCTTCTTTTCACTCTGTCAATTAAATTAGTATTGTATTGTATTTTGGAGTAACTACAATGGTGTTGATCAATCCTCAGTTTTTTTCCTATCAGAGCCATTAAACTCTGTCACCGTTTTAAAGTCACTATTGGGATCATGGTGAAATCCCTGAGCGGTTTCCTTCCTTTCCGGCAACTGAGTT
The DNA here is from genome assembly GCA_030435695.1 of Brachymystax lenok tsinlingensis. Taxonomy (NCBI): domain Eukaryota; kingdom Metazoa; phylum Chordata; class Actinopteri; order Salmoniformes; family Salmonidae; genus Brachymystax; species Brachymystax lenok. The sequence continues at coordinate 4,562,680 of CM059797.1, forward strand.
AACCTCAACGGGATCGGTGTCCCCCCCATTGGACGGTTGAGCTAACCTAAGCTAATGTGACAAGCATGAAGTTGTAAGTAACAAGAACATTTCCCAGGACATAGACATCTGCTACGTGCAAAAAGCTTAAATTCTTGCTAATCTATCTGCACTGTCCAATTTACAGTAGCTATTACAGTGAAAGAATACCATGCTATTGTTTGAGGAGAGTGAACAATTTTGAACTTGAGAATGTATTAATACACCAAATAGGCACATTTGGGCAGTCTTGATACTACATTTTGAACAGAATTGCAATTGTTCATTAAATCAGTCTAAAACTTTGCACATACACACCTAGTGGCCAAAGTGTAAATTGCGCCTGGGCTGGAATAGTACATTACGGCCTTTCTCTTGCATTTCAAAGATTATGCGACAAAACATATATTTTTTTCTTTGTATTATCTTTTACCAGATCTAATGCGTTATATTCTCCTATATTAATTTCATATTTCCACAAACTTCAAAGTGTTTCCTTTCAAATGGTATCATGAATATGCATATCCTTGCTTCAGGTCCTGAGCTACAGGCAGGTAGATTTGGGCACGCCTGTATCTTTGTAATGATTGGGTGTATTGATACACCATCCAAAGTGTAATTAATAACTTTACCATGCTCAAAGGGATATTCAATGTCAGATTTTCCCCCCCGTCTACCAATAGCTTCTCTTCTTTGCAAGGCATTGGAAAACATCCCTGGTCTTTCAAATCAAATCAAACTGTATTTGTCACATGTGCCAAATACAACATGTTTTAGACCTTATAGTGAAATGCTTACTTACAAGCCCTTAACCAACAGTGCTTTAAGAAGTTTTTAAGAAATATAATTGCTAACAAAAAAATTGACAATAAAAAATGTAAGTAACAAATAATTAAACAGCAGCAGTAAAATAACAATAGCTAGACTATATACAGGGGGTACCGGTACAGAGTCAATGTGGAGGCTATATACAGGGGGTACCGGTACAGAGTCAATGTGGAGGCTATATACAGGGGGTACCGGTACAGAGTCAATGTGGAGACTATATACAGGGGTTACTGTACAGAGTCAATGTGAAGGCTATATACAGGGGGTACTGCACAGAGTCAATGTGGAGGCTATATACAGGGGGTACCTGCACAGAGTCAATGTGGAGGCTATATACAGAGGGTACCGGCACAGAGTCAATGTGGAGGCTATATACAGGGGGTACGGTACAGAGTCAATGTGGAGGCTATATACAGGAGGTACCGGTACAGAGTCAATGTGGAGGCTATATACAGGGGTACTGTACAGAGTCAATGTGGAGGCTATATACAGGAGGTACCTGCACAGAGTCAATGTGGAGGCTATATACAGGGGTTACTGTACAGAGTCAATGTGAAGGCTATATACAGGGGGTACTGCGGTACAGAGTCAATGTGGAGGCTATATACAGGGGTTACCTGGTACAGAGTCAATGTGGAGGCTATATACAGGGGTTACCGGTACAGAGTCAATGTGAAGGCTATATACAGGGGTACTGCACAGAGTCAATGTGGAGGCTATATACAGGGGGTACTGCACAGAGTCAATGTGGAGGCTATATACAGGGGGTACCGGTACAGAGTCAATGTGGAGGCTATATACAGGGGGTACTGCACAGAGTCAATGTGGAGGCTATATACAGGAGGTACCGGCACAGAGTCAATGTGGAGGCTATATACAGGGGGTACTGCACAGAGTCAATGTGGAGGCTATATACAGGGGGTACTGTACAGAGTCAATGTGGAGGCTATATACAGGGGGTACCAGTACAGAGTCAATCTGGAGGCTATATACAGGGGTACCAGTACAGAGTCAATGTGGAGGCTATATACAGGGGGTACTGCACAGAGTCAATGTGGAGGCTATATACAGGGGGTACTGCACAGAGTCAATGTGGAGGCTATATACAGGAGGTACTGCACAGAGTCAATGTGGAGGCTATATACAGGGGTTACTGCACAGAGTCAATGTGAAGGCTATATACATGGGGTACCGGTACAGAGTCAATGTGGAGACTATATACAGGGGTTACTGTACAGAGTCAATGTGGAGGCTATATACAGGGGGTACCAGTACAGAGTCAATCTGGAGGCTATATACAGGGGGTACCAGTACAGAGTCAATGTGGAGGCTATATACAGGGGGTACCGGTACAGAGTCAATGTGGAGTCTATATATACAGGGGGTACCAGTACAGAGTCAATGTGGAGGCTATATACAGGGGGTACCTGTACAGAGTCAATGTGGAGGCTATATACAGGGGGTACCTGTACAGAGTCAATGTGGAGGCTATATACAGGGGGTACTGCACAGAGTCAATGTGGAGGCTATATACAGGGGGTACTGCACAGTGTCAATGTGGAGGCTATATACAGGGAGTACCGGTACAGTGTCAATGTGGAGGCTATATACAGGGGGTACCAGTATAGAGTCAATGTGGAGGCTATATACAGGGGGTACCAGTACAGAGTCAATGTGGAGGCTATATACAGGGAGTACCGGTACAGAGTCAATGTGGAGGCTATATACAGGGAGTACCGGTACAGTGTCAATGTGGAGGCTATATACAGGGGGTACCAGTACAGAGTCAATGTGGAGGCTATATACAGGGGGTACCAGTATAGAGTCAATGTGGAGGCTATATAGCGGGGGCCCCGGTTAAATCTTATTTTCAATGACGGCCTAGGAACAGTGGGTTAACTGCCTGTTCAGGGGCAGAACGACAGATTTGTACCTTGTCAGCTCAGGGAATTTAACTTGCAACCTTTCGATTACTAGTCCAACGCTTTAACCACTAGGCTACCCTGCCACCCCATGTACATGTAGGTAGAGTTAAAGTGACTATGCAAAGACAATAACCAGAGAGTAGCAGCAGCGTAAAAGAGGGATCTGGGTAGCCCTTTGAAAAGCTGTTCAGGAGTCTTATGGCTTGGGGGTAGAAGCTGTTAAGAAGCCTTTTGGACCTACACTTGGTGCTCCGGTACTGCTTGCCGTGCGGTAGCAGAGAGAACAGTCTATGACTAGGAAGGATGGAGTCTTAGACAATTTTTAGGGCCTTACTCTGACATCGCCTGGTATAGAGGTCCTGGATGGCAGGAAGTTTGGCCCCAGTGATGTACCGAGCAGTTGCCATACCAGGCAGCGATGCAACCAGTCAGGATGATCTCAATGGCGCAGCGGTAGAACCTTTTGAGGATCTGAGGACCCATGCCAAATCTTTATAGTCTCCTGAGGGGGAATAGGTTTTGTCGTGCCCTCTTCATGACTGTGTTTGGACCATGATATTTTGTTGGTTATGTGGACACCAAGGAACTTGAAGCTCTCAACCTGCTCCACTACAGCCCCGTCGATGAGAATGGGGGTGTGCTCGGTCCTCCTTTTCCTATCGTCCACAACCATCTCCTTTGTCTTGATCACATTGAGGGAGAGTTTGTTGTCCTGGCACCACATGGCCAGGTCTCTGACCTCCTCCCTATAGGCTGTCTCATCGTTGTTGGTGATCAGGCCTACAACTTGATGATGGTGTTGGAGTTGTGTCTGGCCATGCAGTCATGAATGAACAGGGAGTACAGGAGGGGACTAAGCACGCACCCCTAAGGCACCCCCATGTTGAGGATCAGCGTGACGGATGTGTTGTTACCTACCCTTAACTACCTGGGGACGGCCCATCAGGATGTCCAGAATCCAGTTGTAGAGGGAGGTGTTTAGTCCCAAGGTCCTTAGCTTAGTGATGAGCTTTGAGGGCACTATGGTGTTGAATGCTGAGCTGTAGTCAATGAATAGCATTCTCACATAGGTGTTATTTTTGTCCAGGTGGGAAAGGGTGGTGTTGAGTGCAATGGAGATTGCGTTATCTGTAGATCTGTTGGGGCGGTATGCAAATTGGAGTGGGTCTGGGATAATGGTGTTGATGTGATCCATGACCAGATTTTCAAAGCACTTCATGGCTACAGATGTGAGTGCTACGGGTCGGTAGTAATTTAGGCAGGTTACCTTAGTGTTCTTGAGTACAGGGACTATGGTGGTCTGCTTGAAACGTTGGTATTACAAACTCAGTTAGGGATAGATTGAAAATGTCAGTGAAGACAATTGCCAGTTGGTCAGCGCATGCTCGGAGTACACGTCCTGGTAATCCGTCTGGCCCTGCGGCCTTGTGGATGTTGACCTGTTTAGAGGTCTTACTCACATCGGCTACGGAGAGTGTGATTACACAGTGGTCCGGAACAGCTGATGCTCTTATGCATATTTCAGTGTTACTTGCCTCGAAGCGAACATAGAAGTAATTTAGCTCATCTGGTAGGCTTGTCTCACCGGGCAGCTGTGCTTCCGTTTGTAGTCTGTAATAATTTACAAGCCATGCCACATCCGACGAGCGTCGGAGCCGGTGTAGCACAATTCAATCGTAGGCCTGTATAGACGCTTTGCCTGCTTGAATGTTCATTGGAGGGCATAGCGGGATTTCTTATAAACTTCCGGGTTAAAGTCCCGCTTCTTGAAAGCGGCAGTGCTACTCTTTAGCTCAGTGCGGATATTGCCTGTAATCCATGGCTTCTGGTTGGGGTATGGACGTACGGTCACTGTGGGGACGACGTCATCGATGCACTTATTGATGAAGCCTGTGACTGATGTGGTGTACTCCTCAATGCCATCGGAGGAATCCCGGAACATATTCCAGTCTGTGCTGCAAAACAGTTCTGTAGTTTAGCATCTGCTTCATCTGACCACTTTTTTATTGACCGAGTCACTGGTGCTTCCTGCTTTAATTTTTGCTTGTAAGCAGGAATCAGGAGGATAGAATTATGGTCAGATTTCCCAAATGGAGGGCGAGGGAGAGCTTTGTATGCGTCTCTGTGTGTGGAGTATAGGTGGTCTAGATTTTTTCTCCCTCTGCATGTTGTTGAATCTATGTTGGAAATTCACTGCTTGACTGAGGGACATTAAAGATTTGTATGTACATAGATGAGATACTCATTTAGAAATCATGTTAAACACTATCACTGCACAAAGAGTGAGTCCATGTGACATGTTAAGCATTTGTTTTTTACTCCTGAACGTGTTAAGATCTTCCATAACAAAGCTTTACATTTTTTATAAATGTAACTTATTTATTTATCGAAAACAGAATTGCGTGTAGGCCACTAACAACACATCTCAATTTAATCCATTTTAAATTCAGGCTATAACACAAGAAAATGTGGAAAAAGTCAATGGATGTGAATATGTTGTGAAGGCACTGTAGGCAGGGGTAAAATCTGGCACCATCCCTACAGTGAAGCACGGTGGTGGGCTAGGTCAGGCAACACTGACTACCTGTTACTATAGAAACAATGTAGTTAACTTTACCTCTGCTACAGTGTCCGACACTTCATTGAGCAACTGATTGTACTGATCGGCAACAGCCCATCTGTAAATAGCCCATCCAACTACCTCATCCCCATACTGTATTTGTTTTATTTATCTTGCTCCTTTGCACCCCAGTATCTCTACTTGCACATTCATCTTCTGCACATCTACCATGCCAGTGTTTAAATGCTATATTGTAATTACTTCGCTTACTTACTTTTTATTCCATGTGTAACTCTGTGTTGTTAAATGTGTCAAACTGCTTTGCTTTATCTTGGCCAGGTCGCAGTTGTAAATGAGAACTTGTTCTCAACTAGCCTACCTGGTTAAATAAAGGTAGAGTAAAATAAGAGTGCAAACAACAGGTTTCCCAGGTAGACATATACTTTTTCCACATTTTATTACGGTACAGCCTTATCCTAAAATGGATACGAAAACATGTATTTAATCCATCTACACACAATATGGTAGAGTGGCCAGACGGAAGCCAATCTTCAGTAAAAGGCACATGACAGCCCACTTGGAGTTTGCCAAAAGGCACCTAAACAAGATTCTCTGGTCTGATGAAACCAAGATTGAACACTTTGGCCTGAATGACTCCATCCACCCTAGTCATAGACTGTCCTCTCTGTTACCGCACGACAAGTGGTACCGGAGCGCCAAGTCTAGGTTCAAGAGGCTTCTAAACAGCTTCTACCCCCAAGCCATATGACTCCTGAACAGCTAATCAAATGGCTAACCCCCTACCCCCCACACACACACACACTGCTGCTACTCTCTGTTATTATCTATGCACTTTAATAACCCTACCTGCATGTACATAATTACCTCAATTACCTCGACACCGGTGCCCCCGCACATTGACACATTGACTCTGTACCGGTACCCCCTGTATATAGCCCCGCTATTGTTATTTACTGCTGCTCCTTAATTATCTGTTTTTCTTATCCCTTACTTTTTTGGGGGTATTTTCTTCAAACTGCATTGTTGGTTAAGGGCTTGTAAGAAAGAATTTCACTGATTTGAATGCCAACCGTCACGTCTGGAGGAAAACTGGCACCATCTTACGGTGAAGCATGGAAAGATCAAAAATCAAATCAGCATCATGCTGTGGGGATGCTGTGGGGATGTTTTTCAGCGGAAGGGACTGGGAGACTAGTCAGGATCGAGGGAAAGATGAACAGAGCAAAGTACAGAGAGATCCTTAATGATAACATGCTCCAGTGGTCAGGACTTTAGACTGGGGTGAAGGTTCACATTCCAACAGCACAACGACCCTAAGGACACAGCCAAGACAACGCAGGAGTGGCTTCGGGACAAGTCTCTGAATGTCCTTGAGTGGCCCAGCCAGAGCCCAGACTTGAACCTGATCGAACACCTCTGGAGAGACCAGAAAATAGCTCTGCAGCAACGTTCCCCATCCAACCTGACAGAGCATGAGAGGATCTGTGGTTGAAGAATGAGAGAAACTCCCCAAATACAGGTGTGCCAAGCTTGTAGCGTCACACCCAAGAAGACTCAAGGTTGTAATCCAGGCCAAAGGTGTTTCAACAAAGTACTGAGTAAAGGGTCTGAATACTTAATTAAATGTGATATTTCAGTTTTTTCTTTGTAATAAATTTGCAAAAAAAATGAAAATCCTGTTTTTTCTTTGTCATTATGGGGTTTTGGGTGTTGATTGATGAGGGAAAAAACTATTTAATTAATTTTAGAATATTTGGAAAAAGTCAAGGGTTCTGAAAACCTTCCGAATGCACTGTACAGCGTTCTGACATTACTCAACAGGGCTTGACATGGAGAGGCTACCATACCACTCAGCAAACTGGATGCAGTCTATCACAGTGCCATCTGTTTTGTCACCAAAGCCCCTTATACCACCCACCACTGCGACCTGTATGCTCTAGTTGGCTGGCCCTCGCTACATACTCGTCGCCAGACCCACTGGCTCCAGGTCATCTATAAATATTTGCTAGGTAAAGCTCCGCCTCAGCTCACTGGTCACGATAACAACACCCACCCGTAGTACGCGCTCCAGCAGGTATATCTCACTGGTCATCCCCAAAGCCAACACCTCCTTTGGCCGCCTTTCCCTCTCCAGTTCTCTGCTGCCCATGACTGGAATGAATTGCAAAAATCACTGAAGCTGGAGACTTGTATTTCCCTCACTAACTTTAAGCATCATCTATCTGAGCAGGTAATTGATCGCTACAGCTGTACACAGTCCATCTGTAAATAGCCCATCCAATCTATCTACCTCATCCCCATGTTGTTTTTATTTACTTTTCTGCTTTTTTGCACACCAGTACTTCTACTTGCACATCATCATCTGCTCATGTATCCCTCCAGTGATAATATGCTAAATTGTAATTACTTCGCTACTATGGCCTATTTATTGCCTTACCTCCTCATGCCATTTGAAAACGTGTTCTGAGAACTTGTTCTCAACTGGCTTACCTGGTTAAATGAAGGTGAAATAAAAAATAATTATGTAATAATAATTATACAGTGTTGTGAAATAATTCATGACCTCCATCTTCTGATCCCCATCAGCCTCGTCGTCACAATGTCCTAGTATCTCCTTCTTGTTTTCCTCATAAATGAGTAACCTTTTAAAGTAGGTTTTTACTTCCACGATGAGAGCATTTAACAGTCGGGTTTTAGTTCCATAATGAGAGCATTTAACAGCTGTTTTTTAGTTCCATAATGAGAGCATTTAACAGTCGGGTTTTAGTTCCATAATGAGAGCATTTAACAGCTGTTTTTTAGTTCCATAATGAGAGCATTTAACAGCTGGTTTTTAGTTCCATAATGAGAGCATTTAACAGTCGGTTTTTAGTTCCATAATGAGAGCATTTAACAGCTGGTTTTTAGTTCCATAATGAGAGCATTTAACAGCCGGTTTTCAGTTCCATGATGAGAGCATTTAACAGCTGTTTTTTAGTTCCACAATAGCATGTCATCATCTCCAACAGAGCCTGGCTGAATACCAAATGGCATCCTATTCCTTATATATTGCGCTACCCTATAGGCCCGAGAAATGTATTCAATGGTACTAGGAGTGCAAGTCCTAACTATATACAAGGAGGAGAGGAGTAATTTAGCCTGTACCCAGATCAGTTTGTGCTGTCTTGCCAAACCCTCTGGTCATTGTCATGACAAACATGATGACCATTTGAGTTGGAAAGGCATCTCAAACAGACCTGGGACCAGCCTTTAGGAATAGGTAACTAACCATTGAGTTGGTTTAAGTGTCAAGTTTCATTGTTACGTGCACAAGTACAGTGACATGGATTTCTTGCAAGCTCTTTCCCAACAACAATGTAGTTATCAACATCACTAATACTATAGAATAAAGTCAAGTTGAATTAGAACACACAAGAAATAAGAAGAACACAAGAAAGTAAGTAAGCTACATACAGGGTCAGTTCCAGGGTCAGTAGCTACATACAGGGTCAGTTCCAGGGTCAGTAGCTACATACAGGGTCAGTTCCAGGGTCAGTAGCTACATACAGGGTCAGTTCCAGGGTCAGTAGCTACATACAGGGTCAGTTACAGGGTCAGTAGCTACATACAGGGTCAGTTCCAGGGTCAGTAGCTACATACAGGGTCAGTTCCAGGGTCAGTAGCTACATACAGGGTCAGTTACAGGGTCAGTAGCTACATACAGGGTCAGTTCCAGGGTCAGTAGCTGTTTACAGGGTCAGTTATAGGGTCAGTAGCTACATACAGGATCAGTTCCAGGGTCAGTAGCTGTTTACAGGGTCAGTTATAGGGTCAGTAGCTGTTTACAGGGTCAGTTATAGGGTCAGTAGCTGTTTACAGGGTCAGTTATAGGGTCAGTAGCTGTTTACAGGGTCAGTTCCAGGGTCAGTAGCTGTTTACAGGGTCAGTTATAGGGTCAGTAGCTGTTTACAGGGTCAGTTATAGGGTCAGTAGCTATATACAGGGTCAGTTCCAGGGTCAGTAGCTGTTTACAGGGTCAGTTATAGGGTCAGTAGCTATATACAGGGTCAGTTCCAGGGTCAGTAGCTATATACAAGGTTAGTTCCAGGGTCAGTAGCTGTTTACAGGGTCAGTTATAGGGTCAGTAGCTGTTTACAGGGTCAGTTCCAGGGTCAGTAGCTATATACAGGGTTAATTCCAGGGTCAGTAGCTGTTTACATGGTCAGTTATAGGGTCAGTTGCTGTTTACAGGGACAGTACCAGGGTCAGTAGCTACATACAGGGTCAGTTCCAGGGTCAGTTGCTGTTTACAGGGACAGTACCAGGGTCAGTAGCTACATACAGGGTCAGTTCCAGGGTCAGTAGCTATATACAGGGTCAGTTCCAGGGTCAGTAGCTATATACAGGGTCAGTTCCAGGGTCAGTAGCTGTTTACAGGGTCAGTTATAGGGTCAGTAGCTATATACAGGGTCAGTTCCAGGGTCAGTAGTTATATACAGGGACAGTTCCAGGGTCAGTAGCTGTTTACAGGGTCAGTTATAGGGTCAGTAGCTACATACAGGGTCATTTCCAGGGTCATTAGCTGTTTACAGGGTCAGTTATAGGGTCAGTAGCTATATACAGGGTCAGTTCCAGGGTCAGTAGCTGTTTACATGGTCAGTTATAGGGTCAGTAGCTATATACAGGGTCAGTTCCAGGGTCAGTAGCTATATACAGGGTCAGTTCCAGGGTCAGTAGCTGTTTACAGGGTCAGTTCCAGGGTCCTTAGCTATATACATGGTCAGTTCCAGGGCCAGTAGCTATATACAGGGTCAGTTCCAGGGTCAGTGGCAATACCATATTTACAATGTGCAGGGATACTGGAGTGGTAGGGGTAGTAATGTATAGGGGTAAGGTGACTAGGCATCAGGATAAATGATAAACAGAGTAGCAGCAGCATATATTGTATGTGAGTGTGCGTGTGTGTGTGTGTGTGTTATGAATAAATTCATATGATTTATGTTTAATGACTAAATTATTATATGTTTAAAATAATATGTTTAAGTAATTACTAAGAATGTTATTTTCCTGAAAATATATGTAATAGGTGTTAGAGGAATAGGTCTAGAACTTTTTAAAAGACTAAGACATCGTGTTACTATTTTGCAACCTAAGCAGGATGGAGTTGAGATAACAGGAAAACTGTCGACAGACGATTTATAACGGGACCCTATAACAGGAAACGGTTTCTTCACCCAGGGAGGGGAGAAACGGTCAGAAAGCTGTTAGAAGTGATAAGATGTAAGTTGTAAAACACAGCCCGTCTAAAGTGGGGTGGAGTTAAATTGTATGTACATTTAAAGGACTGTGTTCTTATTGTGATTTGAGAATTCTCGGTGAATAAACCTTTGACATAATGATCTCTGCAGCTGGGTCTCTGTCTGTTTCATATTAACCAAAGCTTTACGACCTTTGGGTTACAGACAGAGTAGGTCAATTAAAGTTCAGTTTGTGAACATTGAGAACAACATTTCTATAACAGTGTGTTGAGTCAGTATGAGTGTGTGTGTGTGTGTGTGTGTCAGTATGAGTGTGTGTGTGTGTGTGTGTGTCAGTTCTAAAATCAAATAGAAGCGTCAAGTTGTAGTTGGCTATTTATCAGTCTTATGTTTTGGGGAAAGAAACTGTTCAGGAGCCTGTTGGTGTCAGACTTGTTGCTCTGCTACTGCTTGGCGAGTCTTTAAAAAATGTCCTGCCCTTCCTTTCGCAGCGCCTGGTATAGAGTTTCTGCATTGCAGAGAGCTCGGCCCCAGTGATGTAATGGGCTGTCCGCACCGCCCTCTATAGCACCATGCGATCGAAGGCGGTGCAGTTGCCATGCCAAGTAGTGATGCAGCCAGTCAAGATGCTCTCAACGGTGCAGCTGTAGAAGTTTTTTGAGGATTTGAGGGCCCATGCCGAATATTTTCAAGATGTGCGCACCTCAAACTGAGGTGCTGTATATGCTCCGACTTTGCAACCTGAAGATCGCTGATGTCATGATTCGACCTGGCGTTTTTCAGAGTTCCCAGTTGTTTTGGGACGCGGCAATACTACCATCCATGAATCTGCAGGTAGCTAAAGCTAACCAACTAGGTTCAATGTTAGCTAGCTAGCTAATAGTAGGCTATAACTACCAATGCAAATGGATTTCTGAGATACAAATAATATTACTACACAGATCATAAACGTAACGTTAGCTAGCGAGCCAGCCAATCAACGTTAGCTAGTACACTTTAACTTCCAATGAAAACAACTTTCTGACTAAATTAGAAACGTGTACTATCTGATAATGTAGCTAGACCCGTATACATAGATGAAGGCTTCTCCCTCTCTGTCATTGTTACCATTCGTTTTAAGATGCAATCGAGAGACAGGTGCTTTCTTTTGGAATCCCCGCATTTAGTTATCATCTCTCTCTGCTTCCACCAGGCATTCCGCTAATTTCAAAACTCAGCCAACTGCTTCGCTGCAATGACACTGTTGATCGCCGTTTCATCCCGATGGAAAAGAACATTAACTCTATACATTTCTTAGATGTACTTGTTACAAAGAAGGGACAATCTCTAAGTACTACAGTTTACAGAAAACATACAGTTAAAAATACTATATTGACAGCTGATAGTTATCGCCCCCTCTCCCCCTTAAAAAAGGTGTACCAGTAAGCCAACTTCATAGACTGCGTCGCGTCTGTGACACAGAGGAAAAATATGAAAGACAATCAAATTCTTTCGTTGAGCATTTCAGCTTGTAGAGGATACCCAAATACCTGGCTTGATGAAGCTCCGAAACAGGTTAAAAGCTGTTAATTAAATAAATCCTAACAAAAACACAACAAACGATATTCTGCGACTTACTTTCAATGATAGCCGTAATGGCATAAAGTCTATTGTCAATATACATCAACATATGTTGTAATGAGAATGATCTTTAAATTCTGCATTCCAGAATCCAAATTTATTCACATTATTCACCTATAAACGATTAAGAAATGTATCACTCATTTTGATTCAATCAGATGAGATCAGGAACAGAAATGATGCCTTCATAAAGGATGTTACCCCGGTAGATCCTGTTCCTCTAGTACCACCATAAGGATGTTTCCCCTGTAGATCATGTAGCACCATAAGGATGTTTCCCCTGTAGATCCTGTTCCTCTAGTAGCACCATAAGGATGTTTCCCCTGTAGATCCTGTTCCTCTAGTAGCAACATAAGGATGTTTCCCCTGTAGATCATGTAGCACCACAAGGATGTTTCCCCTGTAGATGCTGTAGCACCATAAGGATGTTTCCCCTGTAGATCATGTAGCACCATAAGGATGTTTCCCCTGTAGATCCTGTTCCTCTAGTAGCACCATAAGGATGTTTCCCCTGTAGATGCTGTAGCAACATAAAGATGTTTCCCTTGTAGATCATGTATCTCCTGTAAAACCATAAGGACATGTTGTAACGTTGTATGCCCTCAGACTTCTAGGACCTATGATATAAGGCACTACTTGCACTACTAAAGGAGTAATTTATATGTTACAGTCTTCATGTGATAAGATTTATACTAGAAAAATTCCGTAGCCTTTAAAGTATGCCTTGAAGAACATAAATCCACTATTACACATCAATATATCACTTCGCCAGTTGAGAGACACGTTGTAGAACAAAATCATTCTATTTAATGAATTGTTTTGCGTTGGGATCGCTCCCATACTCTAGAATTCTGTATTTCTTTGTGACTCATTTGTATACAGGTAGACCAGAGAAGCCACATCCCTGATTGGCAGATGAATGGCAACCGTGATTAGAAGCACCTGCTACCCATCTGCTGTTCCTTACAAATGCAATGTTTTTATTAAAATTAAATTGTACCTAGAAACTGAAGAAGGCTGTGAAGCCAAAACATCTCTGTAAACTATCTCTGATGCAGTGAAAATAATAATTAAACATTTTAAAAAAAAATTAATGAAGTAAGCTTTGAGTGTGAACCCATTCCACCTCTTAGTTGGTCTGAATTGGCGGGTTTGATGCCCTGCTATGCTTCTGGGAGGGTACCATATTTCCCTTTTGATCGTCGTTTCTTTCCCATCACGGTCATCATAAAACTCTACAAAGTTTTGGTTCAATTAAACTGTTTTTACCTAAAATCAGGGATTTCCTCATTGTCTGATTCATTTTCAGAGTCGGAGAGATTCACCGTGGCACGATCGACCTACAGAAAGCAGTCCAGCACAGCTTTTTTTCCCCCCACTAATGTTGTCGATAGCAGCTATTAACTTCAGGGCAGCAATGTTGATGTCGTGATATATATAAAAAATAATTTAAAAAAGCTTCGGTAGAAAGGATTATCCGCATACTGAGTAGCTCATGTTGTAGACAGAAGCGGCACGTCCAGCCCATCCATTATCTCAGTCAATCATGGCTAGCGGGAAGCATCCTTTATTTTTCCATGGCTAAACAAACTAGGATAGCAATTTAACAATGTTATTTGTATTTACAGAGGGCATACAAGTGTGTCATTAAGGTACATTAAATTCCAAAAAGCATTTATGACCAAATAAATTGATATATATTTTTTTTTCAAATGCCTCTCCTGTGAAGTAGTGAATTACGACATACGCCTAGCGTCTTGAAACGGGTCACATAGTACTTGAAATTAACTTGTTGGGGAGTGGCAGCTGAGGGGTCGGTTTTGGAGAGTCTGGCGTGCCTAAAGTAAAATGCTTGCCACTCAGGCTCAGAAAATAGGATATGCACATAATTAGTACTATTGGATAGGAAACACTCTGAGGTCTCCAAAAGTGTTAACATTTTGTCTGTGAGTGTAACAGAACTCATTTGGCAGGCAAAAACCAGACAAAATTCCATCTGGAAATTTCATTCTGGTGGTTTATGGCTCACTTAGATAGACTGCCTATTGAAAAGTATTTATACCAGGACACTGAATGTAGTACCTATTGCTTCCACTGGATGTCAGCAGTGTATAGGTAAAGTTTAATGGAAATCGGAACCATTGTGTTCAATCGGTTTTAGTCAGGGGAGCTATTTTTCAGTTGCACGTTCTTGGGCGCACGTTTGGCTGAGTGGTCCACTTTATTTGACTTATATAACGTTTAGGTGACCATCCAAGTGAAAGATTATCACTTTTATTCATAAAAGATAAGCTAAGGTTGCATTTTAATTGGTTTTTGTTTTGTTGAGGGAAATTTTATAGGTTTAAATGAAAGCTTTCTCTTCACGTTGGATTTTCTGAACACAAGGTGCCAACCAAATGGAGATATAAGGATATAATAAATTACTTTTTCTAACCAAATACCCATGGATTGTCTTCGTTGGACACTTAGGAAGCCCTCTGCAGAAGTTCTACAAAAGGTAAGGCACAGGTTTTCCCTGTGAAATGCATTTTCTATCGACCGCGCTGGCTAAAGATTTCATGGTTATGGAAAATATTGAAGGTGCTACCCTCAAACAATCAAATGTAGTGCTTTCCGTAAAGCCTTTTTGAAATCCGACAACGTTGTGATATTGCCAAGAAGCAGAGCTTTTGATGAGTATGAAACACTCGTATATTGGTGCATTTTTAATAATTCAACTTTTGGATTTTGTCTTGCATTTCACCTGGTAGTGTCGGGAGTGTCGGGAGTGTCGGCACCACTTATCCCTAAGAAGTTTTAACAGAGATTCACTAACCGGTGGCAAATTGGGCATATTTTCTACTAGCCCGGGTCTGAAATGTTATTGCCCCAGACTAGATTAATTTCCATCCCTGACGGTATTCCATCAGTTTCAGCACATGAATATGTTTTTCAAACACCAATCCCTTACCCACACCACCAGAGAGATTGTGGCACCTAATAAAAAAGCATTTCTCACAGAACCATGCTTTTAGAATCTACAATAGCGTTTTAGTGTCTGGACTCCCAACAATCAAGATTCTGTGTGGAGCCAACTGATTAAACTCTGTAAAATCTACCAAGAGAATTGATGGCTTACCTTGACATATTCTCATGATTAATAATGGGATATATTTCATTTTATGCCGGAAATGTCAGCCACCGATCCAGTACAACGCTTTAATCATGTTGTGTAGAAGGGTTCTTATGTTCTTAAGTTATGCATTAAATTAGTGCCCCGGTTAAAAAGTACGATTTCCCCAAGATCCTCTGACCTTTTTATTGAAAAACCTGGTTTCCAATACATTGTAATTGAACGCTCAACTGCAGCAGATACGTATTAATAGTCCTTGATTAGATGCCAAGAGCAAGACATTATATCATATATTTTGAGAGTGAGGTAAAAATGTGTTTATGAATACAGCTTGCATCAATTGTGTTGGCAACAAAGGTGACATAATTGAAAAGGTGAAAATAGTGAGAGTTCTTCATTACCTGTTGATGCAGAGTTAAGCACACTGTACGAATATGCTAAAGTCTGACATTATGTGTGTCCAGTACATATGATCCTATGTAAAATGTGAAAGGACCATCTTCTGGTACAATGGATTATGAATGATGGATGATGGATGATGCATAATGGAGGATGGAGGATGGAAGATGGATGATGGATAATAGATAATGGATTATGGATAATGAATAATGGATAATGGATTATGGATAATGAATAATGGATAATGGATAATGGATTATGGACTAAAATAGCATGTTTTTCTAAGATTATCTTAATGTCTGGGTATTTTCTCTGTAATCTGATACTTGTTAAAGGCATTATCAAACTACAGTGCTTAACAAGCAGGAATACCGTCCCCAAAAGTCATCTTTCCTTGTTTCAACTAGAAAATAACAACAAAGCATTGTATTTTTTTTTTAAATCATGGAATCAGTGACTTGTTTAGCTTGTTTGTGTGTGTGTGCTCTCTTTCTCTCTCTTTTTGTGTTAGTGTGTGCGTGCGTCCGTGCGAAATATAGCAACTATGCATGCTTGCATAGTCGGCAATAGCTTGTATAAAGCTGCAACTCTTCGTAGAACAAAATTATTCTATTAATGAATTGTTTTGCTTCAGGATCGCTCCCATACCCTATAATTCCGTATTTCTTTGTGATTCACTTGTATACAGGTAGTCCAGAGAAGCCACATCTCTGAAATATAGCAACCATGCATGCTTGCATAGTCGGCAATAGCTTGAATAAAGCTGCAACAGAATTAGGTAGCCTCCTACGCTCAACGAACACTGTATGGTACATCAGGTTTTCCCTGGTAGCCTAGACTACACAAGCATAATCATTATGGATTCCTAACATCGATTTTTATTACCCATTTCTCCTGATCAAAGAATCAGCCCCTGGGTTGAAAAGAAAAATAGGCAGTAGACTTGAAACGCCCGCTCCAATGTTCTCTGTCTCTGTCTCTCTTTTTTTTTCTCTCTCTCTCTCTCTCTCTCTCTCTCTCTCTCTCTCTCTCTCTCTCTCTCTTTCTCTCTCTCTCTTTCTCTCTCTGTCTATCTCTCTCTTTCTCTCTCTCTGTCTCTAAAGATATATATATATATATATAGAGAGAGAGAGAGAGAGAGAGAGAGAGAGAGAGAGAGAGAGAGAGAGAGAGAGAGAGAGAGAGAGAGAGAGAGAGAGAGAGAGAGAGAGAGAGAGAGAGAGAGAGAGAGAGAGAGAGAGAGAGAGAGAGAGAGATTACACCCAACCAAATCATAAGAAATCAAAAAAAGAACTACTTGACACATTGGAAATAATCAACCAAAATCTAAGCAAACTGGAATGCTTTTGGCCCTGAACAGAGAACACAGTGGCAGAATACCTGGCCGCTTTGACTGAACCAAAACTAAGAAAACATTTGACTACAGACTCAGTGATCATAGCCTTGCTTTTGAGAGAGACTACAATAGGCAGACCTGGCTCTCAATAGACAGGCTATGTGCACACTGCCCACACAAAATGAGGTGGAAACTGAGCTACACTTCCTAACCTCCTGCCAAATGTAGGACCATATTAGAGACACATATTTCCCTCAGATGATACAGACCTCAAAATAATTGTCACACCACTGTATTTGTAACCGCTAATAATATAATATTTTAAACTTTATTCTCTTCACTTTTTTTGTGTATGTGATGTTTACTGGTTTTGGCTGAATGTTTTTGTCTTGGATTTGATTCATTTGCTCTGTAGTTATTTTTTTTGTCGTTGTTGTTATATTTTATTTTTTCCACTTGCAATGGCAATGTAAACACGCTTCCCATACCCATAAAAAGCCTCTGAATTGAGAGAGCGAGAAAGAGCGAGAGAATGAGAGAGTACGAGAGAGAGCAAGAAAGAGAGAGAGAGAGAGAGAGAGAGAGAGAGAGAGAGAGAGAGAGAGAGAGCAGGCATCATTCCCTCCGTTAGCGCTCAGTGGGAGATACGTGTATTGTCTCCGCTCCTCTCCCTCCAAGTGAGGCATTTCTAAGGGACCAACAACGGAAGAGAGATTGCTTTCATCAAAGATTCAGCCGCATTTGAATCAAACGGGAGACTCAGCTGGATCTATTCAGAACGCAATTCCGTTATCATCACGCTGTGTGCTCCTGTGATGGACTGCTTGTGAATTAAACAACAACAACAACAAAAAACTTTTCGGTTTTAACTATTTCTTGAAGATTCGTTGTTTGTCCCTTTGGTTTTAAAACTATTCATTAGTGTTTAGCTATTCGTTGTGGAAGTATGACATCAGTGCACTGGGAGAGCTTGGTGGTGATTCACGATTTCAACCGCGGTATATCAACAGCACTTCCTCGTGCGCTCTGTAGAAAATTAGTTATGATTAGTAGCGGTTACATTTTTCCTACAATGGTTGGTTTTCTTTATTGAATATCGACTCAATTCAAACCTGGAATGAATGTCCAAGCAACAAGCGACTGTGTGAACGGTACACTGCTTCTCGGTAGTTGTGCGCACATTTAGAAGGAATAAGGCATTGGTAGACCCCGTCGGTAGCCTATACAGGAATAATCTGCACAGCTTTCTCTCCTGACAATTTCACACATGGACTTACTTTGGACGATGCATCACCTTGATTTCATAGAAGTGTTATATAAAAAAAAAAGTGCCGTCGGTGCATCTGGTCTTTTTTTCTGAATCGAAGTCGGAGGAGGTAAGAGGGGAAAGAAAGAAAGAGAGAGCGAGCGAGACCATGGCCAGGCTAAGGCATGGTGGTGGTGTAGTTCTGCAACTGAACAAACCCTACTTTACGTGGCGAGTGTTGTGGGTAATGAACGCTTTATTCGACCTTACAGCATCGCAGGAAATTTACGCACCACATTCCATAAGAATGGAGGGCGACCTGACCCTTGGTGGCCTCTTCCCTGTGCACGCCCGGGGGATCCCGGGGGAGCCGTGTGGGGACATCAAGAAAGAGAACGGGATCCATCGTCTCGAAGCTATGATGTACGCCTTGGATCAAATTAACAGTGACGACGAGCTTTTGCCCAATATCACCTTAGGTTGCCGGGTGCTCGATACGTGTTCGAGGGACACCTATGCTCTGGAGCAGTCCCTAACTTTTGTGCAGGCACTCATACAAAAAGACACTTCGGACGTGAGGTGTATGAACGGTGAACCACCAGTGTTCGTCAAGCCAGAGAAAGTTGTTGGAGTGATAGGAGCTTCTGCAAGTTCTGTGTCGATCATGGTGGCAAACATATTACGTCTGTTTCAGGTGAGTGGTGACAAGAATAAAACAGATATACAGCATGTGTTATAATGAGAGCAGAGAGAGAGAGAGAGAGAGAGAGAGAGAGAGAGAGAGGAGAGAGAGAGAGAGAGAGAGAGAGAGAGAGAGAGAGAGAGAGAGCAGAACACTCTGTACTTGCTGTCTGATCAAAGTCACAATCACATGGAGCAATGATGTCTTCTCACAGATATTTCAGATTCCATAATGGACAGAATTTACACCTGATATAAATGAAAATGAGATCCATACCTTTTAGAAATGGATGTCAACCCACTGTTGCTGGTATGTGACGTCCCCTCAAGGGTTTTGATACATGTTTGATGCAGCTGCATGGTTTGGGAGGTCACAGGGACACACGTATCCTGTAAAGTTGTGTAATGCTGGTATGCAGATACATTGATTTAAAACATTTGTATCAACTAGTCTGGTTTCCTTCACTACCAGCAGTTACCATACCTTGTTTGCTAGGTGGTTGCTACTTAAAGTCACCAGGACGTTCACAGTATTAGGAAAGATTGTCTTCTCTTATTGTGCACCAGAGGCTTGGAATAGTCTACAATCCATGCTTCATCTGGATATTATGTTACAGTAATGATCGGCTATGAAAAGCCAACTGACATTTACTCCTGAGGTGACACTGCAGGTCATCTATGAACATTTGAACATCTTGGCCATGTTCTGTTATAATCTCCACCCAGCACAGCCAGAAGAGGACTGGCCACCCCTCATAGCCTGGTTCCTCTCTTGGTTTCTTCTTAAGTTCTGGCATTTCTAGGGAGTTTTTTTCTAGCCACCGTGCTTCTACACCTGCATTGCTTGCTGTTTGGGGTTTTAATTTGGGTTTCTGTACAGCACTTGGTGACATCAGCTGATGTAAGAAGGGCTTTATAAATACATTTGATTGATTGATAGTGCCACACACACTCTTTCTATTTGTATATTGTGGTGTATTTCCAATGTGGAATTTGTAAAATGCAGGGCTCCCTTGCAAAACAGACCTTTGTCTCAATGGTGCTCCATGTTAAATAATAGGTAAATGGAAAAATCACCAGATTTACACACACAGGCCTGGACATGGGAATACAGACATGGGAATACAGACATGGGAATACAGACATGGGAATGCACAGGCCTGGACATGGGAATACACAGGCTTAGACATGGGAATACAGACATGGGAATACACAGGCCTGGACATGGGATCACAGACATGGGAATACACAGGCCTGGACATGGGAATACAGACATGGAAATACACAGGCCTGGACATGGGAATACAGACATGGGAATAACATTTACATTAGAATGGGACATGATTGCTTGTCTGCCAGCATATCCGTCTGGGCATTAGGCCTGCACACAGGCCTATAGGGGTTGCAATAGTCATGGGGATATGGGGCCATTACATTTCTAATGGGAAATCATCAGTTGTCATCCAGCGTATTCCTATGCACCGCAGAGATATACAGAGAAGCATTTCCCTTTCGTTATTGTTTCACTGATAGAAAACTCACTGATATGAACTCATCCCTTCAGATACACAGCTGTTTGCAGGTCATTACCCAGCTAATGTATTCCACGTGTTGACAGCGGCGGAAAACGAACCCATTCCATCACTATACCAAAGCCCCGTGTTCACAGTGTTGTCACTGTGATGTTTTCCCTGTCGATTTCAGGAAGCAGTTCATTGTAACTGGGAACCACATTAGCAGCAACAGGAGCACATCCCATTCACACAGTGTCTTTGTGTTATTCGGAGGGCTTGATGCTAATGCAGTCCCAGTCCCACTGCTCCACTCTGCACATGTCATGATGACAGTATACGTTCACATGTCATGATGACAGTATACGTTCACATGTCATGATGACAGTATACGTTCACATGTCATGATGACAGTATAACTTCATACAGTATGCCATTATGACAGTATAACTTCATATGTTATGATGACAGTATAAGTTCACGTGTCATGATGACAGTATAACTTCATATGTCATGATGACAGTATACCTTCATATGTTATGATGACAGTATAACTTCATATGTTATGATGACAGTATAAGTTCACGTCATGATGACAGTATAACTTCGTATGTCATGATGACAGTATAACTTCATATGTTATGATGACAGTATAACTTCATATGTTATGATGACAGTATAAGTTCACATGCCATGATGACAGTATAACTTCGTATGTCATGATGACAGTATAACTTCATATGTTATGATGACAGTATAACTTCATATGTTATGATGACAGTATAACTTCATGTTATGATGACAGTAAAACTACATGTAATATGATGACAGTATAACTTCATATGTTATGATGACAGTATAACTACATATAATATGATGACAGTATAACTTCATATGTCATGATGACATTATAACTTCATATGTTATGATGACAGTATAACTTAAATGTTATGATGACAGTATAAATGCATATGTTATGATGACAGTATAACTTCAAATGTCATGATGACAGAATAACGTTATATGCTATGATGACAGTATATCTTCATATGTTATGATGACAGTATAAGTTCACATGTCATGATGACAGTATAACTTCATATGTCATGATGACAGTATAACTTCATATGTTATGATGACAGTTTAACTTCATATGTTATGATGACAGTATAACTTCATATGTTATGATGACAGTATAACTTCATGTTATGATGACAGTAAAACTACATGTAATATGATGACAGTATAACTTCATATGTTATGATGACAGTATAAATGCATATGTTATGATGACAGTATAACTTCAAATGTCATGATGACAGAATAACGTTATATGCTATGATGACAGTATATCTTCATATGTTATGATGACAGTATAAGTTCACATGTCATGATGACAGTATAACTTCATATGTCATGATGACAGTATAACTTCATATGTTATGATGACAGTTTAACTTCATATGTTATGATGACAGTATAACTTCATGTTATGATGACAGTAAAACTACATGTAATATGATGACAGTATAACTTCATATGTTATGATGACAGTATAACTACATATAATATGATGACAGTATAACTTCATATGTCATGATGACATTATAACTTCATATGTTATGATGACAGTATAACTTAAATGTTATGATGACAGTATTAATGCATATGTTATGATGACAGTATAACTTCATATGTCATGATGACAGAATAACTTTATATGCTATGATGACAGTATATCTTCATATGTTATGATGACAGTATAAGTTCACATGTCATGATGACAGTATAACTTCATATGTCATGATGACAGTATAACTTCATATGTTATGATGACAGTTTAACTTCATAGGCTATGATGACAGTATAACTTCATATGTTATGATGACAGTATAACTTCATGTTATGATGACAGTAAAACTACATGTAATATGATGACAGTATAACTTCATATGTTATGATGACAGTATAACTACATATAATATCATGACAGTATAACTTCATATGTCATGATGACATTATAACTTCATATGTTATGATGACAGTATAACTTAAATGTTATGATGAAAGTATGAATGCATATGTTATGATGACAGTATAAGTTCACATGTCATGATGACAGTATAACTTCATATGTCATGATGACAGTATAACTTCATATGTTATGATGACAGTTTAACTTCATAGGCTATGATGACAGTATAACTTCATATGTTATGATGACAGTATAACTTCATGTTATGATGACAGTAAAACTACATGTAATATGATGACAGTATAACTTCATATGTTATGATGACAGTATAACTACATATAATATCATGACAGTATAACTTCATATGTCATGATGACATTATAACTTCATATGTTATGATGACAGTATAACTTAAATGTTATGATGAAAGTATGAATGCATATGTTATGATGACAGTATAACTTCATATGTCATGATGACAGAATAACTTTATATGCTATGATGACAGTATAAATGCATGTGTTATGATGACAGTATAACTTCATATGTTATGATGACAGTATAACTTCATATGTCATGATGACAGTATAGCTTCATATGTTATGATGACAGTATAACATCATATGCTATGATGACAGTATAACTTCATATGTTATGATGACAGAATAACTTTATATGCTATGATGACAGTATAACTTTATGTCCCGTGAGCGGGTTCGTTTTCGGAGCAAACAAAGCGCGGCAAATTCAAAATAAAAATGTGTAATATTTAACATTCATGGATATACAAGTGTTGCATATGGTTGCAAAGATTAGAGTCTTGTTAATATCACAGCGTTGTCAGATTTCAAAAAGGCTTTACGGCGAAAGCACAACATTTGATTGTTTGAGGATAGCGCCTCACATATTTTCAACATTAGCATAAATTCATATCCAGCGCGGGTCTCACAAAACCCATTTAAGAGCTAAAATAAATTGCTTACCTTTTGAAAAACTTATTCTGAGGGCATCCCAAGTGTCCAAACAAGAGAATCCATGGTTCTTTTGTTAGAAAAAGTCATTTATTATATCCTTAAATCTCAGTTTGTTTGTACAGTGAAGAGAACGCGTTCAAATTATACCTATCAACTTTGCCCAAACAAATCAAACATTATTTATAACTTATCCTTAGGCATCCATTTATCTGTATTGGCTATTATATTTCACTCGGATAATAACCTACACGATAGAAAAGGTAAACACTGAGCTGCGCACTCCCGGGTATCTCGTGCACTAAACAGACAGGATTTCCTGGTATGTCATATAAAATTGTCTTCCTTTTGGCTCTCTTCCATTATAAACGCTTCAAAACACTGTCCAGAGACTGTTGACATCTAGTGGAAGCCATAGGTACTGCAACCTGAGTCCTATTTCTCTAAAAATTCAATAAATAGGCATTGAAAGTGAGGAAAGGTCAAAAGAAAAATTATTTCTGGACAGAAATTTCTCAGGGTTTTGCCTTTTATATCAGTTCTGTTATACTCACAGACATTACTTTAACAGTTTTATAAACTTCAGAGTGTTTCCTATGCAATAGTACTAATTATGTGCATATCCTAGTTTCTGGGCCTGAGTGGCAGGCATTTTACTTTGGGCACGTCAGACAGGCGAAAATGGGACCCTAGCCCTAAGAAGATAACTTAATGTGTTATGATGAGAATATAAGTATCTGTGGTTTATTTTTTAGTAGAGTGTGCTGTCGTGTCTTTGGCTATGCCGGATTAAGTGATATGACATGCTCGTCTATAAAATAATTTCTCTGTAATTAATATTACCTGATTAAACTAATCATGTAAATATAATTAACTAGGATGTCGGGGCACCACAAAATAATGTTTATAGAGCTGTTATCTTCCGAATAAACGCTTAAAGTCCTAGTAATCTTTTACATCAGTAGCAGTCAATCATTAATCATCACCTTATTTCAGTCTCATCTGAACATCGTAGAATTCTTCATGAACCCTCACAACCAAGTTGAATCAGCAATACAAAATTTGGTTGAATTATTTTATTACTAAATACCTAAATAATCACACAGAATTACATATACACAGAATGGATGATACTTGAAGAACGTCCCTGGTGGACGGAACCGATTTGATGGCTGGTTACACAAAGAGAGGGGGTTGGGCTTGAATGAAAGCGCGTGAAGTCTGAATAACAGCTATCGTAAATACAGAATCTTATGCATTCTAAATAAACACCCATTTGGAATAGGAAAATGCAAGACATATTTACTCTGAGCTGTTTGATGTTAGCCCTTTTAACGTATGGACCGTCGTCCTCACGTCCTTGGAACACAAAGTAGAATTTTCGTCAACAGGCTTATATAGTAGTGGAAGAGAGGGGCGTTTTTCATAGTTTACAACCAATGTCTGTTCATTTGGGCATGGCCACGGAGTGAGCTGAGTTTTTACTATATGAAAATCATTCTCTCATTTAGGAGCTAAAATTACATTTAATCTTTCCACAAATAGTTTCATATTTAAACATTTAAATTGCACAACAATTCCATGTGAATCTGATAACTAGAATGTGTTGACTTTCCAAGATACAGTTTAAGTCATCCTATCTTTAGTAATAATGTCTCAGACACCAACTGATCTGACATCATATTCATTAAGTACCAACGCATATTTTCAGCTCGTTGGATTATTGAAATATGGTTCCGTTCCCCCACCCTTTTGATGTTACCAGACTCTCTCTATGTTAACAAAGGGATTTCCAAGAGTCAACTCTATAGAGTAGAGAGAGAAAGGGGGGGAAGGTATTTATGTGGGGTCATGAACCTCACCAACAGGCCAACGTCATGACAGTGCCTAATGACTTCAAGTTTTGTTTTTGCCATTTGTGTGAGTAAAGTACATCCATTTCAGACAAGTGTACTTGTTGAAACTACTTTTTCTTTTACATTTGAAATAATAAATTATTCATATATTTTTATCAATACTGAATGAAAATATAAACGCAACATGCAACAATTTCAACGATTTTACTGAGTGACAGTTCCTAATAGGAAATCATTCAATTGAAATAAATTCATTAGGCCCTAATCTACAGATTTCACATGACTAGGTAGGGGCGCAGCCACTGGGGAGCCAGGCAAGCCAATCAGACTGACATTTTTCCACCACAAAAGGGCTTCATTACAGACAGAAATGCTCCTCAGTTTCATCAGCTGTCCGGGTGGCGGGTCTCAGACGATCCCGCAGGTGAAGAAAACGGATGTGGAGGTCCTGGGCTGGCGTGGTTACACGTGGTCTGCGGTTGTGAGGCTGGTTGGACGTGCTGACAACATATCTAAAACGATGTGGGAGGTGGCTTATGGTAGAGAAATTAACACTGGTATCAGCGCTGGTGGACCTTCGTGCAGTCAGCATGCCAATTGCACGCTATTTCAAAACTTGAGACATCTGTGGCATCGTGTTGTGTGACAAAACTGCACATTTTAGAGTGGCCTTTTATTGTCCCCAAGCACAACATGCACCTGTATAATGATCGTGCTGTTCAATCAGCAAAGGGGAAATGCTCACTAACAGGGATGTAAACAAATTTGTGCACAAAGTTGGAAAGATCTGGAAGAATATATGTTTGTACAGTGTATTATTATTACTATTATTACTCTTCAGAGTATTTAATGTTAGTATTACTAACATGGTATTGGTATTAGTATTACTAACATAGTATTAATATTAGTATTACTAACATAGTATTAATATTAGTATTACTATTAAAGTATTGGTATTATTATTACTAACATAGTATTGATATTAGTATTACTAACATAGTATTAATATTAGTATTACTAACATAGTATTAATATTAGTATTACTAACATAGTATTAATATTAGTATTACTAACATAGTATTAGTATTAGTATTACTAACATAGTATTAATATTAGTATTACTAACATAGTATTAATATTAGTATTACTAACATAGCATTAATATTAGTATTGCTAACATAGTATTAATATTAGTATTACTAACATAGTATTAATATTAGTATTACTAACATAGTATTGGTATTATTATTACTAACATAGTATTGCTATTAATATTACTATTCAGAGTAGTGATGTTAGTATTACTAACATAGTATTAATATTAGTATTACTATTCAGAGTTTTTATAATATTAATACTATTCAGAGTCTTTATATTAGTAGTACTATTCAGAGTATTTACAGTATTAATAATATTCAGAGTCTTTATATTAGTAGTACTATTCAGAGTATTTACAGTATTAATACTATTCAGACTCTTTATATTAGTATTACTATTCAGAGTATTTACAGTATTAATAATATTCAGAGTTTTTATATTAGTATTACTATTCAGAGTATTTACAGTATTAATAATATTCAGTCTTTATATTAGTATTACTATTCAGAGTATTTACAGTATTAATAATATTCAGAGTCTTTATATTAGTAGTACTATTCAGAGTATTTACAGTATTAATAATATTCAGAGTCTTTATATTAGTAGTACTAATCAGAGTATTTACAGTATTAATAATATTCAGAGTATTTATATTAGTAGTACTATTCAGAGTATTTACAGTATTAATAATATTCAGACTCTTTATATTAGTATTACTATTCAGAGTATTTACAGTATTAATAATATTCAGAGTTTTTATATTAGTATTACTATTCAGAGTATTTACAGTATTAATAATATTCAGAGTCTTTATATTAGTAGTACTATTCAGAGTATTTACAGTATTAATAATATTCAGTCTTTATATTAGTATTACTATTCAGAGTATTTACAGTATTAATAATATTCAGAGTCTTTATATTAGTAGTACTATTCAGAGTATTTACAGTATTAATAATATTCAGAGTCTTTATATTAGTAGTACTAATCAGAGTATTTACAGTATTAATAATATTCAGAGTCTTTATATTAGTAGTACTATTCAGAGTATTTACAGTATTAATAATATTCAGAGTCTTTATATTAGTAGTACTATTCAGAGTATTTACAGTATTAATAATATTCAGAGTCTTTATATTAGTAGTACTAATCAGAGTATTTACAGTATTAATAATATTCAGAGTCTTTATATTAGTAGTACTATTCAGAGTATTTACAGTATTAATAATATTCCGAGTCTTTACATTAGTAGTACTATTCAGATTATTTACAGTATGAATAATATTCAGAGTCTTTATATTAGTATTGCTATTCAGAGTATTTACAGTATTAATAATATTCAGTCTTTATATTAGTAGTACTATTCAGAGTATTTACAGTATTAATACTATTCAGAGTCTTTATATTAGTAGTACTAATCAGAGTATTTACACAATTTATACTATTCAGAGTCTTTATATTAGTATTACTATTCAGAGTATTTACAGTATTAATAATATTCAGAGTCTTTATATTAGTAGTACTATTCAGAGTATTTACAGTATTAATACTATTCAGAGTCTTTATATTAGTAGTACTATTCAGAGTATTTACAGTATTAATAATATTCAGAGTCTTTATATTAGTAGTACTATTCAGAGTATTTACACAATTTATACTATTCAGAGTCTTTATATTAGTGGTACTATTCAGAGTGTTTACAGTATTAATAATATTCAGAGTCTTTATATTAGTAGTACTATTCAGAGTATTTACAGTATTAATAATATTCAGAGTCTTTATATTAGTATTACTATTCAGAGGTATAAAATGAAAAGAACTGGTGCCTTGAATTTTACATTTACATTTTTACACACCACACATGCCAGGGCAGTCCTTTTGTCTGTCTGTCAAGCAGAAAGCCTGCTGCTGACATTGTTGAGGTGTGTGTGTCCGTGTGTGTGTGTCTGTGTGTGTCCGTGTCCCTGTGTGTGTGGGTCTGTGTGTGTGTGTCTGTGTGTGTGTGTCTGTGTGTGTCCGTGCGTGTGTGTCCCTGTGTGTGTGTGTCTGTGTGTGTCCGTGTGTGCGTCCCTGTGTGTGTGTCCCTGTGTGTGTGTCCCTGTGTGTGTCCGTGTGTGTGTGTCTGTGTGTGTGTCTGTGTGTGTCCGTGTGTGTGTTCCTGTGTGTGTGTGTCTGTGTGAGTCTGTGTGTTTGTGTCTGTGTGAGTCCGTGTGTTTGTCCCTGTGTGTGTTTGTCCCTGTGTGAGTCCGTGTGTGTGTCCCTGTGTGTGTGTCCCTGTGTGAGTCCGTGTGTGTGAGTCCGTGTGTGTGTGTCCGTGTGTGTGTGTCCGTGTGTGTGTGTCCGTGTGTGTGTGTGTGTGTGAAATGGGGCTGTGTCTGCCAGTCAACAAGGGTAAAGTGTACTAGCTCAGGGTGATGTTACACCCTGGCATCAAGAACAGAAGAGTAATGTGGACAGGCACCTTGTGTTGGCAGTGGATGTTTCCCAAATGGCATATTATCCCCTAAATAGTGCACTACTAGTAGTACACAACATAAGGAATAGGGTTCCATTTGGGACACGGCCGTTGTGTAGAAAGAGTCTTGAGTGCGGGGAATCCCCAAGTACCTTTCACCCTCAGCAGCCTCCGAGGTAAAGACAAGATGGTATCTTTATTTCGTTTTTGGGAGGTTGGTGAGGTTATTTTCTCCTTACCTTACAGACACACACACACACACACACACACACACACACACACACACACACACACACACACACACACACACACACACACACACACACACACACACACACACACACACACACACACACACACACGGGGGCGGCAGGTAGCCTAGTGGTTAGAGCGTTGGACTTGTCGTTCTGCCCCTGAACAAGGCAGTTAACCCACTGTTCCCCGGGCGCCGTGGATGTCGATTAAGGCAGCCCCCCGCACCTCTCTGATTCAGAGGGGTTGGGTTAAATGCGGAAGAAACATTTCGGTTGAAGGCATTTGGTTGTACAACTGACTAATAATGGTGACTTTGACACACACAAAGGAAGTGTCACTGTGAAGTTTCCCAGAGACGGAGCGTTGTGATCTAGGGTTGTCTTCAGGATCCTATGCCTTCAGGATCCTATGCCTTCAGGACTGTCTGACTTCAGGAATGTTTGTCTTCAGATCCTATGTTTTCAGGACTCTATGCCCTCAGGATCCTATGCCTTCAGGACTCTCTGACTTCAGGCCTCTATGCCCTCAGGATCCTATATCTTCAGGACTGTATGTCTTTGGATCCTATGTCTTCAGGATCCTATGTCTTCAGGACTCTATGACTTCAGGATCCTATGTCTTCAGGATCCTATGTCTTCAGGACTCTATGCCTTCAGGATCCTATGTCTTCAGGACTCTATGCCTTCAGGATCCTATGTCTGCAGGAAAGTACGAGGGATGAGAGACCAGAACTGACATTTATCTAATTTCACAGGAGAGAAAGGTCACATTTTATTCCACAAGATCATTGGTGCATTACTTGCACCCTTTTGGCAGGGAAAGTAAACTGATACAATGGGACACCCTTATATGGCTTTTCGTCAATACACTGTACTTTTAAAATACATATTTTCTCTTTACCCATTGAATAGTTGGGAGCATATATATATATATATATATATTCTTTCTTTCTTTCATTCTTTCTTTCTTTCATTCTACACAGTTTACTGTTCCATTACTCAGCACTTCTCCAATATCTTTGGATGTGCATCAGCTCATGCTTTTTCACCCAACGTTCTCGTTACCTGGAGACAGTGAAGCCGATTCACTGATACCACCCAATGACTATACAGCACTTCCAGAGATAACCCAAGCTCCTTTAACTCCGTACAACGAAGCATATCGACTCCGGACTGGTGGTCTTGTTATAAGATTAAACCCAAGGTCTGTCCCTGATCCTGATAACATCAGAGACAGTGACCCCCTGTTGCAATGGAAGAGCACACTTACTCCAGAGTCCAGACCCACAGCAGGGATCTCAGCACGGTTGTCTGCTGGGTGCAGTCAGTGGTGCTGGCAGGAGTTCTATTTCATTTGTAGTAAGCCTATCCTGAAAAGGCAGTTGAACCCTCTTGGTGCTGGCTTTTCCTATACTGTATCTTAGTCCGTTCCGCTCTGACATCGCTAATCCATATGTATATAGTCTTAATTAATTCCTACTTAGATTTGTGTACAGGTATTTCTGCGCTGTCGGAGCGTGAGGCACAAGCATTTCGCTACACCCGCAATAACATCTGCTAATCACGTGCATGTGACCAAGAAAATGTGATTTGATTTTGATTAGATTTTTCCCAGTGTTTCCCCAGAGTGTTTCTTATATGAATTCAGTGACCCCTGCATGAGGACCCACAGGATTGTATACCCCCTTCATAAACTCTCAGCCTTACATGTGCATGTTGCATGAAGAGAACACATCAGACTCCAGAGTTCTGTCTCAGCGGGGTTACAAGTCCGCTGGCTGGATGCTTGGCTGTATGGAGTTTTCCCTTATTATTGCTGTGCTGTTGCTGTGTGGTTTGCCTATATGAATTCACCGGTTGACTGAGCTGCCACCAAGCATTAGCCTCTCCTCGACCTTCTGTCCTTGAGGAGGGACCGCTTGGTTGATGAAGCAGCCTTCTCACCCTTCCGCCCCTCTTCTCTACCTCTCTCCCTCTTCCTCTTCCTCTCTCTCTTTCTCTCTCTCTGTCTTCTCCTTCCTTTCTTTTTCTCTTGCTCTCACCTCTTCTCTCTTTCAATTAAAATCACTTCAGTCTAGAGGAACTATGTTGGCATGGCAAACATATGCTTATAATGCAAAAGCAAGTGAAATAAACAAAACACAAAACTGAGAAGAAACTAATTTAACATCAACAAAAAAACTAGTAGAAAGTAACAGTAAACATTGCACTCAAAAAGGTTAAAAAAAAAAAGATAGACATTTCAAGTGTTACAGTGCATTCGGAAAGTCTTCAGACCCTGTGACTTTTTCCACATTTGTGACCGACCGGCTCAAATTGGTCTTGTGTAGCAAAATTTGAAATGGTGTTTTTTACTACATTGGATAAAAGTAGAGACTCAGAGCTACAAAACGGTGTATCATACACAGCATTTAAAGAACAATGTGAAAGTAATTCTGCTTTGAAAGTTGATAAACTTGTAAACTCACTTTTGAAAAAATGGCCTTTGAATGTACAGGGTGTTACGGTACAGAGTCAATGTGGAGGCTATATACAGGGTGTTACGGTACAGAGTCAATGTGGAGGCTATATACAGGGTGCTACGGTACAGAGTCAACGTGGAGGCTATATACAGGGTGCTACGGTACAGAGTCACCGTGGAGGCTGTATACAGGGTGTTACGGTACAGAGTCAATGTGGAGGCTATATACAGCGTGTTACGGTACAGAGTCAACGTGGAGGCTATATACAGGGTGTTACGGTACAGAGTCAATGTGGAGGCTATATACAGGGTGCTACGGTACAGAGTCAATGTGGAGGCTATATACAGGGTGTTACGGTACAGAGTCAATGTGGAGGCTATATACAGGGTGCTACGGTACAGAGTCAATGTGGAGGCTATATACATGGTGCTACGGTACAGAGTCAACGTGGAGGCTATATACAGGGTGTTACGGTACAGAGTCAATGTGGAGGCTATATACAGGGTGTTACGGTACAGAGTCAACGTGGAGGCTATATACAGGGTGCTACGGTACAGAGTCAATGTGGAGGCTATATACAGGGTGTTACGGTACAGAGTCAACGTGGAGGCTATATACAGGGTGCTACGGTACAGAGTCAGTGTGTGGAGGCTATATACAGGGTGCTACGGTACAGAGTCAACGTGGAGGCTATATACAGGGTGCTACGGTACAGAGTCAATGTGGAGGCTATATACAGGGTGCTACGGTACAGAGTCAACGTGGAGGCTATATACAGGGTGCTACGGTACAGAGTCAACGTGGAGGCTATATACAGGGTGCTACGGTACAGAGTCAACGTGGAGGCTATATACAGGGTGCTACGGTACAGAGTCAGTGTGCGGGGGCACCGGTTACTCTAGGTAATTGAGGTAATATGTACATGCAGGTGGAGGAAAAGTGACTATGGGGTAAAGGGGTAAAGTGGCTGAGCAGCAGGATAAAAAATAAATAGTAGCAGCAACGTATGGCGTGAAATTCAACACTCGCTGGAAGTCCTCATGCTTCAGGTGTAACCTGTGCTTGCTTGGGCCAGCTTTCTTTTTGATGGGAGACATTAGACCATTCTCCTTGTATTACTGGTGGAGGAGATTCAGGCGTGTTCTACTGATGCTGAAATACAAATTCCATTATTATAGAATAGATAGACTTAATCACCGTCAGACACACCTGGCTAACTTGATGGGTCATGTCATCATCTGGCGAATTAGAGTCTTTTGTTTGGACATGCTAGCTAAACTATGAACCGTAGTCCTAATCCATAGAGTACTAGCAATTCAAATCGATTGTCATAGCTAGCTAAAGTTAACCAAATAGGTTCAATGTTAGCTAGTTAGCTATCTAACATTAGGCAATAACTAGCAATACGAAATGGCATTCTGAGATAACATTACTACACACAGATCTTCAACGTAATATTATTTAGCGAGCCAGCCATCTAACGTCAGCTAGCTAGCTAACAGTCAGCTTTAACTTGGGGTCTTTTGTTTATACAGGGAGCTTGCTAGCTATCTTAACAATGAACCGTAATCCCAATCCACAGAGTACTTGCAATACAAACCGATTGTTATAGCCAGGTAAAACTAACCAAATAGGTTCAATGTTAGCTAATTAGCTAGCGAACATTAGGCTATAACTAGCAATGCGAAATGGCATTCTGAAGTCACATTACTACCCACATAAACATAATGTTATTTAGTGAGCCATCCATCTAACGTCAGCTGGCTAGCTAACAGCAAGCTTTAACTTGCAATGAAAACGACTTTCTGACTAAATTAGAAACGTATAATAACTGAAACTGTAGCTAGACTCTTACCCGTAGACATGGATGAACGCTTCACGGCAGACTGCAACCCATTTCGTTAAATAAGACGTCCTGTGTCGTTTCCGTTTTGTTTTTGTATAGCTTTACTTGGCGTCACGTCACTCTGGTTCGCACTGACCGTGTGCAATGCCATGAGAATCACCTTAAGCTTCAACCCCCATCCAAACTCTGACCATTTTACTCACCCTAGCAGAGCTGGTTAGGCTGTTTTCATGTTATCCAGAGTGTTGGTGACTGGAACTGTGCTGCTGGCAACAATTTATTGCCAATATTTACTGACACCTGTTATATTCAACGGGTGTTAAGGGTTCGTAAATTCATCAGTTGTTCAGCGCTCTAGAACACTCAGACGAGAGTGCTCTGAAACAGTTGTTGCAGTGACATTCTTTTGAAATAGAATACTTGCATAATGGAGTCTTTTGTTAAGTTTCACAATGCGATACGTAACAAAAAGATGTGTTAGACAGGATTACCTACACAAACTGACCAGCTCAAATTGACAGAAGCGTGCTATATGGCAGACCAATCCAATCTCGTCTCGCGGCATGTACGGCCCACTCATTATCTCAGCCAATCATGGGTAGGTTGCAGACTTTTTCTGTGTCTTAACCGACTAGGCTCGTAATTTAAATGTGTTATTCGTATTTACAGATGGCATACAAGTTTGTTTTTAATCTTTGATCTATCAATCTACACAACCAGCCATTATGAAACACAGCTTTATCTCTGACAGTCTAAAATGAATTTTAAAACAATTCCCACATGATGAGGGGATTATTTTTAAATCAAATTTAGAATGTCTGTAATGTAACAAATTCAAGTCAAGGGTTCTGAATACATTCCCGAATGCACTGTATATCAATATCAATCATCGGACAGGGCCTGCAACCGCCTATTGGACGTAGCTTGTTTGAGTTGGAGACTCCTTGTGACATGAACAATTGTAAAGGACTTAGGTTGATGCATCTGAACATCATGAGTTTACTTCCTTAACTGGATTACATAAAGATCTGGGCCATGCAGATGAATCCGGACATTGTGGTATTGATTGAAACTTGGATCTCTGGGGAAATTCTGGTATTGACTGAAACTTGGATCTCTGGGGAAATTCTGAACTATGTCTTTATTGGGTGTTTTAATGTGTTCAGTGCTGATGGACAGGGTAGAGGGCCATTCTTATTAATACAAATATATTTTTTTGTTTCTTTACTGAAATCCATTTCCCTTTCCAAAAAATGTTAGCTACTATCTTTAAGCCTCTGTTTTGGGAAAAATGTATCCATAACTGTTATCGGGGTATTTACCATCCTCCCTTGGCTAACCTTTGTGTACTCGAGAAGTTAACTAGTTTGTTGTCTTATTTTACTAAATCAGAAGTTATTATCCTGGGTGACCTAAATTATGATTGGGAAATGCAGGCCTCAGACAATCTGAAAGACATGTGTAATGATCTAAACCTAACCAAGCTGGTGACTTAAGTCTACACGGCATAACCCTAACGATCCTTCAAAGTCAACTCTGATTGATCCTACTTGAAGGAATACACCAGAGAAATATGTTTCTACTGGTGTCTTCACCCAAGATATTAGTGACCGTTGGCCAGTTGTTTTGTGTTAGACATGTGAGAATACAAAAATCTATAAACTTCAGTAAACATTATCTTTATTTCAGTGACCTTGATTTTATTTAGTCGCTGAACCTGATTTAGCTTTCTGCCTTTTTTCAGATGCCTTCTATACAGTTGTAGATAATCATGCTCCCTACAAAGAAAAATGAAGGGTTAAAGGTAGATCGGATGCCTGGTACGCTCCAGAATTATCCAAAGTCATTCATAAAAGAGATGATGCTTGGTGGGTCAAGGCCAGGAGCACAGGCTTAGGCCCAGGCTGGAAAGCTTTTAAGGAACTGAGGAATCATTGACAAATGACAAAGGCTAAATCTGATTATTTACAGAAAAAACAGTACTGCATGCTTTGCTAGCAATAGACAACAAGAAATCCACAGGGGCCGACCAATTGGATTCTGGGCTGCTTAACTGTGCAATGCCCATCGTTGTTGGCTCAATAACCCCCATTTTTTTTTTTTTTTTACATTGTTATCAGGAAATATTCCAAAAATATAGAAATCAACTCTTGTGATTGCCACTCCATAAGGGCAGAGATAGTAATGATCTTAATTATTATTGTTATAATTGCCTTCTTTCAAGGCTTCCTTGTCTAGCTAAGATTCTTGAAACCTTGGTAAATCTACAACTTTGTTATTTTTTAACTGAGAAAAGTATTTTGAATGTAAACCAATCAGGGTTTAGGCCTGGGCATAGAACTATTACAGAAACCACTTCAGTTTTTAATGATCTTGTCCATATCACAGACACTAAAATGAAATGGGCTGCGTTTTGTTTGAGGACCCGTCAAAATCTCTTGATACTGTTGATCCTGCTATTTCATCGAATCAGTTGTCCACGATGGCCCGAGCTCTGATGCCTGTTCATGGATTCATGAGTATCTTAGTGACGGAACTCAGGCCATCGTAGTTTATGGGGTTAAGTCTGAATATCTTGAAGTAAATGAAGGTGTTCTGCAGAGGTTGTTACTAGGACCTGTTCTTTTCACTAGTTATATAAATGCTATTAGTCAATCTGTTAAAAAAAATATTTAATCAATATGCAGATTATACTAATATGTATGTAAATGCCCCCCCTGCTGACCTGGCTACAGTCCCATTACCCTGCTGACTTGGCTGTGACAAGGCTACAGTCCCATTACCCTGCTGACCTGGCTGTGACAAGGCTACAGTCCCATTACCCTGCTGACCTGGCTGTGAAGAGCTACAGTCCCATTACCCCGCCCTTCTGACCTGGCTGTGACAAGGCTACAGTCCCATTACCCCCTGCTGACCTGGCTGTGACAAGGCTACAGTCCCATTACCCCCTGACCTGGCTGGGACAAGGCTACAGTCCCATTACCCCGCCCCTCCTGACCTGGCTGTGACAAGGCAACAGTCCCATTACCCCCTCCTGACCTAGCTGGGACAGTCTGCTTTTACAGTTGCGTAGGAAACGCTAACTGATCATTCTAAATACGGGCAAAACTAAATACA
The DNA here is from genome assembly GCA_030435695.1 of Brachymystax lenok tsinlingensis. NCBI lineage: Eukaryota > Metazoa > Chordata > Actinopteri > Salmoniformes > Salmonidae > Brachymystax > Brachymystax lenok. The sequence goes on from CM059797.1 coordinate 4,599,211, forward strand.
TGCTGTTTTCAAGTTCTCGTAAGATTGTCTCAGATGGGTGACATTTTTACGCATCGGATGTTTCTATAATAAAACGAGCCCCTGCATACAAATACCTTGGTAATTGGATTGACAATGATTTATAGTTTAAAAAAAAACATGTGACTGAGCTTGTTAAGAAACTAAGATTTAAAGATTTTTTGGACACAAACAGATCTTGTCTCTCTCTAGTCAGCAGGAAGCAGATCGTGAGGCCAACCTTTCTACCTGTTCTTGATTATGGTGATACTATTTATCAACCTTATACATGTTATTGATTATGGAGATACTATTTATCAACCTTATACATGTTATTGATTATGGTGATACTATTTATCAACCTTTCTACCTGTTCTTGATTATGGTGATACTATTCATCAACCTTCTACCTGTTATTGATTATGGTGATACTATTTATCAACCTTATACATGTTATTGATTATGGTGATACTATTTATCAACCTTATACATGTTATTGATTATGGTGATACTATTTATCAACCTTATACATGTTATTGATTATGGTGATACTATTTATCAACCTTTCTACCTGTTATTGATTATGGTGATACTATTCATCAACCTTTCTACCTGTTATTGATTATGGTGATACTATTTATCAACCTTTCTACCTGTTCTTGATTATGGTGATACTATTTATCAAAGTGCAGCTGACTCTACTCTTAAACCTTTCAATTCCGTTTTTCATACCACCTTTCCATTATACCACAAGAGACAGTTTTATTACTCATCACTGTATTATTTACCAAAAAGGTTGGCTGGACCTCTTTGAAGTCACATAGATCACCTCATTACGCTCCACAGGAGGCTGGGGGCCACCGTCATAGCGGAGGAGGGGCTCATGGCAATGGCAGTAGCGAAATAAGTGGAATGGTATCGAATACATAGTTTCCATGTGTTTGATGCCATTCCATTCACTCCGTTCAAGCCATTATTATGAGACGTCCTTCCCGTCAGCAGCCTCAATCTGTTACGCTCTTTTTTGTTCACAAAGCCCTGCTCCACCAACTTCTGGACTTTCCTAACACCACTGTTAAGATTTAAAATGACAAGTTATCAATCCCGTCCACAAGGTTGGTTAAGTAATTCTGGACTCCAGAGTGTTAGGTAAATCAGCCGATAATTTCCTTGCACCTTGCGTATGGAACAGTGGTGGTTGGTGATATTTAAGATGAGGGAGGGACAATTTTTTGGGGTTCATGAGCATGGCCTTATTTCTATTAAAGCATATTGGACGACTGTCATTCATGTTCCATTCACCTTGTTCAATGTAACATCCATAGGTTTAGGTTACTAAATGATACTCTAACGTTCCCTATACCCATCTTAAGGTTGCTACAACCTAGCCTATGAATGAAAGATTACAACGTAGGAGCACACAGGCCGAGAGAAACATTAGAGGTGACAGACAGTGACACATTCAATACCGCTTTGCACAATCTTGCTTGCATGTAGCTGATCTAGGGTGTAATCATTCGTCCAACAGTTGCAAACGAGAGTTTCTATTGGACACATTCAGGTATGTTTATCCCTGTTTCGTTCCGTTTGCTTCGGTTTTATTAACGTTTTTCAACATAATCGGCAGAATGAATACACCCCTGATCACACGTAAACACAGTTCACTTTAATAGCAGCCACGTTGTATTCCTTTTCGCATCTACACGCTCTCCTCCTCTCACATTTTCCCTTCACTTGTGGACTTCAGTGCACAACACATCAGCTGTATGTGACCAGGCGTAAAAACCTTTCCAAGATAAAACCATATCATAACCGCTACACACAGCCAACATAGTTTCACCATGCTAGCTAAAGTAGCGTCATAGTCAGCACAGCTAATAGAACTAAACCGGCTACAGTCTTGCAGTAATGTTACAGTGTACGGTCACTACACAGTTACACCAACAGGCCCCAGTCGGACAATAAATTAATAAAACCACAAGCTTACCTTGACTTGGAAGAGTTCCAGTGTTGGATTGTCATAGCCAGCTAGCTAACATAGCATCCCTCTGTTTGAGCTAGGTGTTTGAGTAGGCTAAACTAGCTAGCTGCATTTGCTAGCTAAGTAAGTTAAAGTGAATACAATTTATGAAATATCTCTCTCTCTCTCTCTCTCTCTCTCTCTCTCTCTCTCTCTCTCTCTCTCTCTCTCTCTCTTGCTTCTTCTTAATTTCTTAATGCAAAAATGTATTTATTCAAAACTCTTCAACTATTGTCTTTCTCTTTGAGTCAACTACTCACTACATTTTAGGCACTGCAGTGCTAGCTAGCTGTAGCTTATGCTTTCAGCAGTAGATTCATTCTCTGATCCTTTGATTGGGTGGACAACATGTCAGTTCATGCTGCAAGAGCTCTGATTGGTTGTGTAAGTCTGTGGAAGGGGGTGAGCCTCATAGGTTTTGTATTGAAGTCAATGTACCCAGAGGAGGACGAAAGCTAGCTGTCCTCCGGCTACACCATGGTGCTACCCTACAGAGTGCTGATGAGGCTACTGTAGACCTTCACTGCAAAATATTGTGTTTTAATCAGTTATTGGGTGACGTGAATATATTTATGAAAATCTCTGAGGATGGTCCTCCCCTTCCTTCTCTGAGGAGCCTCCACTGACTGACTCTGTGACTGGGCTTATCAATAAGAGCATAGAGGATGTTGTTCCCACTGGTGTGGAATTATCTACAATACACTTGGAGGAATTGGTGTCTCTAGGGCATTTCAGTTGATTGTTATGGGACAATTTTTGCTGAATAATGTGTCTGTTTTTTCTGATTGTGTTTTGCTTTTCTTTTCTTACATTGTTGTGTATAATAGCGTGTATTTTATTGTGTATATGAATGTGTAGTAAATTGTGTTTTTTGTATTTTGATGTGTATTGTGGTGCTGTACAGGGCTCATCTGGAAGACAGACCTTGGTCTCAGCATTCACTCCCTGTCAAAATAAAGAGACCTTGGTCTAAGCATTGACTCCCTGTCAATATAAGGTTAATTCTCTCTCTCTCTCTCTCTCTCTCTCTCTCTCTCTCTCTCTCTCTCTCTCTCTCTCTCTCTGATGTTTTAGTGAATGATTCTGTGGTATGTTAGTGTCACGACTTCCGCCGAAGTCGGTCCCTCTCCTTGTTTGGGCTGTGGGCTGTCGACGTCACCGGTCTTCTAGCCACCGCCGATCCATTTTTCATTTTCCGTTAGTTTTGTCTTCATTATACACACCTGGTTTCTATTCCCATAATTACATGTTCCTTATTTAACCCTCTGTTTCCCCCTTGGTTTTGTGCATATTTGTTATTTGTAAAGTTGGTCTGAAATGTGAGCGTGTATATTTTGTAACTATTTGGAATTTGTAGTTGATTGAGTAAAGATACATGACTACTCATCTCTGTTGTCCTGCGCCTGACTCCGCTTTACCTGCTACACTGAGACCCTTGACAGTTAGGTTGTGTATGTAAACGTGTGTCCTGATCCAGTCAAGTCATAGTTCTCCCGTCACTGCTAATAATGACTGGCCGGTCTCTGACTCCTCAGAGTAATAATGACTGGCCTGTCTCTGACTCAGACTAATAACAACTGGCCGCTCTCTGACTCATCAGACTAATAATGTCTGGCCTGTCTCTGGCTCCTCAGACTAATAATGACTGGCCTGTCTCTGACTCAGACTAATAACGACTGGCCTGTCTCTGACTCCTCAGACTAATAATGACTGGCCGGTCTCTGACTCCTCAGACTAATAATGACTGGCCTGTCTCTGACTCCTCAGACTAATAATGACTGGCCTGTCTCTGACTCCTCAGACTAATAATGACTGGCCTGTCTCTGACTCCTCAGACTAATAACGACTGGCCTGTCTCTGACTCCTCAGACTAATAACGACTGGCTGGTCTGTGACTCCTCAGATAAGTAATGCATCGCAATGGCAAAGGGACATGTCTTGTACATTGGATGATATTCTACATAGAAATGTCCTTTGTGTTCTGCTGTGAAATGTAATAGTGTATGCATCAGTGCACCGTGTGCATATTTTACGCCCCATAGCCCCTGGTGAAAAGTAATGCACTATATAGGTAATAGGGTGTCATTTAGAGTACCAGCAGCAGGTTAGCTCTATAGAGGTGTAGAAAATGCCCATTTTCTCCTCAGGTTAATTATTTAGATAATAGGTCAATGTGAAAACGCTTGAATGATGAAATGATACTGTACTATTTTACTTTCATTCTCTGTCTCTTTCTTCTTCTCTCTCACTCTACGCGTCTCTCTCCCTTTATCCTTCTCCCTCACTCTCTATATCTTTCTCTCTCTCTCTCTCTCTCTCTCTCTCTCTCTCTCTCTCTCTCTCTCTCTCTCTCTCTCTCTCTCTCTCGCTCTCTCTCACTCTCTCTCACTCTCTCTGACTCTCTCTCTCTCTGTCTCTGTCTCTCTCTCTATTTCTCCCTCTCTCACTCTGTATCTGTCTCTCTCTCTCTCTTTCTCATTGTCATTCTCCCTTTCTTTCTCATTCTCTCTCACTGTATCTATCTGTCTCTCTCTCTTTCTCAATTCAATTTAAGGGCTTTATTGGCATGGTAAACATATGTTAACATTGCCAAAGCAAGTGAAATAAATAATTAACAAAAGTGAGATAAACAATAAGCATATACAGTAAGCACTATACTATTCCAAAAGAATAAAGACCTTTCAAATGTCATATTATGTCTATATACAGTGTTGTAGTGATGTGCCAATAGTTAAAGTGGCAACAGGTCACACATCTTGCTGATGTCGTAGCACATGGTAGTATTTCACACAATAGAGAGAGTTTATCAAAACGTGATTTGTTTTCAAAATCTTTGTGGATCTGTGTAATCTGAGGGAAATAAGTGTCTCTAATATGGTAATACATTTGGCAGGAGGTTAGGAAGTGCAGCTCAGTTTCCACCACATTTTGTGGGCAGTTGTGCACAAAGCCTGTCTTCTCTTGAGAGCCAGGTCTGCCTACGGCGGCCTTTCTCAATAGCAAGGATATGCTCACTGAGTCTGTACATAGTCAAAGCTTTCCTTAATTTTGGGTCAGTCACAGTGGTCAGGTATTCTGTCACTGGTTACTCTCTGTTTAGGGCCAAATAGCATTCTAGTTTGCTCAGTTAAAAAAAAAAAACCTTCCAATGTGTCAAGTAATTATCTTTTTTTTTTTTTTGTCATGATTTGGTTGGGTCTAATTGGCTCTTTTCTGGATTTTGATAATTAATTAGCGGGTATCGGCCTAATTCTGTTCTGCATGCATTATTTGGTGTTTTACATTGTACACCGAGGATATTTTTGCAGAATTCTGTATGTTGAGTCTCAATTTGGGGTTTGTCCCATTTTGTGAACTCTTGTTTGGTGAGTGGACCCCAGAACTCACAACCATCAAGGGCAATGGGTTCTATAACTGATTCAAGTATTTAGGCCGAGGTATGTATAGTTGTTTGTGAGCTCTAGGGCGACGGTGTCTAGATGGAATTTGTATTTGTTGTTCTGGAAACTGGACTTTTTTTTGGAACACCATTATTTTTGTCTTACTGAGATTCACTGACAGGGCCCAGAATCTGGCAGAATCTGTGCAGAAGATCTAGGTGCTGCTGTAGGCCCTCCTTTGTGGGGACAGAAGCACCAGATAATCAGCAAACGGTAGACATTTGACTTCAGTTTCTAGTAAGGTGAGGCCATGTGCAGACTGTTCTAGTGCCCTCGCCAATTTGTTGATATATATGTTGAAGAGGGTGGGGCTCAAGCTGCATCCCTGTCTCACCCCTCGGCCCTGTGGAAAGAAATGTGTTTTTTTGCCAATTTGAACAGAACACTTGTTGTTTGTGTACATGGTTTTTATAGTATAGTATGTTTTACCCCAACACCACTTTCCATCAATTTGTATAGCAGACCCTCATGCCAAATTGAGTAAAAAGCTATTTTGAAATCAACAAAGCATGAGAAGACTTTGCCTTTGTTGTGTTTGTTTGCTTGTTAATTAGGGTGTGCAGGGTGAATATGTGTTCTTTCGTACGGTAATTTGGTAAAAAGCCAATTTGACATTTGCTCAGTACATTGTTTTTACGAATGAAATGTACGAGTCTGCTATTAATGATAATGTAGAGGATTTTCCCAAGGTTGCTGTTGACGCATATCCCACTGTAGTTATTGGGATCAAATTTGTCTCCACTTTTGTGGATTGGGGTGATCAGTCTCTCTCTCTCTCTCTCTCTCTCTCTCTCTCTCTCTCTCTCTCTCTCTCTCTCTCTCTCTTAGACAAATATGAATAAACACACATCTCAATTGCTCACCCCTACCTACATGTGAAAATTACCTCAACTAACCTGTACCTCCGCACATTGACTCGGTACCGGTACCCCCTGTATATAGCCTCGTTATTGTTTTTTTATTGTGTTATTTTATTTATTTATTTATATTTACTTTTTACTTTAGTTTATTTAGTAAATATTTTCTTAATAAAATTTGTTGAACTGCATTGTAAGTTAAGGGCTTGTAACTAAGCATTTCACGGTAAGGTCTACACCTGTACACAATTTAATTTGATTTGATTTGGCTGTCCCCCAGGTGTAATAATCACACTGTAATTATCATTGGCTGTCCGTCGGGTGTAATGATCACACTCTACTTCTCATTGGCTGTCCCTCAGGTTGAATTATCACACTCTACCTCTCATTGGCTGACCCTCAGGTGTATTTATCACACTCTACTTCTCATTGGCTGTCCCACAGGTTGAATTATCACACTCTACCTCTCATTGGCTGTCCCTCAGGTGTAATACTCACACTCTACTTCTCATTGGCTGTCCCTCAGGAGTAATAATCACACTCTACATCTCATTGGCTGTCCTTCAGGTGTAATAATCACACTCTACTTCTCATTGGCTGTCCATCAGCTGTAATAATCACACTCTACCTCTCATTGGCTGTCCCTCAGGTTGAATAATCACTCTCTACTTCTCATTGGCTGTCCCTCAGGTATAATAATCACTCTCTACTTCTCATTGGCTGTCCCTCAGGTTGAATAAGCACACTCTACCTATCATTGGCTGTCCCTCAGGTTGAATAATCACACTCTACCTCTCATTGGCTGTCCCTTAGGTTGTGGCAGGAGGCTAAAACACAACATTACATTTTTTCACCAACTATGTATATACGTTTGTCTCCATAATTCCGGTATTCCAATTCTTCTTATTGTTTTATAATTTTTAGGAATAATGTATTTCTTATCTCAGCATGTCTGCCACAGATTGACAGAAAAGGAAGCTCTGTCTCTTCCTGGGGGCAGAATAAGCACAGCCTGTCCTCTCTGGGCTGCCAGGTTTGCCAGACTGTGCTCTCTGAGTCTGAACATAGTTAGTGTTTTCCCTCCGTTTTCTATCAGTCACAATGGTCAGATAGTCCGACACCTTGTACTGCCTGTTTAGAGACAAATAGCATTGAAGTTTACTTAGATTTCTTTGTGGTTTCTTTAGCTGATATATTTTTATTTTGTGATAATTTTGTTGGACAAGATTTTCTGAGCGCTCTCCTGAGGCTTTGTCGGGTTTGTAGTGGTTAGTGAATTGAGCCTCGGGACCAGCTGGCTGAGGGGACTCTTCTCTAAGGTCACCTCTTGTCAGTTAAAGGCTTTATAATGGTAGTAGTGGAGGTCAGTTGTTTTTAAATTATTATTTAATTTACAATATCATAATTTGTGTCTTTTTGAGATTGACTGTCATGACCCAGGTCTTTCAGAACTGTTGCAGATTGAATTGAATCAAAGGCATTTTAGGATAACAAAGTAGGATAATATTTTTGTTCTATTCACGTTTATCAATTAGTCTGTAGGGTATGAATGTGGTCTGATATTCAATCATTTGGTAGGAATCCAATTAGATTTTTACTCAGGACATTGTATTTACTGAGAAAGTGCAGTAATTCGCTGTTCACGATGGTGCAGAATAATTTTACCCCAGGTTGCTGTTGACACAAATGCTGTGCGGCCACCTCAGACATCGGATTGACCATGCAGAGCTTTTCAGTCTACTAGCGCAAATCAGCTCGGTTGGTTGCTGCCTCTCCCTCCCTGTTTGCTGCCCGCCGCTTCACTCGCTCACAGTCCACACACCGCAAGGCCCCTCCTCCGCCTGCTCTCCCTCGCTCTGTATCAGCTCTGGTTAATATAGTTGCTTTTAATGGCGCTCCATGGTCATTGGCCATGCAGCATTAACGATGATACGGCCTCTGCTGAAGTCAGGGCAATCATGCTTCTTCGCGGAGCAGCGCAGAGCTGTTGTCAAGGAAGTTGTCAAGGAAGTGAATTTTTTGTTCATACAGGACCACCTGCACTCACCTACCGTCAACCAATCATGTGGGTAGCCTAGTGGTTAGAGCGTTGGGCCAGTAACCAGCAGGTAGCCTAGTGGTTAGAGCTTTGGGCCAGTAACCAGCAGGTAGCCTAGTGGTTAGAGCGTTGGGCCAGTAACCAGCAGGTAGCCTAGTGGTTAGAGCTTTGGGCCAGTAACCAGCAAGTAGCCTAGTGGTTAGAGCGTTGAGCCAGTAACCAGCAGGTAGCCTAGTGGTTAGAGCGTTGAGCCAGTAACCAGCAGGTAGCCTAGTGGTTAGAGTGTTGGGCCAGTAACAAGCAGGTAGCCTAGTGGTTAGAGCGTTGGGCCAGTAACCAGCAGGTAGCCTAGTGGTTAGAGCTTTGAGCCAGTAACCAGCAGGTAGCCTAGTGGTTAGAGCGTTGAGCCAGTAACCAGCAGGTAGCCTAGTGGTTAGAGCGTTGAGCCAGTAACCAGCAGGTAGCCTAGTGGTTAGAGCGTTGGGCCAGTAACCAGCAGGTAGCCTAGTGGTTAGAGCGTTGAGCCAGTAACCAGCAGGTAGCCTAGTGGTTAGAGTGTTGGGCCAGTAACAAGCAGGTAGCCTAGTGGTTAGAGCGTTGGGCCAGTAACCAGCAGGTAGCCTAGTGGTTAGAGCTTTGAGCCAGTAACCAGCAGGTAGCCTAGTGGTTAGAGCGTTGAGCCAGTAACCAGCAGGTAGCCTAGTGGTTAGAGCGTTGAGCCAGTAACCAGCAGGTAGCCTAGTGGTTAGAGCGTTGGGCCAGTAACCAGCAGGTAGCCTAGTGGTTAGAGCGTTGGGCCAGTAACCAGCAGGTAGCCTAGTGGTCATAGCGTTGGGCCAGTAACCAGCAGGTAGCCTAGTGGTTAGAGTGTTGGGCCAGTAACTGAAAGGTTGCTAGATCGAATCCTCAGGCTGACAAGGTAAAAATCTGTCGTTCTACCCCTGAACAAGGCAATTAATTAACCCACTGTTCCTAGGCTGTCATTGTAAATAATAATTTGTTCTTTACTGACTTGCCTAGTTAAATGAAAGTTAAATAAGCTACACAATACATAC